>OZ010794.1:82076481-82676481 GCA_963932465.1 Maratus speciosus
GTTAAGTCTTTTTCAAACTGGGTATTTTATTTAAAAAATAAAGTCAAATAAATGCTAAGCAACAGTAAATCACATTTTATTTAAAACAAATTCTGGTATCTGAGCTGCGGTTTATATGCAGGAAATTACTGTAATTTTTTTTCTATTATTCGATGATGTAAAAATTAAATTACATACCTACTGTTTAGAAATAATTAAAATTTTGAAAAAATGTAAATGGATTTACTGCAGACTTAGACTGTCTAAAATGTATAAAACCTAAAATATTAAAAATAGGAGAAATTCCATATGTAACCATTGCTCTTACATTAACCCTGAAATCACAAGACCTGGGGTCGCTGGTGGCCCCCAGAAGGAAATTTTTTTTTTTGTGTGTGTGTGTGTGTGTGGGGGGGGGGGTTGGTAATCATGTTCACTTGCCCCAAGTAGTCTCAGTTTCATTACGGTATTTTGTGAAGCCTTCAGAGACCACCAGGATCCTTACCTTCCCTTAAGTATTTTTTTTTTTGCGCGTGTGTGTGTGAAAAGGTAAAATATTGAATTTTTCTGAAGTGTGTATGGTCCATCAGACAAACTTCTCGCAGAACTTTGTTCGGTGCATACATGATTTACATTTATTAAATTTATTTAGCTACATATAGAAAATTTATGATTATTTTTTTCATCTGCTTTGTTCAAGTCTTACCTCATATCTTGTTTCGTTGTTTAACCTGCATAAAGTAAATAAAGAAAATTTATCATTATTTTTCAGCTAATTCCAAAATACTTCGATCATCTGCTTTGTTCCTTACCTCATCTTGCTTCTTTGTTTAAATTTTACTGATTTAACTAAATATTATTTTCTACATAGTCCAGTACTTAGTTTATAGCTTGTTCAGATTTTTGAACAAGAAATATAAATTCAGTGTGAAAATGTAATTTTATTAGATGCAGAAAATCAGAATAATGATTTACAAATTAATTTGACCTATAAAGTTCCTGAGAAATGCTATTGAAATTTGAATTGTTGAAACTTTTTATTCCAATTTTGAATGATAGAATGCATATAAAACTGCAATTATAATAAATTTTGTAAAATTTTTGGGATGGGCACTTTCTAGTGTAGTTTAAAAAATAAATTTGTCATAAAAAAAGTATGTATGCTTTGAATTTAAATATTTTTAAGAAATTTCATGCTTCACATTGTTAAACTTCATGCCGCTCAGATACTTTAGTGTTAAAAGATATGATGGTATGAAATTACTGATTTTACACTTATCTTAATAGAAATATTTAGTATTGGTCTAATGTTTTCTATATTGTTCGGGTACTTTGACTAAGTGATGTTTACAAAAATATTTTTAAAACTAAACAAGCTAATCATATGATCGCGGTTAAAATAGTTATAGTAGTTTACAACTTTAAAAAAAAATACACTTTAAATTAGCCCTTTGTTAAAGTTCATTAACAGTTTTTTAATTTTAAGGGTTACTCATATTGGTCCTGCATAGAATGTCCACTTTTTTTCCCATATGGGCCCGTATACGATCTAAGAGATATCTATAAAACTATTTACATAGATCTATAAGGATTTATAATGTGATCTTTATAGATTTATCGGTCACATAACTGAGGGACTGCACTCACTTAAAAACACCCACTCAGTAATGTTAAACCTATAGGCATGTTTGTTTTAAAATTTATTGTTTGATTATTTTAAACCATTTTTTTTGCATAGGATAGCTGAGGTCGATCTCTAATATGGCTATTTTTTACTTTTCAATTTCAGTTGGAGATTTAAAAAAAATAAAGATACCTTCACTTTTGGAACCGGTTTCGTAGGTGAAGGTACTTTTATTTTAAGAAATCTGTAACCAAAATCAAAAAAGTGCAAAATAGCCCTGAGAACAAGCTCAGCTATCCTATATGTGAAAAAAAATTGTTTAAAAATATTCAAATTTAAGCGAGAAATTCGAAAACCTGTCCATAAATTTTACATTACTGGGCGGGTGTTTTCATGTGAGCAAAGTCCCTTAGTTCTGTGACCTATAAATCTATAAAGATCACATTATAAATCCTTATAAATCTATGTAAATAGTTTTATAGATATCTCTATAGATCGTATATGGGCCCATATGGGAAAAAAAGTGGACATTCTATGCAGGCCCAATATGGATAGCCCATATAGATCTACATAGGCATCCCACATAGATCTATGTAGATATCTGTATAGATTGACATAGACATCTAAATAGGTATATATAAATAACCCGTATGGGCCCATATGGAAAAAAAAGTGGACATTCTATGTGGGCCCAATATGGGTAGCCCACATAGATCCATATAGATATCTTTATAGATCGACATAGACATCCATATAGATATATATAAATAACCCGTATGGGCCCATATGGAAAAAAAAGTGGACATTCTATGTGGGCCCAATATGGGTAGCCCACATAGATCCATATAGATATCTTTATAGATCGACATAGACATCCATATAGATATATATAAATAACCCGTATGGGCCCATATGGAAAAAAAAGTGGACATTCTATGCGGGCCCAATATGGGTCGCCCACATAGATCCATATAGATATCTTTATAGATTGACATAGACATCCATATAGATATATATAAATAACCCGTATGGGCCCATATGGAAAAAAAGTGGACATTCTATGCGGGCCCAATATGGGTTGCCCATATAGATCTATATCCCTGACCCACTTTTGCCCATATGGGCCCATATAGATGTGCTGCCTGGGCCGATATCTAGTTAACTGCAGTTAAACCATAGAAACCCCTCCGAAATGGTAATTTGTCTTCTTAGGAACTCCCGCGTTATTGACTAACAGCATTGAAAACTGAACACGAACACATCTGCACTTCTCTTTATTTATATTCATCCATTCTTTTGTAAAACGACTTTTACAATTTTAGTGGTTTATCTATTTATTTTAATTACATATGTATATTATCGAATTTTTAAATAGATATGAAAAATTAACATTTTCTTCTTTCAAAAGCAAAATTTACATAAGTTTCCATTGCAAAATCTTGTGAAGAATTAGTCTTGGCGGTCTAACACTTATATTATCATTAAGAAATTATGGAATGCTCCACTTTAGTGGAACTAAGAGCATTAGTTTGTGTGTGTGTTTGTGGGGAGTGTGCGTGTGTGTGTGTGGGGGGGGGGGTGCTATTACAAAAACACGACACTAGTTTTTTTTAAGTTATTTTTGCAGAGGCACTGAAAAAAATCTGACCAAGTGACCAAGGGCGCCATGATTACAAAAACACGATATTAGTTTTTTCAAAGTTATTTTTGCAGAGGCGCTGAAAAAAATCTGACCAAGGGCGCCATGATTACAAAAGCATGATATTATTATTTTTTTTAAGTTATTTTCACTGGGGCGCTAAAATATCTCACCAAGAGCGCCATGATTACGAAAATACGACATTAGTTTTTTGAAAGTTATTTTTACAGAGGCGCTGAAAATAAATCTGACCAAGGGCGCCATGACTACAAGAACACGATAAAAACACGATTTTTTTTTTGGAAATTTATTTTTACACAGGCGCTGAAAAAAATCTAACCAAGGGCGCCATAATTACAAAAACACGATATTAGTTTTTTTTTTAAGTTATTTTTACAGAGGCGGTGAAAAAAATCTGACCAACAGCGGCATGATTGCAAAAACACGATATTAGTTTTTTGAAAGTTATTTTTACAGAGGCGCTGAAAAAATCTGACCGAGGGTGCCATAATTGCAAAAACACGATATAGTTTTTGAAATTTATTTTTACAGAGGAGCTGAAAATATCTTTCCAAGGGCGCAATGTTTAGAAAAACACGATAATAGTTTTTTGAAAAGCATTTTTACAGAGGCGCTGAAAAAAATCTGACCAAGGGCGCCATGATTATAAAAACACGATATAGTTTTTGGAATTTATTTTTACAGAGGCGCTGAAAAAAATATCTCCAAGGGCACCATGATTAGAGAAACACGATGATAGTTTTTTGAAAGGGGTTTTTACAGAGGCGCTGAAAAACAATCTGACTAAAGGGGCCGTGATTACAAAAACACGATGATAGTTTTTTGAAAGGGATTTTTTACAGAGGCGCTGAAAAAAAATCTGGCTAAGGGCGCCGTGATTAAAAAACACCATATTAAGTTTTTGAAATTTATCTTTACAGAGGCGCTGAAAAAAAACTTTCCAAGGACGCCATGATTTGAAAAACACGATAATAGTTTTTTGAAAAGCATTTTTTACAGAGGTGCTGAAAAAAATCTGACCAAGGGCGCCATGATTACAAAAACACGATATTAGTTTTTTGAAATTTATTTTTACAGAGGCGTTGAAAAAATATGACCAAGGGCGCCATTATTACGAAAACACGATATTAGTTTTTTTAAACTTATTTTTACAGAGGCGCTAAAAAAATCTGTCCAAGGGCGCCATGATTAGAGAAACACGATGATAGTTTTTTGAAAGGGAGTTTTACAGAGGCGCTGAAAAAAATCTGACTAAGGGCGCCGTGATTAAAAAACACGTTATAGTTTTTGAAATTTATTTTTACAGAGGCGCTAAAAAAATCTCTCCAAGGACGCAATGATTAGAAAAACGCAATAATAGTTTTTTGAAAAGCATTTTTACAGAGGCGCTAAAAAAATCTAACCAAGGGCGCCATGATTACAAAAACACGATATTAGTATCTTGAAATTTATTTTTACAGAGGCGTTGAAAAAAATCTGACCAAGGGCGCCATTATTACGAAAACACACGATATTAGTTTTTTTAACTTATTTTTACAGAGGCGCTAAAAAAAATCTGTCCAAAGGCGCCATGATTAGAGAAACACAATGATAGTTTTTTGAAAGGGATTTTTACAGAGGCACTGAAAAAAAATCTGACTAAGGGCGCCGTCGCCGTGATTAAAAAACACTATATTAAGTTTTTGAAAGTTATTTTTACAGAGGAGCTGAAAAAAATCTGACAAATAGCTCCATGATTACAAAAACAGGATATTAGTTTTGTGAAAATTATTTTTACAGAAGCGCTTGAAAAAAATCTGACCAAGGTCGCCTTGATTACAAAAACACGATATTAGTTTTTTGAAAGTTATTTTTATAGAAACACTTTAAAAAAATCTGACCAAGGGCGCCATGATTACCAAAGCCGCCTCTGACAATGGGACCAAATGAAATTAAAATGAAAATCTCCTGTTTTAATTTTTTTTTTTTTGTACTTTTACAAAAAACAGAAATATTAGACTACCGGGCGGCCACCCAGGGCACTAAATATTTGACGGAAAATATACTAAATACGTCATTAATACCAATCTTAATTTATATGGAAGTTACTATTCTTTGAGTTACTGAATAAAATCTGCACCAGGGCGCCATGACTATCAAAGTCTTTCTTAATGAATCCATTTAAAATGAGAATATGTTTCTTATACAGTGTTTCGTCGTTTATACTTGTACAAAAGGCAGAAATAGAAAAATACCCGACAATACCAGGGGCGCTAAATACTTAGACGCAGAAAATATGCAAACGTATTAGACGCATACTTATTAGGCACTTATTACAAGCATTCTTAGAACAGAACTTATTTAGGCGTATATCTAAATAAGTGAGTACTTAATGTTATTTTTCTTAGAATTTATCATTAGTACAGGCTTTGAAACAAAGTCTGCTCCTGGATACCATATGTAACAATGGCATATCTGATTGTCGATAACTTATGTTATTTCGAAATTGGTTTATCTAATTGTCTTTGATCACACATAGTTTGCTTATGCTATATACTTTAAAAAATAAAAAGCATTACTTTTTAATTTTTCAAATGAAAATCTTTGAGAATTTTATGCCTTTCAGAATGCGTGCTTAAATTAAATGTGACGATGGGCGCACCGGGCATTTGCCTCGTTGCCCGGTGGGCCAGTACGACCCTGTTCACTGATGAGTCTCTGTTCAGCGTAAATACAAATTCTCGACCTACTTTCGTCTGGTAAAAACTAGGGAAGCTGCTTGCCTTCCAACTTCCAAGAAATAGACCACTATGCCCGTGGAGGTTTGATGGTCTGGGCAGGCATCATATTGGAAAGGTGCACACCCCTTCCTGTATTTCGCAAAGGCTCTATGACGAGTGTGAGGTGTAGGGATGATATCTTGGTACCACACGTTCGCTTTTTCGGGTATGCAGTTGGGCCTGATTTCATTTTATTTAACTACAACACGCGCCCATATAGCCCATATAGATAGCTCATATAGAAGAATTTCTAAAAAGTGAGGATATTCGCTTGATGGATTGTCTAGCCTGATCTCCAGACCTAAACCCTATAGAGCATGCCTGCGATGCTCTGGGGAGGAAAGTTGGAACTCCTTTTTCACCTCCCAGAACTACGCAGGGCCTGAAAACAGCGTTGTCGAGGAGTGAGACTAACTGCCACCGGGACTCATAAACTGCCTGATTTCCAGTATGAGTTCATGTTGCGAGAGCTGTATAACTGTAAGCGGGGACCATAACTCCTATTAACCCATTTTTTGGTTCAATATTGTAAGCTCTGTTTTATACCTTCTAAGCTGATGATTCTTACGCATTATAACTGTTGAATGTTTATTTTTGTTGCATTATATAAACCTATATGCATACCTAATTTCATTAAAATCTGCCCAGTAGTTCTGGAGATAATCGACCAAATCTCAGAATTCTGACATCAAAATTTGAACATGAATATAGTTGGCACTTCTTTTGATGGTGCAGCAAATATGAGTGGGGGATTTAAAGATCTGCAGGCACAAGTGACAAAGAACAATCGAAATATCAAGTATGTGCATTGATATGCGCATGTGCTAAATTTGGTCCTGACAGATGAAACAGAAGGTTACAAATCGACAACGGACTTCTTGGACTTAATGCAAGCTACAACCATATTTATCTCAGATTCGTATAGGCAAATGAAAGTATGGACTTCAGTGAATAAGGAGTTTGTATGTGAAAATAAACTTCTTCGCCGATTACAAAAAGTGAACGCTACTATGTGGTGGAGTAAGGATCGAGCATTTAATAGCATGTTTGACGAGTCTTCAAAACTTTTTTCATAAGTTTTGAAGTCATCACACAGAAGTTTTTAACATTGCTTAAATGCCTACAAAGTATCACCGAAATGGACGATTTCCCGTCACATGTATCTTTTTCGGCAAGATCACTGATTGATAATTGGTGCACATTTCATATTAATATTAATTATGTATTAATAGCAACCATTCTCAGTGACCTATTCAATATCTCTACGCCCACATCGAAGTATCTGCAAATGAACGGCCAGGACTACTTAACTGCTGCTAACAAAATCCAATCTGTTACGCAAAAGAAATAATTTTGATATGGTTCTGAAAAATGCTTCTGAACTTGCAGAACATCTTCAGAAGCAACTAATAGAAAAGGAGTACACCACTGAAATGGAAAATTTCCTTACGGAAAAGAGAATATGTATAGCGAAATGTCGATGTGGTGAATATTCTCACGATGAGGCAAGAAGTATTATCGGATCACCATCGGAAGTATTTAAGATAAACGTTTATAATGTCATCTTAGACACAGCTATTCAGCTGTTGAAAACATGATTTACTGGAAATGACTTGTTCATGAAAGACATTGCCTGGTTTGATCCTCGCCGCTTCAGTGAGGTTAAATTGTTAAATGTACTTGCTGAAGAAGCTCTTAGTACTCTGTCTGTCTGGGCGAAAGTCAATAAAGACTGTCAGATAAGAGTTGCTGCAATTTTCCCGGCACTATGCTGATTATAATCAGTCGCTATTGCAACAACAATCTCGAAGTAGCGAGCTCTCAGCCGCTTACAGCAAAGAAACGAGCGATTCAGAAGAACTCATTAAAGATGATGAGGATCGCTGTAAAGTTAATAAGAAATGTAAAAATTCACTAGCTTGTGCATTAGAATTATTGCGCGAATTGAATGCCTATGCTCGTATTTATCCATCATTGTACATAGCTTATAAGTACATATTGACTTTATAATGCACTCGAGTGTCTTGTGAACGAGTATTCTCAACACTTAAAATTATAAAGAACTGCTTGCGTTCATCTCTAGGACAAAAACTGTTAGGTGATTTTATCCTATTCAGCGTTGAATGATCTCTTGATTACGATTATGATAAGATAATTGATGGAGTTGTCTCAAGTTCAAAGAATTGTTCAGATATTCGACATTCTAATTAGTCAGTAGAAAGGGTATAAAACAAACTGTTCAATTTTCAGGTACTACATTGATATTTAAAAAAAAAAATTAGTCAATGTACAAAGAGTATATATATTGGTAATTTCAAAGCAAAATAAAATGTACAAATGAATATAATGATATTTCAAATAACAAATTAATAAACGTACATGTGTCAATTTTAATAGTACTAACTCTTTCCAATCAATACTACCACTTTCCAGAACAAAATTTACAATATAGTGCACAGAGTGTTAGTGTACTAAAGTTTTTTTTTTTTTTTTTTTTTTTTTTTTTTTTTTTTATGGCAAGTTGGTTAGCATGTTAGCCTTCAACACAAAGGGGCCTCGATCCAAATTCCGGGTGAGGGATGGATTTTCCTAGGTGTTGCATACGCTACTGTCAGCGATTCGCTATTCCCGTTTGGAGCCCCTTCACAAGGAGCCATCGTCTATTCTTAGGATATCGTTGGCCGATGCAGACACCGCAATTTACCCACCATTGGACCAAATAATTTTTTTAAATACAAAGAATAAAAATTTCTGAACAGAATTCCCATAAGAAATTTAAAACGTTTTTCTTTATTACGCGTATATCTTTTAATTGTTTAAAGTTTCAATATTCAATAAATAAATAAAAATTAAGCAGGTTAACCTCCGCCCCCACCCACAAGATTTTTTTTCACGGTGAAATTACTACCAATCTATACTAATAAAAGAACAAATCGTTCTGTCTGTCTGTGTACGATAGCTAGAGAAATATATCGCACGTAGAAAATTTGAAAATTTAGGTGAGGATAATCCAAGACAGGTCCTGATGCACCTGAGGTTTGGATTTTTAATTTTCTAAGGGCCGGGGCCCCTTTTAGTTTTTAAACACTAAATTGTCAATAACTAGCCCCTTTTTATCCAAAATTCTTCGTTTTGGGACACCTTTCTCGATATAGTTATTCTCGCCTTTTTACTTTCCAGTTATGACCCTGGACTCTTGGGGCCCGAAACAGGGCCCCTTGAATTTTTTGTGCAAATAAATTGTTAAAAAATTGCTTCCCTTTAATCCGATCTTCATTTTTGGGATCCTTTTTCCATTTAGTTATTCTCATGTTTCTACATTCCAGTTAAGACCCTGGGGCCCCTAGGTAACCGCATCGCGCATTTGTGCATTTCTTTAAATCATTACTCTAATGAATAATTCATACCCTATGGTTAATTTTGACTAATTGAAGATCTAAAGCTCTAAGTACAAAGACATTTTAACATGTTTTCATGTTAGGGCCCTGTTTTAAACTATCAGCTACCTCTTTTTGGGTCCCTTATTATAGCCCCCTTAAAAATGGTCTGATTCACTAATTTTTTTTTCTAACAACTTCTTAGGTCCTCCAGCTACTACATGAACGACCAAAAAAAAAAAAAAAAATTCTCAGACTTCAGCTATCACCAATTTTGAATATTACTCGCCTTCTTGGGGCCCGTGGGGCAGCTTCTTTAAAAATTATCCGAATTGCTAGCAATTTTCTTTAACTTAGTTCTAGCGCCCTCGGATTACTTTAATAACTACTAAAAATACCTTTGTACCTAACTACCTGCCAATTAAGTTACTGTCCCCTTGGTGCCCGGTACATGGTCCCTTGAAGTTTTTGCACCATAAGTTGTTAATAAATTTCCCCCTCTTAATCCAATCTTCATTTTTGGCACTCTTTTTCCATTTAGTTATTCTCACGTTTTTACATTCCTGTTAAGACCCTGAGGCCCCATGTGGTCCCATAGGACCCGGTTCAAGGCCCTTGAACTCTTTGTGCACCATGCAATCCACTAATTTTCTCACCTTCGCAGTGCACAACTTTAAAGTTGAGTCTTGGATTCTTCTTCCAGGACCAACACCCTCATATTTTTATTGGAGTCCTAGGACCTTTTTTATAGCATTCTCTCAATTTTTTACGCATTTCATTAAAATATTATTCTAACTAATAATTAATTCCCTAAGCTTAATTTTGACTAATTGTAGATATAAAGCGTTAAGTACTAAGACATTTTAACTATCAGTTGGCCCATCTATTATAGCTCCCTTAAAAATGGTCCGATTCAGTAGCTTTTTTTTCTAACAACTTCTTAGGTCCTCCAGATATTACATGAACGACAAAATAATTTCTCAGACATCAGCTATCTCTAATTTTGAATATTAATCGTCTTCTTGGGACCCTTGGTGCAACTTTTTCAAAAATGATCCGAATTGCATGTAATTTTCTTCAACGTAGTTCTAGCGTCGGCCGATTATTTTAAAACTACTAAAAATATCTTTAAGCTCAACTACATGCCAGTTAAGTTCCTGGCCCTTTCAAGTTTTTGCACCATAAATTGTTAATAAATTGCCCCTTCTTAATCCGATCATCATTTTCAGAACCATTTTTCCATTTAGTTATTCTCACTTTTCTACATTCCTACATCCCTGTGTCCCCTATGGTCTCGTAGGATCCAGTCCAGGGACCTTGAACGTTTTGTGCGCCATGCATTTTCATCTCCTAATTTTCTCATCTTCTCAGTGCAAAATTTTAAAGTTGAGTCTTGGACACTTCTTCCAAGACCAACACTCTCATATTTTTATTTGGGGCCTAGGGCCTTTTTTTAAAGCATTTACTCAATTTTTTATGCATTTCTTTAAAATATTATTCTAACAAATAATTCATGCCCTATGCTTAATTTCTAGATCTAAAACGTTAAGTACTAAGACATTTTAATATGTTTCATGATATAGACCTGCTTTTAACTATCAATTAGCCTCTTTTGGGTCCCCTATTATAGCTCCATTAAAAATGGTCCGATTCACTAGCTTTTTTTTTTCTAACAACTTCTTAGGTCCTCCAGCTACTGCATGAACGATAAAAAAATTCTCAGACTGCAGCTCCCACCAATTTTGAATATTAATATCCTTCTTGGGGCCAATGTTGCAGCTTCTTTAAAAACGATCCGATTTTATTACAGTTTTCTGTATCATAGTTTTAGTGTCCTCCATCTGCTTTAAAACTACATTCCAGTTAAGATCCTGGACCCCAGGACTCAGTCCCTCTTTTAGGTAGATTTCGTAAGAAATACTACCTATTGCGGTCGTTACCATGGTGCGACTTTTGAAAAATTCCTTCATAACTTTTCATTATATGACCCCAGGAACCCAAAACCACCCCCACCTAAAAAGTTTATATATATATATATATATGTATGTATGTATGTACTAAATTTTGTCCGCACGATAAAAGTCGCAATTATGCACGGATCGTCTTCAAACTCGCCAACAACTTTGAGATGGCTAATATCTCGGCGAGGATTGAAAATGGGCAAAATCGGCCCAAGGCAATGGAAATGGGGAAGGTTCAAAATTTTGAATACCGTCTTAACAAGATTCTGATAAAACCAGCTCTTACACAACAATGACAGGAAAAAATAAATATTTTTCATTATAGCAGTTGCCAACAATTAAAAAAACAAAACAATAAAATTCTCACCACAACAATTGCTTTTCTTTTGCAAGATTTTTCACGTGAAAAAATAAATTAAATAAATAGTTTGACGAATTGAAAACAAATTGAATATTACGTCATAAGTTTTCTAGAGCAAGATTTCAGAATGAAAACTCAAAATGAAATAAATAGTTTGACGAATTAAAAATATATTACGTCATATTGTATATATAATGTATCTCAGCAGGTGAATATGTAACATCATGTGAGTTTGAAGAAACGTATTAAAACATTATAAAAACCCGACTATGGAAATATTAACATATTTTAACACTTTGAGGGTCTCTGAATTTGTTTTAGCCGTTTTTAAACCTATTCCATATACATGCGTGTGTGTATTCGTGTATATAAGAATTTTCACAAAATGTTTATCTCCCTAGAGCTCATTCTTAGTGAAGGAACTGGGTTTATATTTAATGTTGATATAAGTTTTGTTGGTGAATTTAGTACTTAACTTCGAAATCTACCTCCGCCTGTAGGCCCGAGCCGGCAGGGATTTTTTTTATTTTATTCACTACAGCCGTAAATTAAAAATCGCGTTAGTTTAAAGCAGGATTGGCACGGTTTAAACCAAGTGTTTTTAACCATGGTTTAAACCACGGTTTAAACCAATTGGTTTTTTTAGAAAAAAATCTAATATAATATTTTCTCTTTTTTGCAATTTAATTGTTTTAAATTATTGATAGAAGTAATTTTTACTTTTAACACTTCATCTCAGCAGTCAACATGAGACATAATGAGCCTAGGTCATGTTTCTATGCATGTAGAATGAAAATTAGCATGTGCTGATGAACATATCTGGTACTCTAACGATTTTTCTTAAAACATGGGAAATTAGAAAAGATAAAATAGATAAATAATATTCAATATTTAGCGTAAAATATTTTCAGTTAAAAAATGCAGATTATTTACAGCAATTAATAACAAAATACAATGATCTTTAAGATTTTGGTTAAGTTGTAAAAGAAAATTTTCTGGATAAGGAAAGATTATCCTTAAAGAATTTAAAAGAGTAACTTAAGATATCAAATTGAATAACACAGCTTGCAAAAATTGAGTACTAGTTATAGCATTTCAATAATACCCACCAATCTTTTCTGTTAGTTGCTGAATCTCAGGGCCAAAAATGTTGACTTGGAAACTTGGAGTGATAACTCAGAAAACAAAATAACCAGAAGTATTTTGATATTAAAAAAAATAATAACAACCATAGAATAATATATTATATTCATGAAACTGCATCAAATGTTTATTGATTGATTATTAAATTATTAATCAAAGGATTCTTCATACGATTTTAAAAGATACCAATGTTTCACTGTGTAGAGCAGTTTACTTTGAACATAAGACAGCTGTTACTAATAATGTTTAAATTAGAAATGATTTCAATTTTCTATATAATTGACTCTAATTATTTAATTTAAATATTTTCAAAAGTTAAATTACTTATATACAGTAAACTCTGTGTAAGGCGGAATCAGTCGGGACTGAGAAAAATTTCCGTGGTAGACAATATTCCGGCTTATGCAAAAAAGCTCCCCCCCCCCCCAAAAAAAAAAAAAATCCCTGGAAGATGACGATCTTTTATTGATTCTCCTGACTAGAAAATAGGTTGAAAACTGAAATTCTGAAAGATCCTTTGTCTTTTTAAAGATAAATGAGAAACTTTATTCAATTTCTTAGTACTGCTGTAATACATTCATATTGGAAGTTTATACACACCAAAAAAAAAAAAAAACTTCGAGAATGAGAAAGAACGCTATAATTTTGAATTTGAGTACAATCTTAAAGTATAATATATTGTACTTTCGAAAATACGTAATCATTTTCATAAATGTTCATTTTACTAGAAATATTAACTTTTAGATGCAATTTTGCATATGAAAAAATGGCATAAGCATAAATTCCTTAAAATTTAAAGTTTCTGTTCTTTTGAATTAACTTTTTTAAAAGCTTACGGAATTTTAGCTAACATGCTCGACATTGAGTTATTTGACTTATCAGTTTTAAAGTTTAATAAACAAAACGCTTTTCATTTTTAAATTATCCTTTTTCCGCCTTATGCAAAATTTTGGTTTCGGTGGGACCTTAAAATCCTTTCCGTTTCCGCGTTAGACAGATTCCGCCTTATGCAGCATGAATTAATGTAATTTTCTATGGGTTCGCCGGGACTTGAAAAAATTTTCGCGGTAGACAGATTTCCGGCTTATACAGAGCCCGCCTTAGACAGAATTTACTGTATATCCAAAAATGTTTATTTTATCAACAGATATGCATCTGTATGCAAAAGGAAATTATATTAAAAAAAACATGGTTTAAACCAAATAAACCGTTTTTTTTTCCAACCCTGGTTTAAAGATAACTTTAGATAAGGGCTTTCATCCGTTTATTAAATATCGTGTTAATGTTAAAAGTAATTTGTGAAATTTACAGAAGGGAGAACCTTCCACCGCTTGGGGGCGCATTCTTTCCTCGGGTTCTAAGGGCCTAATTTCCAGGGCTGCGGAGTCGGTGGGGAAAATGGACGACTCCCACTCCGACAATTTTAACTGATCCGATTCCGACTCCGACTCTTTCGCTCAAAAATGGGCCCGCCTCCGACTCCGCAGCCCTGTTAATTTCAACGGAATTTGGTTACTTCAATTTAGATTACAATTCAGCTACTCTCGGTATTATGAAATTTTATCTTAGACTTCAGTTACCAGCATTTTTTGGGTTCTATGGGCTGGATTTCTACAGATTTGGCTCACTCAACTTAGTTTTTGATTGTTTCCGGTATGTGCGGATCACTTCCGGTACATGCTGCATTAGGTAGCGGAAAACCAGGTCCGTTCGAAAAGAGGTTTATTGGGAACACACTAGATGCTGCGGAAGGCAATTGGGTTACCGAAACTAGGTTCATTTAAAAGATTTTCAAAAGATATAAAATCATACAAACTTGAGTTTTGTTTATAGTTATTATAACGGTCCCCGGGCAGGTCAGCTGGTTGAAAATAAACGATTACAAAGATGCTAATATGTTTCGAATTAAGTCGTCTTCATACAGTTAGAGCAAGGGGTTGTGTTTAACGTCAGTATTCAAACATTTTAACAATGGGGTTGTCTTTTGGTGGGCCAGTGCATAAGTCTAGCGGGGTGGGCCAAACTAAGCCAGTCCGCCCCTGCTTGAGACAAATTTTGCGAATTTTTCATTACATTAGTACTTTAACTGCCATATCATCTGAGATAGAGATGCGATTATCATGTGTGTAGCCTAAGTCCTAGAGAAAGTTATTCTGTTTATTATGCAATTTACAAAATATCAACACATTGTTTCATTTTTGAGTTATCACGTTTTGTGGAAATGTCAATTTTTGACAGAATTTTGACAATTTTTCTCTTAGAAAAATATTTCTGGGTAATTGTCAAAATTTTTATATTTTTTTCGAAGTTTTAAAGTAAATATCATTATAAAAAATGGATAACAAGAGAAAAATTCAAAAAATCACTTTCGAAGGTGTGTGGATACCTATCTGCTGTAAATTGAATATTTAACAGGTAAAAATGAATCAAACCAAACATTTTTCAAGCAGCTTGATTCATTTATTTATTTCGATTAAATCAGTAATTTTCATGCGAATGTGAAACATAGTATGTAGAATATCTAAAGTTACAAAGCATGCTCGTAGTATTTTAAAATTGTCAGTTCTTGACATAACGAAGGACGTTGCTGCGCCCTAATCTCAGAGCGGCGGATCAAGGGCCTATATGGCGCCCTGGTGCGTGAGGCAAAGATTCAGATGGGACCCCTTATAACATGCTTTTAGCCACAATTTTTACTAATTAAAAAAACGATTTTGGGGGTTTGATTGGGGAGGGGTGGGTATTATAGAATTGAGAGTCTGGACAGGACAGCCGCCTCTTTTGCCTTGCGATAATCAGGCTATGATCGGAACCGGTGTTTCTTTCAGGCACATATCGTGGAAAGTAGTGCCTCTCCGGCGTAAGATCCCCCCCCCCCCCTCCCTATTTGGGAAAATTTTCGAGCAACAGTACAATTCTTTTAATGTTTAATTATTCGCGGTCGAAACTCAATTGACAGAAATGGATTAAACTATTTCTATTTTTGCTACAGGTACACATTTGTTCCAAAATCTTCCCACTTCAGGGATTTCGTTCAGCCGGTGCCCATGCCATGTTGTTTGAATTTATGCATTGCCCCAGTTTTCTGAAAAGTGGTCTGAAAGGAACACGGAGCGGAAAGCCAGTAAAAAATAACGTCATAAAAATAGATAATTGCGTTTTGATGATGCACTGTTTCATTCATCATTAGGGATTATTTATTAGTGGAATATAGTCTTTGGCCCATTACATAATAAATATGTCGCAATACTGAAATTAAAATAACTGAAATTTTAAGCAAATATTGTTCATTTAAAAATAAAAATTGCTGGAAATTTAACTAAAATGAAAAAGACTTTTTTGTAATCAGATTATGTATTTGATACTGAGTCAAAGTTTGTCTAAACCGAAAGGGAATTCTATTGAATATTACAGAAATTCTTCATTATTTTGTGAAATAATTATACCTTAAGTACTGGAAGAATGAAATCTGCTTAGGGTTAAGATTTCTTCGGAATAATATTGTTCTAAGGCTTTTCTATTATACATACAGACTTATGCCCAAGTTCAATTTTTCTCTTAGTTAGTCTTAGTCTTTATTATTTAAATGAAGCCAAAAAAAGTAAATTTAACCCTCCCCCTTTTTTAAAATCATCTACGATGACGAATTTTTTTCAAAAGGGTGGAGCAAAGGCTTTTTCCTTCCCCCTCCCCCTTCCCCCCTTACCAGCGACCGTAAATCTACTAAACAGAAGTTGATAGTAAGATGACTTTACCTTGATTTCTCATTAACAGGTGTAAAGAGCTCGATGAATAAATCAACATAAGCTTGACAATGCAGAATTGTGAACTGGAGCCCTTTTTTTTAAATAATAATTTATCTGCATATTAATTTTATTTTGTAATCGCTTTGAAAAAAATCTTTCATTTAATACAGTTATCGTTAAATAACTTTTTTTCCCTTTAGTGCCCAATATGTTGATTTTTTTTATGATGTCCTACACCTGTGATTTTATAATGACACTATCTTTATCCAATATCAGTGCGGCGCTAAAACGTAAATTCATAATACTTAAAGATTTTCTTTTGGGATGGTTTGTTTAATTCTGGCCTGGTCACAAGTAGAACGAAATCCAGGAAACTTTTTTTTTGGGGGGGGGGGGGAGGGGGCATTTTTTGTTATAGTATTCCTTATTATTATAAGTACAACTCTTATTCTCAATCATTGTTTTTTCTTAGTGTTTAATTAATTTAGGTTACTTAAAAAAATAAATTTTAGTAAGTTTTTTCCTTTTTTTTTGGCAAATATCATCCCAGAAATTGAGTCAAAAAATGAAAAGAAAGAATTAGAATATAGTAGAACTTCTTATATCCGAAACTCTTTTAACCGAAATCCATTTTTGAAGCTTTTTTTTTACTATCCCATTTCTTGTATACAAAATCCATTTTGAAAGTTTTTTTAACACTTTGAATGCCATGGTGACTGACACTGAAGCGCTGAAAAGTTTACAATGTTTTAAGTAATTTTTAAGAAAGTATAATCCTGTAATAAATAAAAGGTAAGTGAATTTAAAATAAATGTTCAGTAATTGCTTAAAACAATATATATATATTTTAGTTTTATATCATATTTTAGACGTCAGTCATCGGTGAATGACGCGTTTAAATTCAGTGTCAGTCACCTGTGATTGACGTGGCGCTTAACGTGTTAACTACCATATTTCTTGTGTGCAAGCGGCCCTTTCCGAATTACGCGTACATATAAATATTTTCGATCCCTTTTCTTAGAGTTCGTTTGAATTTAACTTGAGCTCCCGTAAGCTGCGGAGTGGAACGAAGAAAACGAACAAATTACCATTTCTGAATCTTTTGAATGCTTTGCAAAAGGTTTGGCATGGCTGGAGCAGCAGAAACACTGTGATACTGGTGAACTAAGAATATTAAAAAACTCCGTGATAGAGCTTCAAAGCAAAGGCAATCAAAACTGTGATAAACAAAACATTTTTTCAAACTCTTGTGATATATGTAAAAGGTACTTAATTTCAAAATTAAAATTCATGTAATTTATTCCTGTTTCTATTTTGCTATTGCTTTATTTTTATTAAACACTTGTTACTATAATAAAAACTGTTGCATATATTTCTCCTTAATCTTAAAATGGAAGCCTTCTCGATTATCAGAAAGTTTCGATTTTCCGAAAGAGGGTCGGTCCCAATTACTTCGGATAATCGAGGTTCTACCGTATTTATGTTTCCGGAATTAGCTGAAGAGAAAACCGGGTTTTCCATTCTTTCGAAAGTTTTCACCATGAAAAGTGAGTCCTTAATCAAAATCGATATTTAAATACAAGACAAGATTAAAGTTTTCAACTTTCATAGTTGCTATTTGCAGTTCTGCTTCTTTATTTTGTAGTATTCCAAACAGTATTCTTCTAAAAAAGTTTTCTAAGTAAAAATTAATTAACTTATTATTGTTATTTTCGTCCAATACCATGTGTTGTGGCTTTGTGTTTTACTTTTGTATCGTAATGTTACATATTAAGACTGTAATTACTGTAAAATTGAAATTTCTTTGATTTTACAATTTACCAAATACAAACTCAAAGATGGGATTAAATTTAGAATCTTTTATCCGGTTTTGAAACACTTTAAATTAATATCTTAAATAATTAGTAATAGTCTGTATAAAAAGTACGAATATTTAAAGAAAATTAAGACCATAAGTCAAGTAATTTTTCTTGTGTGTGTGTGGGGGGGGGGCGCCGATGGGTGCTCGCACGGGCGCCAAAATGTCCTTGGGCCGGCCCTGTACAGTATTCACACAGTATATATCACAGTCTAACAGATTAAGTCCAATACATTATAACACAGTTTAACACTTAAAAATATATTACACTTGAACTACACTTAGAATCTAACGCAAGAATCAATCTGACACTAATTTCGCTCAATATGTTGCTGTCAATTAACACATTTACAATTAACATTTAAAATTACCAATTGCTTCAATTTAACACCCTAAAACTTTCAATGAAATTTATATCATCGGACAAGAATGCTTATACACCCACCTAATAATAAAAGAAGATCACACACACACACAAAAAACTACGTGTATATTTACTTTACAATAACTGACAATATATTGCACTTCATAATTAGTCGGTTAATGTTGATTTAATTATTTAATGTCTAGTCTAAGCATTCCATAAGATATCCGCTCTCTAAGAGAAAAAAACACGCAAATCTATGTCGACCTAGACTGCATGTTTCACATAATGCTCATCCAACTTCCACCATACCGAATCTCAAGGATCAATCCCGGGTGTTACAACTAAAATATTACCCAGAATTAACCCAAGAGTTCCAGCATCTCCTTTCAGCACTAATGCCGAAGCACGCACTTGTTCATCTCCATTACTTTGGGCCCAAAGATTCCACACTAACAAAAAAATACTCACATTAAACATAACGTAGACATAGGCTGCTCAGATGGCAAAACTGCAATTCCAGTGACTAAAGCTTCCACCCAGCCATTGATTCAAAGACTGTCCAAAAATTACAACAATTACCATATGCTCTAGCAGACTAACATGTACTTGATGTAATTCAACACTTAACAAAAATAATGCCTTCCAAGGGAGTTATTGCTAAAAATCAAGATTAGAAAAACCGCTAAAAACTTAAATTCTTTACAAGTACCTTTCCTCAGTAAGTCCTGACTATCCTAAAACTCAATAGCAATATAAAAGAAATTCTCTTCATCCCCCATTACTGAAAGCATTCTATATCAAACGTTATCCTTCAAAAGTTAAACCACAAAAAATTTAAATATTTGTCAAATTACTGCGAAAATAAAAACATTTACACAACTTCTCAATTCAATACCTCAAATCCTTAAACGATCAAGCGAGAAAACAGCTCTCTGTATAAAAGTTTCACTTTTCTAGTGAAAAATTCTTAAAAATCAAACAACCTCCATAGAGTGTAAGGAGGAACTAAAACATGATCCTGCAACTCACAAAAAGTCGATCATCAGATTATAATGGCTGCTCTCTTAACCTCACTAGGATAAAAACCACTAAAAGTATGTTTATTAAAAAATATTCTAAAATTTTAAACAGCTTTTAAATTTTCATCTATTGAAGAACTGCAGAGCCTCCCCCAATAATCACCTTTTTTTCACCAGCAAGACAACTCTTCTTAAAGCCATATATAGTTCTTTAAAAATGTAATAAAACTTTAAACATTTCAGCAATTAATCTTAACACAAAAAAATTCTTTAAATTACCTTAAAAAATTCCTTACTCATGAACTTATGATGTCATATTAAATTAACGGAGAATGAAAATGTAGCTCAACAAAACATGCAATATCCGTCACATTGCTTGAACTAATTAGCACATGCAGAGCCATACTGACAATGGATAACCGTTTAAAGCATGAAGAACCCTGATCTCCTCCTAAACCTCACTCCATTATATTTCCCTAAAAAATACCTTTATAAATTCAGATATCAACAACAACAAAAAAAAAAACTAAAAACCAAAGAATTACTAACTACCTAATATCTCAGAATACATAAGCAGAAAGCATATTACTGTTAAAATGAGATTAAACTTAAATTTGATAAGGAAAGCAAAAAGAATCACAGGATAGTACAACTATAATTAGAAAGAGATCTCTCAGTTCCCATACCACTAGCCAAGACTGGAATTATACTGTCTGATGGTGAGAGAGAGTGAACATCAACCCCCAACGCCGGACAGAAAAACTTGAAGCTGCTTATTATTATAAAAAAAGGTTAAATATCCCAATTATTTTATCCATATAAAAGATTTTAAGGTTCATGAGTAATTACATATGTATATTAAAAACTAAACAAAATTAGCATTCAATTTCAAGAGTCTTGTCAAAAAGTTACTCCTTTTTATACTTTTATACTACACTAAGTAAACCTATCAGAAAGCAAACTAAAGTATGCCATTGAAAATTACTTAATAATCTAGAAATATATTCCAGAAAATTTAGACTCTCGAATAAAGGCCAATAGAAATTCAATAAACTTTTAACAATCACCATACATTTAATTTATTTTTACTGCAAAACTTCAAATTCAGAAAACTTAAATATAAATATTTTAAACAAAAATCAATTGTTCAGATATATTTGGCTATGCAAAAAACATATAAAACGGCTTTTACCTTACACATAAATATACTTGTACATTTAATACCAAGATAAATCCAAAAGGTTTAAGAGAAAATATAAGATATTCCCTTCTAATACACGAATAAAGTTGCACAAGAAAACATTACGATTATACTTTACTCAATTCAAATATCTAGGCCTAGAGATAAGCTAAAAACACTTAAATCTGTTGATACATAATACATCTATACAGTGAGCCAAAAGTCAGAAATCTAAGCAATAACTCCGACTAAATGTTTACATATAACCCATGACATTCGATCTGTTAATTTTCCCAGATCATTGTCAAGAAAAAATAGTTGAATATTTAACTGACAAATCTCCAACAACTGACCCACTATACAAAATTGAATTTCTACAAAAAATAAAATGACTCCCCCTTTAATTATCCCTTAATAAAATAATTTATATTACTTTATTATCTAAAAAATATATAATTCCTTCACTAGCCTAGGGTACGGCTTTCCTCTAAAACCTAACATTAAAAAAATCCCCCCAAATGATGAACACAAAATTTATTTCTCTAAACTTATAAACCTGTAACTAGAAACAAATATTAAACACTGTTTTAAATCTTTAAATATGTAACTAAAACAACATAACCAAAAATAACAAATATGCTTAATTTAATATAAAAGTTAAAATTTTAAACCTCCACTATATAACAAAAACTTTAAGAGGGAGAGTCACTAACTGGTATTAACTTTTAAAATAAAAATCTATATTATAAACCTTTAAATACCATGAAACCTTTAATCCTTGTAAAAAAAATAAACAACTCTATATATTTAGATATCAATTTAAGAAATTGAAAAATTTAACATATTCTTTTATTAACTATTAATTAATAATAATTTAAATAGCCCCACCTCGTCCCGGAAATGTGTAAAGTATTTCATATCTTAAACATAGTAAATAATTTTTGAACGTTGGTTTTCTGTTTTTTAATATTTCATATCTTGCCTTAAATATATTTGACCATTTAACATCAAAGTAACTCAAGTAGACGCACTGCTAATTCAATAAAATATACATATATAACTTAACGCAAGTATATATTTTATTAAAAGAAACAAACAGAAATCTTCGGCAGCTGATGGGGTACAACACTCTTATTCTTTTTTCACGATGTTTCATCAAAAACTGGAAAACCGGTGAATACTATTTGAATAACACATATCCTAACAAGATATATCACGTAAGTAGACAAAAAAAAAGGTAAAAATCCTTGGCAATTTAACAGTTGGCAATTTAATCTTTCACTTTCATATCTTACGGGAGAGTTCAAAGTTCAGTTTCAGGCACGAAACCGGCCAATAAGTTCTGCTATATATAATATGCAATGTCACTCAAACACGGTAGCTCCAGCACGCTCCACTTCGGAAATGTACTGGTCGTAGAGCCAATGAATTACGTACGAAGATTCAATTAACTCTTCAGAACCAAAGTCGGAACTTCTTGAAAAGAAACTTTCATAATAAAAACAGCTCCAGAAACTTTCACCTTGAATCGAACCCCCTTTATTCCTTTATATCTTCTTTTCATTCAGCCATATATAAAACTAGTTTTGTCATCTTCAAAACAATAAACATTCCAATCATGCCATGAGTTCAAAACTATATTTTATCATTTAAACCTTAAACTTTCATTTATATCTATTTATATACTTTAACTTAAATTTTTTCAACACAAACTACTTATCGTAAATTCTCATATTTCTTTTTCTTAAACTTTTACCAAAAAAAAAAAAATCTTTACCAAATTTTCAGTATTTAAACTTCATTATACTGTTTAGTTTATACATAAAAAATTTCCTTTATAAAACAAAAAAAAAATCAAAAACTTTTAATTTTTCTATATGTTAAATGTCATCAAAAATTCACCCCCCCCCCCCTTTGAAGCTTACTTACCTGAAGGGCCGGAATAATTTCCACCACATTAAATAACGAGACCGGTCAAGGTCAAAAGAGTTCATTCAGAAAATGATAACAAAGCCCATATTTAAACTTAACAACAACAACAAAAAAATCTTTAAAAGTATTTAAGTGCAAATAAAAACATAACTTAAAGCATGTGGTATAATTATCAGCTAATAAAGTCAAAATTTTATTTTAAACTAAATTACACTTCTTATAAACTGCATTTACTAACTCTACCATTTTTAGGCTGAAAGAAACTTTTATTATATATTTTTAGTTTTAATTTATTTTACACAGGAAGCCCATAACCTGTTATTTTCATTCACTAACGTAATGAAAGGGGTTTGAGAAATAGCAGAGTATAAAAAGCAAGAGGATATGTTTAATCTGTTTTTATAAACGCCAAATAAATAACTAAAATAGTTACTATTGTAAAAAATGAAAACATGTCAAAAATAATAACCTAGGGAAAAGATAATTTTAATAAATGTGGTGACTTCAATAAATAAAGATGACATGTTTAAAAGGTACACTTCTGTTTATTAACAATTTAAAATATAAAATATAAACATAATATATATTTTTAATTAAAATAAACTTTAAATAAAAAATGTTAAAACCTCATTCACGTTAATTAAACATTACTTATCTGGATAAACAGCAGAACATCATGACGTGATGGTTTATCGGCATAATAGCCTTATCGATTATTTACTTTATATAACACTATAAAAGGTAACTAGACGCTGTGGAACTCATAATGACGCATAATAAGACTGATTTTAGCAAAGCCAAAGAAGACACAAATGTCCTTTTTAAATAGACACTCTTTACTTTCAATCTTAGCTGGACATAGGAAAATAGATACATAATTCCTCCATTGAGAGAAAAACCCTTCCACACGAACTGCTCATAAAGCATCCCTTAACTTGAATAAGTTCTCCAAGACATTCTTGACTATGAGCTCAGCAAAATACAAAAGATTAAAACTTTCTTTCTCACACAGCACGTCCAGGAACACACTTAAATACAGTTCTAAATACTGTAGGCCTTAACATGCTTCACAACACTTAGAGATAAAAGCCATTTAACAACTAGATACTTTTAAAAGATGATAGAAAAACAACTCATGTATAATGCCTCTCAAGAAGAAATCAAAAAAAATATTTAAATTAAAGATTCCGGAACATTTTGTCAACAGCTTAGACAAAAAAACAAAAAAACAAAAAAAAAAACGAATTTAACATTCAGGGGATGCAGGTGTACTAAAGGCGATGAGAACTTGCCAGTCATACTATTTATCTTCCGCTGATAGTTAAAAAAGAATTTTTACGCATGTCGGAACGCATGTTCCCCCGGCTTGTAGAGGATATAGTTATAAAAGGATAGTTATGAAGCGGAAATATGTATGCCAATGCAAGTATGCTAATACAAGCTAATGCAAACAGGCAAATACCAATATATATATATATATATATATATGGAAGCATATTTAAAGTTAGTGCCAGGACAATAGGACAGAGCATTGAATATTCCTATCAAAAAGAACGTTACTCATTTGTTTCATTTTCTTCTTAAAAAATTTCCCAAGTTTTAAATGGAGCCTATCTCATTATCATATGGAAAGAAAATACAGGGTGTTCCATCAAGACCACCGAAACATTGGAGTGTCAGATTTCTTATTTGAAGTGCATAAGAAATACACCCAAAGAACTATACCTTGATGATTCATAGTTTTTGAGTAAAATGCGAAGGGAAGAAATGTGACATTATGTCCTGTGCAAGAAAAACAGACTTTATTGGAACCATGAAAATCGGTATTTGCATTGGTTTACGAAAGAAAATGAAAAATGTCTACCGCGCATATCAAGCCATGCATGTAATAAATGGAGATTGCCCACTTTCCAGCAGTATGATGTCCACAAAAGAATAGCTACTAGATGCAGCTTTTTACATATGTTTCAAACAACAACTTGACATCATCCCTAGGCACGTGTATGCATGTCTCAATATGCGCAGTGGATATTTTGTGCATCTTCAACTGCAAACCTATTCTAATACCGATGTTCAGAGCTGTATTTACCCAAGTAGCATAAAATTCTTCAAATGTCTGCGACACATACTTCAGGGGCAGAAAATAATCTGCAGGTAAAATATTTTACAATTGAAGTTTTAATTAATCAAACAATCACTTACCTATAACGTCTTTGTGCATTTTATTCATGTTTATTAATAATAATCTTCAGTTTTTGTATTGAGTAATAAAGAGCTAATCATAATATAAAGTGAAATAAAACTTCGGTGGAAAAAGAATCTGCAAAAGAGAAATGAAAATCTGCGACGCCCGTCTCCTGTGTTGAACTTTCTGCTACCCGATATACTATTTAGTGACTCAGAGTTATATTTAGATGACTTACAGTTATATTTAGATGACTCAGAGCTATTAATCGAATAAAATGTACCAAACTTGGTATTCAGTATATTTGAATGGTTATTAATTGGTTTATCAACTTCGAATACCTAATCTCATGTTTCCAACAAAGTTTTTCCCTTCCACGGATATGATATCATACTGTGCTTTTGCAGTGAATTTTTAATTAAGTGAATCTTTGTACACCTTGCTAACAAGGCGTATAACCAACAGAATGAAAATAAAATATAGAGCAGGGTTTGAACCCGTTGTTCAGCACACCAACACTCTGTCAACTGAACCACCTGGATGGCACATCTAACTTAGCAACCTTCATTCTTATAGGTTGGTAAGGCTGCAACCGCAAGCCACTGTAGCACTGTTTGTGGTTCATGAAATTATCCCATCTTGTGCAATTTCATTCCGAACGTTTATAACTCTCGTTGTGCTAAATGTATTTTTTATTGTACTTACATTGTCAGTTAGGTAATTGCTTTTGTGGGGAGGGGGTATTAGTGTGTAACACATCATTCTACATTGTTAAGTTATTGTGATACGACAGGAAGGTCTATAATTAAGTCAACCCAGTTATGAAAGATTATTTTTTTTTAATTCCTATTGAACGTATGGTATTTTCAAGTAATTAATTAATAATTATTACAGTACACAAAAGATGAGGTAGCCTGGAGCTTAGATACATAATTAACTTTATATTACACGCATCAACAAAGCGAGCACAACTTACACATAGAAGATCACATTCTAGAATATTTATAACAGAAAAATAATTCGCTTACATGACTGGCTTTTTAAACATTTATGATGCTGTCATCTAGTGAGTTAAAATCAAACTATAGATAGCTCTGAACAGATTTCGATGGGAGGTTTATTTATTAGATGCACTGCAAAAAATAAATAAAGATTATATGTAAAATTTGCAATCCAGTTTACAAAATACATGCTATACGTCAGCTGAACCACAGGAAAATAAAAACAAGTCTATAAAATAAAATATTTTTGAGAAACACGTTGTATAACTTCTTCTACTTCAGTTATACATATACTAGCAAACCCCGCGGTTTTGCTCGCGTAATTGTTGAAATATGCCAAGTAATATTTATAGGTATAATTTTATTAAAAGAAATTATACTTTTAGGAACAATTCAAAAATTACTATTTAAAACACAGTTTAACTAAATTTCATTATCACACAGTAGGATACACCGAAAAAAACTTTTTTTTGATTTGCGATGACGGGTAGTGCGAAAAAGTTGCCTTTGGTGGCACTAAGTTTGCACAAAAAATTTGAGATTTTTCGAGCAATTTCTTCATTTGCCGCAAATGGCTTGAAGTTTTGCTCAAATGTTGATTTTTTTACTTTTTTAGCAAAAAATTTTAAAATGTTAAATTAAATTTATTTTCTCTGAATTTACTTGAAATGTCATGTTTAGTCTACGAAATGTTTAAATAAGCTCTGATTATCTATTATTTATTAGTTATGTGTATTTTGAATTAGGCGATTTTTATAGCCTTTTCGCGTATAACTGAGCAAAAATTGTAAGTAGTGTTTGGTTCGTTTGTTGGTTTCTCTCTTTTGCCTTTAAGTTTATTATGTTTTTCGCTCTTCCTTCGGTTTTTCGATGCGTTCAGAGTCACATATTTGAATGCCGGACCACAGCATGTCTTGACGGCAATTCTGGAAGGAAAGGAGAATGTGGAGTAGAAACCAATGGAAACCCAATCAGTCATCATGAGGATGAGGGATGAAATAGGAGATGGGAGTAACTGCGAGATGGGATGTTAATTATTTTTCTGCTCTAAAATAGAGCTATTGTGAGAAGATTCAAAAAGTGGGAACTTTGAGGCAGGCAGTTCGTCTGAATCAGAATTTGAACCTGGGCCTTCGAAAGCAGATAATTCCCAAACGCATATCCCTTTCTCACACAGCTTTCGCCAGATTTAGAACTGGTGTATCATATTGGTAAACTGCGTTAAGAGCTTTATCTGTGCTTCAGGATGCAGGAATTGTGACAACCAGGAATAAGGATCATCATCGATAAAGACTTGGTCAGCAGACAGGAAAAGAAACTTGAAAAGAAGATACAGGAGGAGGCATATCTTGGAAGATAAATTACAACCATATTTTTTTTATGGTAGAAAGAATAACACGATCTTCATAGAAAAAAGTGAACAAGCGGCACCGTCGAGATTTCAGTTCCTGAGATTTTATAGAAATAGCAATTTAGAACGTTTTTTACAACACTTTTTTTGCATTTTCACCTGTTTTAAATTTCGATTTTTTTTTGTTTTAGGAAATGTTCTTAGAGATCATTGACTCCTTATAAGTAACTACAATTCCAAATTTCATGATTCTAGTCCCTTCCATAACACAAAAGCCGCATTGAGAATGTTTTTTGCTCCTGTAACCCCCAGGTGGTAGTGATACA
Organism: Maratus speciosus; assembly: GCA_963932465.1. NCBI lineage: Eukaryota > Metazoa > Arthropoda > Arachnida > Araneae > Salticidae > Maratus > Maratus speciosus. Next base: position 82,104,311 of record OZ010794.1, read on the forward strand.
AACGTAAAACAGAGTGTATGTTAGAGCAAGGGCTGTCACCATCAATTTACAACCATTACTTTTGAAATCGATTTGATACTTCCTAAAATTGCGTAGAAATCGCCAGATGGAATGTTTTTAGAACGCTCTTCGCGCATTATCACCCGCTTTAAATTTCGATTTTTTTAGGTAATGTTCTTAGAGATCATTGATATCCTATAAGTAACTATCATTCCAAATTTCATGATTCTAGGCCCTTCCAGAACACAAAAACGGCAATTTAGAACTTTTTTTGCTCCTGCAACCCCCAGGTAGTAGTGACAGAAACATAAAATTGAGCCTATGTTAGAGCAAGGGCTTTCACCATCTTTTCAACCATTACTTTTGAAATCGATTTGATACTTCCTAAAATTGCGTAAAAATCGCCATTTAGAACGTTTTGTAGAACGCTCATCGCAAATTATCACCCCTTTTTAATTTCAAATTTTTAAAGAAGTGTTCTTAGAAATCCTTTTCATCTAATAAGTAACTAATATTCCAAATTTTATATTTCTAGGCCATTCAGTAACACAAAAATCGCCTTTTTAGAATGTTTTTTGTTCCTGCACACCTATTGGGGTAGTGGCACCGACATAAAGTATAGCCTATCATGGAGCAAGGTTTGTCACCATCATTTTGACACCATTATTTTTTAACTCAGTTTGGTATTTCCGGAGATGGCGTAGAAACCACCTTTTAGAACATTTTTTAGAATGCTTTTTGCGCATTTTCATTCCTTTTAAATTTCGAATTGTTTAGGAAATGTTCTTAGAGATCATTTATGTCTTATAACTAATGTTCCAAATTTCATATTTCTAGGTCCTTTAGTAACACAAAAATCGCATTTTTAGAACGTTTTTTGCTCCTACATCCCCTTTGGTGTAGTGGCATCGAATTAAGTTATAGCCTATGTTCGAACGTGGACTAACCATTACTTTTGAAATCGGTTCGATAGTTCCAGAGATTACCTCCTATAAATAAACAAACAAACTTTACTTCTTTATAATATTAGTATAGATAGAATACATGTGACAGTAATGGACAGCCGTTAACATTTTTGGTTTATAAAAAAAATAACCAATAAAAATGTAACATTTATTAATTTTACCATATTTCTGATTTGCATGCTTTATAATCTAGGTTATTATTGACAGTAAAACTAATAAAGCAGCAGAAAGTAATGTTTCATAATTTCACAGTTTTTTAGTAAAAATCTTAATGAACATGCTGAGGGCCGACTTCACTTTATTCAACTTATCTCTTTTTATTTTATTGTAAAAATTGCATATTTTTGTTTTCATAATGATAGAAAACTTTGAAGTTTATATATTAATGGCCATTTACAAAATTTAATTTACTTTTAAGGTTTTAAGATCGGAGTGTCCATTACTAGAATGCTTAAAACATGCACTGCCCCCATAGGAAGTTAAAGTGATCACTAAAGTGCCAAACTTAAAAAGACTAATTAACTCTTTCGGGACGAGAGTGTTTTACAGAATTTTTTATTTTTTATAACCGGTTTTTCAAAACAGAAATGTGTACCTAATTGTATCGGGAAAATGCTCGGATTAAACAAAGCAAAATGTACAATAAAAATTCACTGGTGAGAATAATCATTGTTTCTGAGCACCTTTATTTAATATTTTATGGAACAGGTACCTGTGACGCACGGGTAATGCTGGCAGCACAGAAAGAATTTCTTTTTAGACCGGTGATGCTCATGACAGTGAACGTGTTAATGAGTCGATTTTCGGTAATGGACACCCCATGTGGACATTACTAAAAGTGCAATTTCAGTAATGTTCATAGTCTTTTGATATAATTTAAAACATAAGTAATCAAATTCAATTTTTAAATTGCACTTACCAGAATGCAATAACAAGTTTTTTTCTAAATAGCTGCCTTTATTAATTTTATGCAATTAATAATATTTTTAATATTGTAATTAACTTTTTTTAAACTCTGCCTTGCCTATTTTATAATATGACAATGAACCAAATCAATAAAGCAACAGAGAATAAAGTTTAACCCATAATGGACCACACCTATTAAATATTTTTGAAAAATTTTAAAACTTTGTTTATATCATTAATATGGTATAATTAAGTAGATGCTAGCAAAATTTTGAAAAAAAGTTTTTAACTTTTTAAGTAACTAGCTGTCCTATAAACAGAACATATTAGTAGGACACATTGTAAGGACATATAAAATGCATGCGTAAACTAATTTTATGAGCAAATATTTTATTTTACTTTAAAAAAACTGTTTATGTTCTACAAAAATACTCTATGATTTCTCCAATAAAAAGATAATAATAACGGTAAAATTCTAGATTATAAGATCACAATTTTTAAACGATTATTTAAATAGATTTTTTTCAATTAAATTTTAATTGGTTACTTGTTTTTTTTGTTGTTGTTGTTTATATGTTATACTTTTATGTATTTTAAAGACGTCATAACAAAATGCATCCAGAAAATTCTTACCAATTTTATTTTAAAATATATTTTATTAGCTGTCCTATTTATAGGATAGCGGTCCAATATGGGTTAAAGGCAAAGACGGCGAACCTATGGCACGCGTACCTTTAGTGGCACTCTGCAGATTATTTTTTGCACGGCATAGATTCAGGTTCTAAACCAAAATAAATTACATTTCAGAAAATGCATTAATTAATTTAGATGTTTGTCTCTGTTTATCTTAATTCGATTAGTTTGGTTGGTTGTTATTGTCATACAGATTGGAGAAACTGAAATATAACAATGTATGCTAATCTAGCTCAGTATTGGCCCACAAAATTTTTAGAATAAGACAGGGTTAGGAATCGCAAAAGAAAGATTAAAGGTCATTATAAGCAAAAGTGCCGATGGTAAAATTAAAACAACTTGTAATTACATTCCAGACACTAAAAGCTGTACATTCTAGCTCTTGCTACTTTGACAATTTTTTCTGCGAGACATTCTTTTTCCGAAATAAATAATATAAAAATTTTGAGTAAAAACATCTTGCTAAATAAGTCCAATTCAACTTGGATTCTCTTAAAAATAACTAAGTACGAAGATGAGACAACAGCAATAATATTTAAAAAATAAATTTCTAAAGTATAATATAAAATATTACTCATCTTTTTTTAACACTAAAAACAAAATTTTAAATAATTTCGATTTATTATTATTGGATCCATTAAAATTTTTTGTTGTTGGTACGTCATGATCAGATAAAATATATTTTTGTAAATATTTGGCACGTGGATGGAAAAAGGTTCGCCGTTCCTGCCTCAAATGCCATTTTTGCAGTTTTATTTTAAAATCAGCTTATTTAGCGTTTAAAACATTCAATCCTTAGTTTTGTGTATTCCATATTTGTATTAATAATTACGGCAATCAGTATATCAAGTAGTTTCATAAAGTTTGACTGTTAAGAATGGCGTGAAATGCAATTCCACGAGTAATTTGGTAGTTCAGCCAAGACATATTTCTTTTTTTACTAACCCCTCGAACCTCATCCTTCTTTGCATTGTCTCAATAATTTAATAAATGTAATTCGTTGAAATTTAGTATTTTAAATTTTGAGTCTAAAATAATTAAAATTTTGATCTTGTCATAATGATAATAATTAATTTAACTTATGAGTTATTCTCATAAATATTTTATTAATTATTGATATCTCAGTTTTTAAATTTATTTGAAAATGATTTTTTAGTTTATTAGTATGTTTTCATTAGATTCTGATTCTAAATATGTAGAACCATAAAAACAATTATATATTACTTTTTGTGGAGTGTCCATTACTGGAATTTTGGGTGATTGATTTCTGTTATTATTAAATTTTGATTCACATTGGGAAATATGACCATGAGAAGGGTTAAATAAGGATTGATAAGGAAATGATAGCTTAATGCTATAATATTTAAAAAAAACTGGAATGTAATAATTATAACTTTTAATGTAAAGATATTTTTTAAAGAAATTCCTTAAGGGTGACCATTACTGACACGTCTACCCTATACAGGGTGTCCATAATATAACTCCCACGTTTAAAAAAGTCATATCGAGTTAACTGTATGAGTTAGGTCAGGTTAATTATTTTTGAAGAGATCAGTAGCCCATCAAATTTTATCCACATCAGTTTCAGTTTTTTTTTCAATACAAAGTAGCGCTTCGCGTCATTGATTTTAAATTAAAGTAGCAGATGCTTACTCCATCATTCCATTCAGTTAATGCAGTGCGATGGCGACGCTACAACAAAAGGCTCAATGTGTTATCTGGCTTATAGAAACTGGATCTGTTACCATTGTACAGCGAAACGTTCGGTCCGAGTATGGTAGTAATGTGCCTACGGACAAAACCATTCGTCAGTGGCTACGTACTTTTAAAGAGACGGGAAGTGCATTAAAACAAAAGTCGCCTAGTAGTCCACGAGTGTCAAAAGAGAACGTCGATAGAATTCGTACTTTATGTGAACGAAGTCCGAAAACATCGTTGAGACGGAACTGTCTTGAGTTGGGTATACACTAGTCAACTGTTCATAAGATAGTTCATAAAAAGCTCCGCCTAACTGTGCATAAGGTACAACTTGTACACGAAATCAAAACAACAGACAAAAACAAGAAATTTGAGTTTGCTGTTACTATTCTAGACATGATAGATAGTAATAACGATTTTTTAAATTTTGGTTATACTGATGAGGCCACATTTCATATAAGTGTCACTATGAATCAACACAATTGTAGAATTTGGGGTCCACAGTTACCTCATGAGTTCGTAGAACATCAACGTGACACACCGAAGGTGGATGTTTGGTGCGCCCTTATGAATAACCAAGTTATAGGTCCATTAATTTTTGTAGAAAATTCCATAAATGGTTATGGCTACGGTGAAATGTTAGAGGAGTATGTTTTACATCAGTTGATTGATATTGCGGCAGAAAATGGTCGTTTCTACTTTCAGCAAGATGAAGCACCACAACAGGTCAGTTTGCGTATACGGGAAGCATTGGATACTCTATTCAGCGACAGGTGGTTTGGAAGGACAGGCCAATTTCTTGGACTCCAAGAAGCCCGGATCTGACTCCATTAGACTTTTTTTCTGGGGACGTGTCGAGAATCTTATTTACGCTGAGAAAATTCGATATAAATCATCTCAGGCAAAAGATAATGAACTGTTTTGCAATCACCACTCCAGACATGTTGGCCACGACATGGAAGATGTTAAATACCGTTTGGATATGTGCCTTGCTACAAACGAGGCACACGTTGAAATCCACTAAATGGTAAAAATCTTCAGAAATTTACCTTTAAGTACATATGTATGTTATAGTTGAATAAACTTCTCCTCAAAATAATGAAAAGTTGTAGATCGATGGAGTAAATTCATAAGTTACTGTCAGCTGGTGTAAGGTCGTATTATTTTGAAGTCGATAATTTCAGTCAACTTACTTGGAATTACTGGTCATGGCTGCGATCTAATTCTATTTGAAAATACAATTATTCCTTTTTGCAGTCGTGTCATTATTTCGATGGTTAGAGGTAAATATCTCAAGGCAAATGATAATTATTCCGGTGATTCACCAGGAAACATGCAGCCAGTGGATGTTCCAATAACTTTTATTTATAAAAAAAATAAACGTGAAGAAAAGTTCCCACATAGAGAGATTTTGTAAAGGTCTCAGAATGGAGCGGGAATAGTTACATCATACTAGAGATCTTAAGTGAATGCAAAACACTACAGAACGTACAAAACACGTTCCGGTAACATTTTTTGAAGCACGACCGCTTGTGAATATAAATATATATATTTTTAAAAATATGTATTATTTGAATTTCACACAAAATTTTTTTTTAAATCACTGTACCCAATTTCGTGTAATCAAAATGTGTTGTAAAGCTAACAAAAACTTACATTTTTACTTTCTTCAATCTTTAGAAAAAAAAAAGTATCTGATTCGGGAAAATTTTCGACGTCCGGTGTTCAACGGATGGATACGTTTTAGAAGGTCCTGAGCACGACTTGAAATTTACATCTAATACGACTTGATTGTTTTTAGAAAATATCTGTCTACAGGAAGCACACATTTTATGGGCGCTCTCACTCACGAACTACTGCATAGATTTCAATAAAACTTTACGTTCAGTTTGACCTTGAGATAAATGGGTTCTTATTAGCATTATTAGGTTTGGGTGTATATAGCTCAACTGGTGTGTGTGATATAAATTTTGTGGGCGCTTTATCTCAAGTCACATTCGAGAGTTACTTGAGGTTGAAATCAACAAGTTTCAACCTTGATAAGGACACTCTTTTCGTACAAAAAACAGTTTTAAACAAGAGCGGCGGTAGATGGGAAACCGAAAGGACACATATCCGCCTCTCCCCCCGTCGGGGGACAAAATTCAATTGTCGTCAGGGAAAATATTTTGACTTTTCGATTTCGGCGCGACCCAAACCATGGATCGGATCGATTTGCCGCTTATTTTTAGATGCGTTCCTAATTATATAAATACGTAGCACTCAGAGACGTCGTATGGTCTGTACTACCCAAACGAATGTTTTGAAAATTAATCTATAGAACCATTGCAAATTTTTTTCGAAACATTTCAAATTTTATGAAAATTTAATCAAAACTTAAAAAGATATTAATAAAAGTTTTCTTCATTCTATTAAATTCTATCCTACGTCACGAATTAATGCTATCCCATGATAGGACATAATTGTAGGTTGCCATAGTGATGACGTCCTTTTTAAGATAGAGTTCTATTATAACTGAATTTAATCTATATATATGCAATAAATTTTGAAACGAAATTGAGGACGAAATATAATTTATTGGGTTCGGGTCGAATAGCAAATAGAGTGCTGCCAGTGGAACGGGTAAACTGAACCTGACCCGCCTCGCGGATTCGATCGATCGGATTGAATCAAATCTTATCCTACCGTCTCCAAAAAAAGAACGGAATCAAGCACTTCGAGAAAAAGGAAATCGATGTAAAATGCCATTTTAACGAGCAGTCCTTATAAGAATCAACTGTGCTTGGAAACGAAAAATAGAGAACAGAAAGAGAAGATAAAAGAGGCAGCAACTCAGAAAATCCAATTAAAATATGCTAAATCTAAAAACGAAATAGCCAGAACAAGCAAAGAAAAGAGCATGAAGTCAAAGCAAAGACGTATTCCCATGAATGTTGCCAGTGGGCTACTTTTTTTAAATTCAGATTTCTTGATTGGCACCACTTTTCTGAAATGGTAAAATTCCTCTTGTTTTCGCCTTAATTAATATGTCATTAAATAAGGCGAATTTTACTATTTCAAAAAAGTGGTGCCAATCAAGAAATCTGAATTTTAAAAAGGTAGCCCACTGAGAATACTGATTTCCACAAAGAAGAAAAGGGTGCCTAAAAAACCAATATTATGAATATAGTGAAACAGATTCAGAAGATGAATACAAGTGTATTTATTGCGATGAACTATTTGCCTCCTTTGCAGCAGGTGAAGGTTCGATCCGGTGTCACAAGTGTCGTAAGTGGGCGCAAAATCCATGCGCAGGGATATATGGAGAATGATGATTATGTGTATCTTTGCGATATGTGCTTAAATATTCCGAGTTTTCGAATGGGGCGGAAATAGGCATTATTTAACTTATTTCTGCTTTTATTATGGGCTATTACTTTTGGATCATAATTTTCAAATATTCTATTTTATTGTTCTTTCAAAATTATCTGTGACACATTTTTATTTTAAAATTTACATAAATTGAATTACATATTCTATTTGATTGTAAAACTAATTTTATTTCATTATGTGTTGTCATAATTACTTTTATATCCTTTATTTTGCCGATAAAAAACAATTTCGAATTATTTTTAAATGAAGGATCATTTTGCCCTTGGGTGAGGGTAAAATGATCCTTTGGACACTTTTTCAAAAATCTATTTTTTTCATTACTCAGTTTAGGTTTTAAATATTATTACAGTATGCTTCTGATGCAAAATATAGTGTAAAACATATTAGCGTAGGACCAAAGTTTTATTTAAACATATGTTATTTTACACAAGTTTTCACCTTAAGGGGATCATTTTAGGCCACCTCCCCTTATATGGATTAACAACACACAATTACAAACAAAAGCAGATTGAGTAAAAAATCAATATAATAAAAAAAATATGTATAATGCTTTAAAAATATAATCTAATATACCAGGTGTGAGAATCTTAGGCGTTTCGACGGATTCCCACTTTTTAAAAAATAACTAAATTTAACACCAACCCGAATATTTTCTATTGCCCTCATTTGCCTCTCCCAGCACACAAAGTATCTCATATGGACATGAATCTTGGTATTCGGATCTAAATAGTCATGGCCTAAGAAGACTTTCCTCTTGCCAAAGGATTTGTCTGTTATCGGTTATTAGAGGATATCGCTCCACATCAACTGAAGCTTTGTGTATTTTGTCTGGCGTGTTACCCATTGATATAGAATTGTCAAACTCAAGTCGGCTCTATAGCATATTACATGGTGAGGGAACAGTGGAGATAGATAATAGAACTGTTCACTTCTCTGATATCACGAGAAAAATACACGCATTTGATTATCCTAATTTCTATGAGGGTCAGAATATCAATTTTATTACTTCAGTAAGAAGGTTCGTGCCAAGACGTAATAGTCCAATAGCATTTACTGATGGTTTTAGAATTCAGAATGAAGTAGCTTCAACCTTTGTAATTTATATGAAAGAAGAAAAGATCTATAATAAAAGAATAAGACTTATGAGTTATAACACAGTGTATCAAGCTGAACTTTTAGCGATATTAGAAGCCATTCGTTCGTTTTGTAGATCAGGATATGGTCAACTGTTTTTATACACAGACAGTATGTCATCAGTTTCTACTCTGATTCGTCTTTTTCCGACGAATGGCCTGCTATATGAAATCTTTACGACATTACGAAACATGCGAAACAAAACGGTCCATTTGGGCTGGATCAAGGCTCATGTGGGTATCGCCGGGAACGAGCGGGCCGACGAACTTGCCAAGTCCGCTATAGTTGATAATCTTTTTGATGAAGAGGTGAAACTTCCCATACCAATAAGTATGATTAAATATCATTACCGTGTCAAGAATGTTAATGACTGGCAAAGGCGCTGGTCATACTCTAGTAAAGGCAAAGATACTTACAGAGTCATTCCAGACGTAAACTTAGATTTCCTCTGTGATTCCCAGGTTGTGATCTATTTTATAACAGGACATGGTGCATTCCCGTCGTATCTACACAAAATTGGGAAGCGTGCAAATGACAAATGTGACTGCGGAAAACGTGGGGATCCTGGCCATTACATTTTTGAAAGTTGCCGAATCTCGAGGGACTCATTTGTGTATATCCAGAATAGAACCAAGGAATGGAATATGCGAAATGTGCTTATGACTTGGTCGAACTGCAAAAAATTGAAAGTTATTTATAATGATCTCAATAAGAACTATTCTTTCATTAAGTATATTTTTTTTAACTCTTCTGAACTTACAAAGAACTTTCATGAATATCCATAATGTCTTCTGTCAAGTCTGACAGTGTTCATTTAGCAGATTAAGGTTTTTAGATTGTTTAATTACTTTAAGTTTGTGTTTTTTAGGTTCTATAAGCAGACAATTCTAAAGCTTGTCAAAAATCGTCTATTAATCTTGTCTGCCCTATTATTTAAGTACATACATATGTTACAAGTTGTAAATGTCTTTAATTTCTGTATATTTTTTGTATTTGGTTATAAGTGTCAGGGCACTTATTTTATATTTTTTTAATTCATTTCATTTAGAAGTTTATTAATAGTCCGTTCATTTTCTGAGCTGCGTTGTCCTGGCTGGGCTGTGTTGGACGGTAGAGGGGATTTTCCACCCAGGGTTAAACACCTATGCCAGATTTTGGTGGGTGCCTGGGTTGGGTGATTCTAGTCCCTTTTAGCACACAAAGTATGAGATCTTTCAAATTCTTTAATTTTTTTTTTTTTACTTTTTCTGTTCTCCTTGTTAGTTTATCGTAACAATAATTAATCAATCCTCTATCCGTCTCTTCTCCCCTCAAAATGAGTGCTTCTCTTTTGCCTCCACTAGTTGCCGCTTTCTCATTTTTAAATTTTTTTCTGCCCTATTTGTTAATCTGTAGGGACAATAAATAAATAATAATTAAAAGTACGCATCACACAAAAATTTCTGCTTACCCCGAATATTTTAACTTTTTTTTTAATTTTCTGCTCTTTTTCTCGGTTTTGTTCATATGAGAAGAAACCCTATCCGTCTCATTCCTCTGTCTGTCCATCCGTCACAGAGTTGCTCATTCTCAGAAACTGTATAAGTTAGAGGCTTAAAATGTTGCATACTTATAACTAAATACCACCAATTACACGAAAAATGACAAAATTTTGAAAATTCCTTTCATTATTTTAATTAAATGAGCTAATTTAACGACATCCGACCATTTTTGCAATTAAGATTTTAAAACAGAACTTTAATTTCAGTCTTTTTCGTGCAGCCTAGATAACTCTGTCGTCGCGCATTTGCCTGCTCATCAATAGGTTCCCGGTTCGAAACTCAGCGTCTGAATTTGAATTTTTTCCCCCGGAATGGATTTTATTTTCATTATTAAGGACAGAAATTTCAAATTTGACATATCTTAACACGGAAATGCATGGACAGTAGAGTTTTTTTTTTTTTAAGAATCAGAAATTAAAAAGGTTACTATAGAAATTACTTGAAATTTAACATGGCTGTTACTTTTAAGCAGAGTTGGGCAAATTTGTAATCTCAATTATCCGCAGTGTAATTACAGGTTATTTGCATGAAATTTATTATAGTTACACACATTCAAACACAGAAATTTTGTCAAATAATGGGATGGGGGCGGTTCCGGTTACAGTGCTGCAAGAATTTTTTACGGTATGTATTTTAACTATAATTAATTACGTACAATTAAACTGCAATTACAGTGCAGACAATTAAAGTTACAAATTTGCCCAACTCTGCTTGTAAAACGAAAATGGGTACACAGAACAGCCAAAATATTTGAAAGGTTCGAGGGTAAAAAAGTTCTAAATTTACGTTGTTTGTGATTTTTACGATTTGAATCACTGCACTAGAAATTTTAAATTTGGCATGGCGGTTATTTTAGAAATGCTATCTACGTATGGTTCTAAAAAATACGGCAATTGGAAGGGTGAAATGAGGTAAAACGTTCTAAATTGCAATTATTACGCAATTTTACGTAATATTTTAAAATTAATTTGACATGCATTTCAAATTTAGCGGACAAATTTGCAATTCTGACTACAAATCACTAGCAGATCCATTTATGTGTTATTCCTTTTTAGTTTTAATCTTCTCAAACATATGCTTACCATGAAGGTCTTTTAGGTAGCTTTCTTTACAAAAAAGCTACCTATTGCAGCCGTTCGGAGGAAAGCGATTTCAAAAAATTTTGGTATATTTTCATCGATCATGACCCCCAGACCCCGAAACCACCCTCCGTTCAAAATTGATATATATATATATATATATATATATCAATATATATATATATATATATATATGTCTGACATATGTCACACTGTAACTGCCGTAATTATGAACCGATTTCGATGTAATTCGGTGTGTACATAGTACATACCAATGTCTCGACCGAGTTCGTTGGCCAGCTTCATCCGCCGTTTTGTTTCAAAATGGCGGCCATTTCAAATTTTTAAAAAAATTTTAAACTTGAAATGTGGTACCAAAAAATTAAAAATGGAAAAATATTTTTTTCTTATGTATTTGACCTTTATACAAAGATTCCGGAGCAGTTTTTGTTTCGTCTATATCTTAAAAAATGGCTGAGTTATAGCATTTTGAATTTCTAGCGTGGCTGACATTTTGAAACGTCCTGAATTTTGTCACGCGATAAAAGGTGTATTTATGAACCGATTTGGATGTAATTCGGTGTGTACATAGTACATACCAATCTCTCGACCGAGTTCGTTGGCCAGCTTCATCCGCCATTTTGTTTCAAAATGGCGGCCATTTAAATTTTTTTTTTAATTTAAAATTTGAAATGTGGTACCAAAAAATTGAAAATGGAAAAATATTTTTTTCTTATGTATTTGACCTTTATACAAAGATTTCGGAGCAGTTTTTGTTTCGTCTATATCTTAACAAATGGCTGAGTTATAGCATTTTGAATTTCTAGCGTGGCTGACATTTTGAAACGTCCTGAATTTTGTCACGCGATAAAAGGCGTATTTATGAACCGATTTGGATGTAACTTCGTTTATACATAGTACATACCAATGTCTCGACCGGGTTCGTTGGCCAGCTTCACTCGCCATCTTGTTTAAAAATCGCGGCCATTTAAATTTTTAAGAAAAATTTAAATTTGAAATGTGGTACCAAAAATTGAAAATTGAAAAAATATTTTCTTCTTATGTGTTTGACCTTGATAAAAAGATTCGGGAGCAGTTTTTGTTTCGTCTATACCTTAAGAAATGGCTGAGTTATAGCATTTTGAATTTCTAGCGTGGCTGACATTTTGAAACGTCCTGATTTTTCTAACGTAATAACAGGTGTATTTATGAACCGACTTGGATGTACCTTGGTGTGTACATAGTACATACAAATATCTCGACCGAGTTCGTTCGCCAGCTTCATCCGCCATCTTGTTTCAAAATGGCGGCCATTTAAAAAAATTAAAAAATAAAAAAAATTAAATGAGATACCAAAAAATTGGAAAATGAAAAAGATTTTTTTTTGTATGTGTTTGACCGTAATACAAAGATTCCGGAACAGTTTTTCTTTCGTCTATATCTAAAAAAAAATGGCTGAGTAATAGCATTTTGAATTTCTCTTGTGGCTGATATTTTAAAACGACCTGATTTTTGTCACGCGATAACAGGCGTATTTATGAACCTATTTGGATGTAACTTGGTCTGTACATAGTACATACCAATGTCTCGACCGAGTTCGTTGGCCAGCTTCATTCGCCATCTTGTTTCAAAAGGGTTGCCATTAAAAAAAATTAAATTTAAAATTCAAAATGAGGTATTAAAAAATTGGAAAATGAAAAAGATTTTTTTTATGTGTTTGGACTTGATACAAAGATTCCGGAGCAGGTTTTGTTTCTGAAAATTTGTTCTTTTGTTGATATCTTAAAAAATGGTTGATTTATAGCACTTTGAATTTCTAGCATGGCTAACATTTTGAAACGATCTTGTATTTGTCACGCGATAACACACGTATTCGCCTATTTCGATGTAAGAAGGCATGTGGATAGTATACATCAACACCTCGACCAAGTTCGCTGGCCAGATTCCTCAGCCATCTTGTTTCAAAATGGCGGCCATTAAATTAAAAAATATATATATATTTAAAGTGAGGTGCAAAAAAATTAGAAATTGAAAAAGGTTTCTTTGTTAAGTATTTGATCTTGATATAAGGATTCAGGAGCATTTTTTGTTTGTCTTTACCTTAAAAAATGGCTCAGATATAGCAGTTTCAATTTCTATTGTGGGTGACATTTTGAAAAATCTGATTTTTTGCATGCGACAGCACTCCTATATATTAACCGATTCCGATGTGAGTGAGCATGTGCACAGCAATTACTAAGATCTCGACCAAGTTCACTGCTTAGCCTCATCCACCATGTTGTCTTAAAATGACAGGCACTTTAAGAAATTGCCGAATTTGGCAGCCAAATATAAGTTACTTTAAAGAAAAGCAGCTTGGATAAAGCTGACTAATTTCGCGAAATTCTCATTCATTATAGTGATAAAAATTAGTATTGAATCTCCTATATTCGGTTTCCACTAAATTGAGCTTCGTGTGTTTGCATGATATAAGTTGGCTTTTTTTAAATAAGGATTATGAAAGCTACCTCTTCCTCCCGGCACTGGCCGGAAGGACTTTTTTTAATTCAAGTATACTTTGTTAAACTAACTTTTTTAATATAAGTTTTTTTTTAGAAGTTATAAAATACAAAGCTATATCAGTCAAATGATTGAAAAAATATGCTTCACTCATAATTATTTTACATTTACAATTATATAACTTTTTTTGTTATTTAAATTAAAATCAAGGGATTATTTAAAAAAAAAAAGTCTAAAAAAAGTATTTTACAGTGAATTTTTTGTGTACTTGCACTTTATTATACTAACTTTTATAATACCAGCTTTTTCATGTACAAATTTTAAAATACAAGCTATGATAAATCTATCAGACAAAATTGAAAAATTGAGCTTTACTCATAATTATTTTATATTTACAATTACATAATTTTTATTCTTATAATAATAATAATACGAGTAAAATCAAGGGATTGTTTTAACAAAAACTATTTGTAATTACACCTTTGCTTTAGTACAATAAGTTTTAATCTAAAAAATATATTTTAATATATTTTAACATGAAGTTTTTTTTTTAATACAGGTTTCAAAGTACAAGCTATATCAGCCAAATAATTGAAAACTATGCTTCACTCATAATTATTTTACAATAAATTTAAGGTAAAACTATTTCTAGTAATAGACATAATAAAATTGAAAAAAAAATTACTACTAATAAAATGCAAATATATATTTAACAAAAAATGGGTCTCTCTATCCTCCTATACAAAAGTTGCATAAATAAGCACCATTTTAAACCTACAAAGCGAAGGTTTTCCGGCTGCCTATAACAGTCGGCTGAATTACGACGAAAACAGCCCCGGAAAATTGGAACGAATTCCGGGACGGTTGGGGCAGAATGCGAAATTATCACTTCGTCGGCGCTTTACGAGAAAGTCGTCCGATCCGACGAGGGCAGAATGTTGTCATAGATGATGTTACCAATAAGGTTACCTGAGTAAGATATACCCGTCGATTATCGGCCTACATAATTCAATAAACAGATCATTGTCAATGTAAGTCAAAAGGTTCTGGGTTCGAATCCCAGCTTCGAGTTTTTCACTCAATTGGAAAAATGCAATTCGTATATTCCAATTAAGTTAAAGAAACATTTTTTTAAAAGAGATTATAACACTTAGCACTCCTATACTTGCATCTTAATATTCACAAATGCAACAGTTTTAGAGACATTTATTAAAATACAAAATACTGGCTATATATATATTTTAACTGCATCGACCAAATTATGAGCAATTTGAATCAATAATTCTAGAACCAACCAAAATTCTAAAATGTTTTCTAGAAAGTGAAGAAATTAATTGAAGTTTATAAGCAAAAAAGTCCTTCCGGCCAGTGCCGGGAGGAAGAGGTAGCTTTCATAATCCTTATTTTAAAAAAGCCAAATTATATCATTCAAACACACGAAGCTCAATTTAGTGGAAACCGAATATAGGAGATTCAATACTAATTTTTATCAATATAATGAATGAGAATTTCGCGAAATTAGTCAGCTTTATCCAAGCTGCTTTTCTTTAAAGTAACATATATTTGGCTGCCAAA
Organism: Maratus speciosus; assembly: GCA_963932465.1. NCBI lineage: Eukaryota > Metazoa > Arthropoda > Arachnida > Araneae > Salticidae > Maratus > Maratus speciosus. The sequence goes on from OZ010794.1 coordinate 82,119,773, forward strand.
TTCGGCAAATTCTTAAAGTGCCTGTCATTTTAAGACAACATGGTGGGTGAGGCTAAGCAGTGAACTTGGTCGAGACCTTAGTAATTGCTGTGCACATGCTCACTCACATCGGAATCGGTTAATATATAGGAGTGCTGTCGCATGCAAAAAATCAGATTTTTCAAAATGTTACCCACAATAGAAATTGAAACTGCTATATCTGAGCCATTTTTTAAGGTAAAGACAAACAAAAATGCTCCTTAATCCTTATATCAAGGTCAAATACTTAAAAAAGAAACCTTTTTCAATTTCTAATTTTTTTGCACCTCACTATAATATATATATAATTTTTAATTTAATGCTCGCCATTTTGAAACAAGATGGCTGATGAATCTGGCCAGCGAACTTGGTCGAGGTGTTGATGTATACTATCCACATGCCTTCTTACATCGAAATAGGCGAATACGTGTGTTATCGCGTGACAAATACAAGATCGTTTCAAAATGTTAGCCATGCTAGAAATTCAAAGTGCTATAAATCAACCATTTTTTAAGATATAAACAAAAGAACAAATTTTCAGAAACAAAAACTGCTCCGGAATCTTTGTATCAAGGCCAAACACATAAAAAAATCTTTTTCATTTTCCAATTGTTTAATACCTCATTTTGAATTTTAAATGTAATTTTTTTTAAATGGCAACCCTTTTGAAACAAGATGGCGAATGAAGCTGGCCAACGAACTCGGTAAAGACATTGGTATGTACTATGTACAGACCAAGTTACATCCAAATAGGTTCATAATTACGCCTGTTATCGCGTGACAAAAATCAGGTCGTTTTAAAATGTCAGCCACAAGAGAAATTCAAAAGGCTATTACTGAGCCTTTTTTTTTAGATATAGACGAAAGAAAAACTGTTCCGGAATCTTTGTATTAAGGTCAAACACATACAAAAAAAACCTTTTTCACTTTCCAATTTTTTGGTATCTCATTTAAATTTTTTTATTTTTTAATTTTTTTAAATGGCCGCCATTTTGAAACAAGACGGCGGATGAAGCCGGCCAACGAACTCGGTCGAGATATTTGTATGTACTATGTACACATCAAGGTACATCCAAGTCGGTTCATAAATACGCCTGTTATTACGTGAGAAAAATCAGGACGTTTCAAAATGTCAGCCACGCTAGAAATTCAAAATGCTATAACTCAGCCATTTCTTAAGATATAGACGAAACAAAAACTGCTCCCGAATCTTCTTATCAAGGTCAAACACATAAGAAGAAAATATTTTTTCAATTTTTAATTTTTTGGTACCACATTTCAAATTTAAATTTTTCTTAAAAATTTAAATGGCCACCATTTTTAAACAAGATGGCGGATGAAGCTGGCCAACGAACCCGGTCGAGACATTGGTATGTACTATGTATAAACGAAGTTACATCCAAATCGGTTCATAAATACGCCTTTTATCGCGTGACAAAATTCAGGACGTTTCAAAATGTCAACCACGCTAGAAATTCAAAATGCTATAACTCATCCATTTTTTAAGATATAGACGAAACAAAAACTGCTCCGAATTCTTTGTATAAAGGTCAAATACATAAGAAAAAATATTTTTCCATTTTCAATTTTTTGGTACCACATTTCAAATTGAAAATTTTTAAAAACATTTTAAATGGCCGCCATTTTGAAACAAAATGGCGGATGAAGCTGGCCAACGAACTCGGTCGAGAGATTGGTATGTACTATGTACACACTGAATTACATCCAAATCGGTTCATAAATACGCCTTTTATCGCGTGACAAAATTCAGGACGTTTCAAAATGTCAGCCACGCTAGAAATTCAAAATGCTATAACTCAGCCATTTTTTAAGATATAGACGAAACAAAAACTGCTCCGGAATCTTTGTATAAAGGTCAAATACATAAGAAAAAAATATTTTTCCATTTTTAATTTTTTGGTACCATATTTCAAGTTTTAAATTTTTTTTTAAATTTTAAATGGCCGCCATTTTGAAACAAAACGGTGGATGAAGCTGGCCAACGAACTCGGTCGAGACATTGGTATGTACTATGTACACACCGAATTACATCGAAATCGGTTCATAATTACGGGAGTTACAGTGTGACATAGGTCAGATATATATATAAATATATATATATATATATATATATATATATATCAATTTTGAACGGAGGGTGGTTTCGGGGTCTGGGGGTCATGATCGATGAAAATATACCAAAATTTTTTGAAATCGCTTTCCTCCGAACGGCTGCAATAGGTAGCTTTTTTGTAAAGAAAGCTACCTAATAGATTATTATTACATTTCATTATTATTACAGATCAACCCAAATTTCGGTTTCGTTTCATTTTCTACCCGAAATCAGAGTTTCGGCGAAAACGAATTTTCGGCGAAAATGCTGTTGAAAATTCGGCCGGACCGAAACTATCTGTATTCCAAAAATCTCGTTCCTTTTTTTGAAATTTTCAACGTGACTCATTGATTTGAACTGCATCGGCTCAAATGAGACACTTTTTATTTATTACTGTGAACGTCAGTACTTATCAGTCATCACTGACTCTAGTGCAAATTATAATGACGTGAGTGCAAATTATAATGCAAGTAATGCACGTATGACTAAACTTTGAAGAATCTTTTCACGTGCTCGTTAAAGCAGCAGATTTAGCAGTTATATTTTTTTTTTAGTTTGAAACGGCAAAAGAGTACTACGGCAAAGAGTAAGTACTCTTTGAGAAATTTCTAGTATAACAAATGAATCATTTACGAAAATCGTTACAAAAGATAAATCGGGATATGTATACCTAAACTATTTTTTAATGATATGAAATTCGTACAATTAGAAGATTATTCTGTGTCGTTGATGAATGAATGACATTTTATTTTATATGAAAATAAAAAGTTTCGGTCAGAGGCACAGACAGCCAACTTGGGCCACACTTACGATTGATTAATAAATATGTATGTTTAATAAACACGTATAATTAATTAATAATTATCTATATTTATGTATCTATTAATTACTTAATTATTTTTGGACATAGAAGATTACTGAAATTCTGTTTCATGTACGGTCTATACAACCTGTTTCGGTCTAACCTTAATTATTATTGCATGTGCCTGCAGATTCACTGGTCAATTATCATTTCAGATCTGTATTCCAATAATTAGCCAAACATTGGCTCAGGCGAAATTCTTGTCGTTGCCGCAACCAATAGACACTTATTAGGCTGAATTTATCTTTGTGAATTAATCTGACTAATTTTGTAAATATTTTACCAAAAGAGCTTAAATGAATAAGAACAAACAATCTTCTTGAAACACCATCAAAAATTTGTAAATGCGCTAGGCCTTTCGAAAGATCTGAGTCTTTCTTCGTCAGGCGCAAAAAAAGACATCCTTCTACTATGAAAGCAGAGGCAAGACTGAAATGAGAGACAAGGGAAAGGAAACAAGCTGAAGAAACAGCCAATAGGAAGTTAGAAATCAACAGCCAATAGGAAAGTAAAAGACAACAGCCTATCACAGAAGAGAATAATCAAAACAAAAGAACACAAAGTAGGAGGGGCAAAAAATCGGAGGGGGAAAAATACATATAATCCAAAATGGGAACACATGAAATTAAAAATGAATAAATAAATGAATAATATATATTAAAAAAAACAGACTAATAATAAAACAAAAATAAATTAAATGGTAGTACTGAAAGGGTTTTTCCAAGCTTCAGAGAGCATTGTGGAATCAGATTTATCATTAACAATAACATCACGATTAAGATAAATAGCTAAATTTTCAAGAAAGTCCAATTCAGAGATACTATTGGCATTAGAGATAATTTTAGCATTTTGAAAATTAAAACTATGGCCGGAATCCCAAGAGTGCTTGGCAATAGAGGATTTAGAAAATTCTTGATTGATTACATAACGCGAGTGTTCTTTTAAGCGGATTTCGAGATTCCTTTTAGTTTGACCAATATAAGATAAATCACAACCATTACAAGGAACTTTATAAATTCCCCATTTACGAAGATCAGGAACAGGAGATTTAGTGGAGGGGAATTTGAATTTATTGACAGGTTTAAAGATAATGTTAAAATTGAAACGCCGTAAAACTTTAGCTAACTTGAAACATAAAGGAGGATAAACGGGGAGGACAACCAAATTATCAGGTTTGCTTTTGACAGATTTGGAAAGAGTAGAACTATTAGATGGTCTATTGAATTTCTTCACAGCATTATTGATAACAGAAGGATTAAAACCTCTTTTGACAGCAACGGTTTTTAAGTAATTAAGCTCTTCCTTAAGGGATACAGAATCAGAACAAATTTTGAGAGCACGATTTACATACGTGTAAAAAACACCGATTTTTTGGTTGACAGGATGATTTGAGAGAGCATGAGGTGGGTTAGAAACAGAAAAAGGTTTTCTATAAACACAAGTTTTGAAAGAAGAATCGCATTTGGTAACTAAAACATCAAGGAAAGGAAGTTTATTACAATTTTCTAATTCAAAAGTAAACTGAATATGTGGGTCGATAGAATTGACAGTATGAAGAATGGTAGATATATCAAAAGGATTATCAACTAAAACAAAAGTATCGTTGACATAACGCATCCAACATTTAAAATTAACCAAATTTAATAATTTTTCCTCAAAATAATGCATATAAATATCACAAAGAATTGGAGATAAAGGATTACCCATACTTAAGCCATCTGATTGTTTGAAAAATTTATTATCAAATTCAAAAGTAGTTTGAGTGATGCAAATTTTGGTTAAATTAACAAAATCTTGGACTTCAATATCAGAGAAATGAAATTCACGTAACCTTTTTTCCAAGCAAGAAAGAGCACCTTCAATTGGAACATTCGTAAATAAAGATTTGACATCAAGAGAAAGCATAGAACAATTGGATGGGTTAATATTTTTTAATTTACTAACAAAATCATAAGAATTTTTTATCGTATGAGTATTAGAAATGCATAACGGAGAAAAAATGGATGTTAAAAATTTGGCAAGAGGATAAGTAACAGTACCAATATTAGAGACGATAGGTCTTAAAGGGACATTGGTTTTATGAACTTTAGGCAAAGCATAAAAACGAGCACAAATGGCTGAAGAAGGAATAACACTATATTTAGTATTGTTATTTAAAATAACAGAATTCTTAACAGCTTTTTTGAGAGTGGAAAGATGCGAATTAGTAGGATCTTTTTTAACTTCAACATAAGGACCTTCAGATAAGAGAGCATAGACTTTATCAGAATAATCTTTTTTATCCATAAGAACAATTTGACCCCCTTTATCAGCTTTAGTAATAATAAGATTATCATTGGACTTAAGCTCATTCAGAGCGATATTTTGAGAACGAGAAAGATTAGGTTTAAATTTTGAATTATTAGAAGAAATAGTATCAGCAAGGATGTGACGAAGGGTTTCTTTTTGAAAAGGAGTGACTTTACTATGTTTAAAGGAAGACTCAATAGGAGCAATCAATTTAATGAGAGAAGGTTTGCAAGACTGAGAAAAATTTAAACCAAGATCTAAAATGCTTTTTTGCTCAGGAGTTAACATGTGAGAGGAAAGATTAACGATGCAGTTCTCATTTGATAGGTTCTTATATGAAAATTGAGACTTATTTTGCTTATTGCACAACGAAGAAAACTTTTTATCAAGCTTATTTTGATGAGCAGTTTTGAAAGTAAGTAGAGAAGACCAACCTTTATTTTCAATATCACAGAAATTGTCAAGATTTTTACTGAGGAACAAATGAAGGTCATAAAGCCCTTCTTCAATTTTGGAGAGAGTATGCCGAACATCTTGAATACAGGCTCTTAAAATAATAAAATGTGAACGAACCATAGCTTTTGAAACTCTAACAGAGCTACTAACAGAACATTTAAGTTGAATAAAATTGGGAATAACATTATTTTTCTTGCAATTTTGAAGAAAATTTAAGTGGTTAAGAAATTTCACACGCTTACGTCTGAGTTTAGTAAATCTGTTAAATTGAGCAGTAAACATAATAGCAATCCAAAAATAAACAAAGTACAAATGTAGAATACTAAACTGTAAATAAGACATAAAAAATAAATCAGCAAATAAATTAATCAATGAAAAAAAAAAAAAAAAAAAAAAAAATAGAATACTAAACTATAAATAAGACATAATAAATTAATCAATAAGATAAATAAAGAATAAACAACATACAGATATAGAATATTAAACTATGAAAAGACATAAAAATAAATAAGCAAATAAATTAATCAATAAGATAAATAAATAGCTAAAACAATGAAAAAAACGTACTTACATACAAAAGGGAACGGGTGGAAAAGTATAAAATGTTGAAATGCCAGAAGAAGCACAATCAAAGAAAATAAGTTAAAACTGGTGTGAATGACTAAGAACAAACAATCTTCTTGAAACGCCATCAAAAATTTGTAAATGCGCTAGGCCTTTCGAAAGATCTGAGTCTTTCTTCGTCAGGCGCAAAAAAAGACGTCCTTCTACTATGAAAGCAGAGGCAAGACTGAAATGAGAGACAAGGGAAAGGAAACAAGCTGAAGAAACAGCCAATAGGAAGTTAGAAATCAACAGCCAATAGGAAAGTAAAAGACAACAGCCTATCACAGAAGAGAATAATCAAAACAAAAGAACACAAAGTAGGAGGGGCAAAAAATGGGAGGGGGAAAAATACATATAATCCAAAATGGGAACACATGAAATTAAAAATGAATAAATAAATGAATAATATATATTAAAAAAAACAGACTAATAATAAAACAAAAATAAATTAAATGGTAGTACTGAAAAGGTTTTTCCAAGCTTCAGAGAGCATTGTGGAATCAGATTTATCATTAACAATAACATCACGATTAAGATAAATAGCTAAATTTTCAAGAAAGTCCAATTCAGAGATACTATTGGCATTAGAGATAATTTTAGCATTTTGAAAATTAAAACTATGGCCGGAATCCCAAGAGTGCTTGGCAATAGAAGATTTAGAAAATTCTTGATTGATTACATAACGCGAGTGTTCTTTTAAGCGGATTTCGAGATTCCTTTTAGTTTGACCAATATAAGATAAATCACAACCATTACAAGGAACTTTATAAATTCCCCATTTACGAAGATCAGGAACAGGAGATTTAGTGGAGGGGAATTTGAATTTATTGACAGGTTTAAAGATAATGTTAAAATTGAAACGCCGTAAAACTTTAGCAAACTTGAAACATAAAGGAGGATAAAAGGGGAGGACAACCAAATTATCAGGTTTGCTTTTGACAGATTTGGAAAGAGTAGAACTATTAGATGGTTTTCTAATAGATCTTGAGGCCGATCTCTATATCTGCCGTTTTTACTTTTTCGATTTTGTTTTCAGGTATTTTTAATCAGAACACTTTCACTTTCAGAACCAGCTTCGAAAGTTACATCCTCATAAAAAAATATCTGCAAACAAAATTGAAAAAGTAAAAAATGGCCATGTTGCAAATAAAATCACTAATAATAAGCTCGACACAGCAGTGGTCGTTCGAAAGCTTCAGGGCCCCGAGCCCTCCCTTCCTGCTTTTCGGTGTCTTTAATTTGTGTAATTTCCCTTTTAAATTTATTTGGTGATAATTTTTGATTTTTTTTTCAACCTGGCTTCTGCTAGTCTCTTATACTCGTGACGTGGCTAGGGAATGACCTACGAACCTGGCCTCCGCTAAATAGAGTCGGAATAAGAGAAGAATAAAGGACCGCGATGGAAAGAGGCCATTCACCACGGCAGTTGAACCATCCACCGTGATGAATGGCCCCTTCTGCTAGAGTCTCTTATACTCGATACATGGCTAGGGACCTATGAACCTGGTTTCCGCAAAAGAGTCGAAATAAGAGAAGAATAAAGGACCGCAGAAGGAAAGAGGCCATTCACCATGGCGGTTGGCCCACCCATCCGCCGCCAACCACTGATCGAGACTAATAATAAGCTCGACGCAGCAGTGGTCGTTTGGTAGCTTCAGGGCCACGAGCCCACCCTTCCCACTTTTCGGTGTCTAATTTGTGTAATTTCCCTTTTAAATTTGTCCGGTTTAAATATTTTTTTTCAACCTGGCTTCCGCTTGAGTCTCTTATACTCGGGACGTGGCTGGGGACCTATGAACCTGGTTTCCGCAAAAGAGTCGGAATAAGAGAAGAATAAAGGACCGCAGACGGAAAGTGGTCGTTCACCATGGCGGTTGGCCCACCCATCCGCCCCAACCGCTGATCGAGACTAATAATAAGCTCGACGCAGCAGTGGTCGTTTGGTAGCTTCAGGGCCACGAGCCCACCCTTCCACTTTTCGGTGTCTAATTTGTGTAATTTCCCTTTTAAATTTGTCCGATTTAAATTTTTTTTTCAACCTGGCTTCCGCTTGAGTCTCTTATACTCGGGACGTGGCTGGGGACCTATGAACCTGACTTCCGCAAAAGAGTCAGAATAAGTAGAAGAAAAGCTTAAAGGACAGCTCGCCGCGGCGGTCCCAAACACAATATTTCACCTTGATTCAAACATAAAATATGTAATATGAACTTTAAGAAGTTCATTGTTTTACTTAAAAGGCGACTAAAATTATAAAAGCGATGTTAGAAGTTAAAAATATACATTTTATTAAAAAACTTCTTGGTACTTTCGAGCTTTCTCAAGTCCTTCATCTGCGAATATTATAATAACTAATTGCTGTTTATTTATACAATTATTATTTTAGTCGCCATTTAAGTAAAACAATGAACTTTGAAAATTTTTTAAGTTCATATTACATATTTTTAAAAACGGCCTTTGTACAGACCAACCTCAGCTATTCAATGAAAAAAAAAAAATCATTTAAAAATATTGAAATACAAACAAGATATCTTTAAAAACTTCTTTCATAGGATTGGCCTTAGCGAGTGGGTCTTTTCATATGATTTAAATAGCCTCATAACGTAAGCCTTACGAGTGCAAATTAAAACCCACCACTGAAACATCGATTTTCTGATGATTATAGAGGAAGATAGAATGGCAACAGACAATGTACCAATCACCGTCTGTTCAGCGTCACACACACATGGTGTTCCCAGGTGTCCTACGTAAATCAGGTCTCCTAATACCACTCATTTCTTACAGTTTTTTTCGCCATTTTTAATTGCCGAAAATTCTGTCTTTAGATAAGGCGACGAAAATTACTAGAAAATACTGGTGTACAGAGAATTTCGACACCCGATTTACACAGAACACCTTGCAACACTACGACATAGATCAACTTTTTAAATCGATAGAGATATAATCATTATATAGTTGATTTAACTGCATTTTGTGTAATTTTCTTTCTGTTTTTTTTTTTTTTTTTTTTTTTTTTTTTTTTTTTTTTTTTGACTAATTCATGTCTCTTTTGATGAACTAACATTGACAAGTATCTGAATTAAAAAAAATAATGCTTAAAAGCCACCTTTTCTTAAAATTGGTCATCCTGTTATTTCCCTTAATAATAATCATTCTACTGCGAGTTCCTTAAAACATCTTTTTTTTCTGCAGAAAGAGTACTGCAACAGGTTCATGAACCCAAAACAAAGCTGTTTTTCAAAAAAAAAAAAAAAAAAAAAAGATATATGTTAACCAACATATGCATTTTAACAATCGCATAAAACAAGATTCACTTTCAAAAACTTGTAACGTTGGGGAAAAAAACAACAGCTTGATAAAATTACAATACATTATGCACAGAAATAATTAAAAACACATAAAAAAATCACGTTTGGAGATGAAAAATGAATAAGTTGCAAATTCTACTTTGAGTTCATGAAAGCATAAAGACAAACAGTGTTTCTCCCATCTTTTCATCATGGTATATTTACCGGTTGTAATTTCATGGCTGTTTCGTTACAATTTTGTTATAAGTAGCTTTAAAAAAAAATGTTCGATAATTTAATAGATATTTCAATATTAAATCCTATTGATGTTTAATGATGCCTAAATGACCTACTCATCAAATTTTCTCAAGTATTTGGATCTTCTCATACTCCAAAATGGTAGGATACAAAATTTATTTAAATCATTAGAGTTATTTTTTAGTTAAAATTTGCATATACACACAAACATTTGCACATATTATAACATAACAGCAGGAAAGACGGAGCATAGCTCGGTCAAAATTAGCTTTGAGTTCTCAACTCTATAAAACAATACATTCTCGGCAGGTTGTCAAATTTGCTGACAGTATTTCATTTAACCAGAAACATGTGTTTTGGCATTGTCAATCTTGTAATTTGATTTTCCTGCCAAATCTGGCGAAATACTGTCAGCTTTGTAACTTCATTTACTGCCAACTTTTCAACAACTTAATAACTGTTTGAACCTTCATTCCCATTAAAATACAATGATCCATAGTGATACCAACATTCTCATCGAATTTTCTCAACCATGTGACCAATTCCAATGGCCTTCTCATATTTCAAAATGGTAGGACACAAAATTTATTCAAGATCATCAGCAAAAGTTTTTAGATAAAATTTCCAAACACACAAAGATTTGATCCTATTATAATATATGATGATAGGAGACAATATTACAGTGCCGTAAAAATTTATGAATTCAATGATACAAGACACAAACAAGAAGCAAAAAAAAAAAAGGTATCATAAACAAAGTGCACTTCTGCTTAGCCTATATAACCGTTCTTTATGAATCGAGTAAACATGCCGAATAAATATTGAATTAATTAATTATATATTTAATAAAACTACCCAGCACATGACGGGTACAAAAAATATATGATAATGAGCAGGTGTGGGTAATTTCTAGAAAATCTTACCAGCCAGAAAATTCCAACGTACAGTTGGTTTCGAAGATTACCTGAAAATTCACTCGTCAGTGAAAAGTAAAATGATGTATTTCCCCACCCTTGATAATGAAATATGTTTCATTTAAATCTTTGGGTAAATTTTTAAGAGAAAAATTTAACAAATGAGTAAGTTTTTTTTTGTTTTTGCATAGAAACATAGGTATTTTTATTACACTTCTCATATGTTTTCAGAAGTATTACTTCAATAAAGCATTTCCTATCATATAAGCTATTGAGGTAAAATTTATCCATTCAAGTCAGATTATTTTTTAATTTTAGGGGAAAATTACTTTACAATGAAATAAAAAAAATTAAAAGCAACTACCAAACAGTTTTTACTGTAATCTAATGATTATGTAGACAGTTATTTGCTTATTATCAAAAAGACACTAAGCCATGGAAGAAGTGTATTTATTTTTTTATTACTAAATGTTAAAACATAAAAAGGGATAATAGAAAGTGCAATAACACATACAAGGTTGATATTCATTTTTGGAAATAAAAATATAGCGCATTTAAGGAATTGTCTATTTGGTACGAGACAAATGTTTTCTTAAATAATGGCTATCAGATAATCCTTTGGAACATATTTTACAAAGATAACGTTTTCTTTTCTCTAAAATGAGTCAAGCGATGGGCTCTTAGATGACCATTCTGAGAAAATCCTTTGGAACACGTTTCACAAACAAAATGTTTTTCTCCTCTATGCGTCAAGAGATGGGCTCTTAGATGCCCATTCTGAAAAAATTCTTGTATCACATATCATGCATGTATCACAAACAAAAGGATTTTCTCCAGTATGCATCAACACATGTCTTCTTAGGTTACTATTATCAGAAAATCATTTGAAGCATGTTTCTCAAGCAAAGTGTTTTTCTCCTGTATGCGTCAACAGATGTTTTCTTAGGTTACAATTCTTAGAAAATCCTTTGGAGCATATTTCACAAACAAAAGGTTTTTCTCCTGAATGCTTCAAGAGATGTGTTCTTAGATTACTATTCTGAGAAAATCCTTTGGAACATATTTCACAAACAAAAGGTTTTTCACCAGTATGCGTCAAGAGATGAGTTCTTAGACCACCATTTTGAGAAAATCCTTTGGAACACGTTTCACAAACAAAAGGTTTTTCTCCTGTATGCCTCAAGAGATGGGCTCTTAGATTACTATTCTGAGAAAATCCTTTGGAGCATATTTCACAAACAAAAGGTTTTTCTCCTGTGTGAATGAACAGATGTTTTCTTAGAGTCCTCTTATCATTATATCCTCTTGAACATAGTTCACAAACAAAGGGTTTTTCTCCTGTATGCGTCAAGAGATGGGTTCTTAGATCACTATTCATCGAAAATCCTTTGGAACATATTTCACAAACAAAGGGTTTTTCACTTGTATGTACCAAAAGATGTTGTCTTAGATTACGCTTAGAAGAAAATCCTTTAGAACATATTTCACAAACAAAGGGTTTTTCTCCTGTATGCGTCAAGAGATGTCTTCTTAGATCACTATTCATAGAAAATCCTTTGGAACATATTTCACAAACAAAAGGTTTTTCTCCTGTATGCGTAAAGAGATGGGTTCTTAGAGTACTCTTATGATTAAATACTTTGGAACATAGTTCACAAACAAAGGGTTTTTCTCCTGTATGCGGTTTTTCTCCTGTATGCGTCAAGAGATGTGCTCTTAGAAAACTATTCTGAGAAAATCCTTTGGAACATATTTCACAAACAAAAGGTTTTTCTCCTGTATGAATGAAGAAATGTTTTCTTAGAGTACTCTTGGCATTAAATCTTTTGGAACATATTTCACAAACAAAGGGTTTTTCACCTGTATGCGTAAAGAGATGGGTTCTTAGAGTACTCTTACTACTAAATCCTCTGGAACATAGTTCACAAACAAAGGGTTTTTCTCCTGTATGCGTCAAGAGATGGGCTATTAGATTACTATTCATAGAAAATCCTTTGGAACATATTTCACAAAGAAAGGGTTTTTCTCTTGTATGCGTGAAGAGATGGGCTCTTAGATAACTATTCCGAGAAAATCCTTTGGAACATATTTCACAAACAAAGGATTTTTCACTTGTATGTACCAAAAGATGTTGTCTTAGATTACGCTTAGCAGAAAATCCTTTATAACATATTTCACAAACAAAGGGTTTTTCTCCTGTATGCATCAAGATATGTTTTCTTAGATCGCTATTCTGTGAAAATCCTTTAGAACACACTTCACAAATAAAAACTTGTTCTCCAGTACCAATGGAGGAATGTTTTTCTTTATCACTATTTTGAAGGTCAAAGAACTGTTCACGAGAAGAATTTTCTTCTGTAGACATTTTGTTAAGTGAAAAGTTTTTTTCAGATGAAAACAAACTTCTACAAATTATCAGTATGAAGAGATTGTCGCCATTTTCATCCAAGGAAATGACTTATGGAACTTCAGCAAAAAAGTTTTATCTACCTTTGAATCTAAAAATAGAAAGAAAAATAATTAACAACACATTTTTTAATAAACTGCACTAAATTTTAACTGTCAGTTAAGTAGCCTATTTGACAATTTTCATTTCCTTAAACACTACAAAATTCATGCATTAAACTATCACATATATTGTTGGGTACAAGTATTTTTTCACATTTACAGATACATATGTATAGGTGTGCATGCAATACAGTAGGCACTCGCATATCTCGCTCTCTCATACCTAGACCGATAAAAACTCGAAATTAATTTTATTGCATTCTTGTAAATTTAATTTTGTTTTCCTTAAAATTCTGCCTACTTGTTCGGCATATTCACAAAAGATATCCAAACAAAGATTTTGCATCTTTGCTGTCCATATGTTCAGCCCCAACTGAATTTTACCACCAATCAAAACAATTCAATATTTATTATAAGCTGCACAAATAGTTATTTACATATTCAAGCATTAGACTTATGCATTTTTTTTTCATAATTTTTTTTTAACTTTTTTAAATTGACACTGAATTTTATACATCTTGAATTCCTTTTGATAAAAGCTGTTTTGCAAACCAGCATTGCAATTCAATATCAATTAACTCTGAAGTAGGGTTGTATTGGTTTCAACCAGGTCCGGGGGTAAAACCAGTTTTAACCACCTGGGTTAAAATATGTTTTGACCATCAATAGAAAGGAATACAAATTTTTTAAAAAAACTTCATTTTTTAATTCTTTAAAAAATCAAAGAAATAAAAAGTCGTCAAACAAAATAAAAATACAAATTTTTAAAAATAATAAAAATCGTCAAAAAAATAAAATAAAATAATTTTAAAAAAATTATCAATTTAATGCAACATTTGAAAGGATTTTTCACAATAACATTTTAAAATATTAATACAACATTTGCAAGTGTTTGCAAATTCTACTTAGCATTCTACTTTAACTTGTATAATTTTTTTTAATCACACAAAATTTTTAAAAGAAATTTTATTTAGAATTGAAAAAAAATAGGATTACCAGTGTTGTATTAAGATAAGAGAATTTCGTATTTTATTCTGGATGAGTTCAAACTTGGAAAATATCCTTTCTATTGGAGTCGAATTAGCACAACCATTCGGCCAGTGCATTATTAAATTTACAAATTTAAAATCAGTATTTTCATTACTGTCCACCAAATATTTTAATGTATTAGTTACACTTAAAAAAAAGATTTATGAAATGTATGTTTGTGCTAGGAACATTATTAAAGGATTCGTACAGTCCTTGAAAGTCCTTATTTTTATCCAAAATCTTCAAATGTCCTTAATTTTATTTTACAAGTATCTCTTATCAAGAGTGAAACTTTTCTTTGTTTCATTGGATTTCTTAATCTTTTTAAAAAATCATCTAAATTCTCTCTCTTCTGAAATTTTGATTCCGTCACCACAGTGTCTTAAGTTTAATATCTTTAAAACTCCTTAATGTTTAAAATATTTCCTGTTATTTTTGTTACTTTAGTGTAACAATGAATAATCGATCATATAAACTTCAATAAAATTTCATCTAAATTCCTCACCCCCCCCACCCCCCCCCCCCCAAAAAATAATAATTTCTCTTTTCGTCTCCCTACCCTGCCCCATAAAACCCAAAGATTAAAAATGTTAAAACTCTTTAATTTTTAAAAAGCATTTTCTGCTCTATTTGTTATTTTATTGTAACATAAAATAACCGATCATAAAAATTTCTCCTCCCCCCCACTCGGAATTGGACTTTCATTTCTGTCCCCCCCCCTTTTTTTCTCTTATGACGTACATGAAATTTAAAATCTTTAAAACTCCTTGATTTTTTTTAAAACCTATCTTTAAATATTTAGTACAGCAAATAATATTTAATAAACACTGCCCTATCCCCCCACCCTCAAAAAACTGATGATACTTAATAATCGGTAATATAATTTTCTCCTCCACCAAATTTGACGTTATTCCTTCTCCCTTCCCCCACCTTTTTAACCAATCGCACAAAATTTAATGTTTTAAATTTCTTGCTTTAACTTTTGTGTCCTATTTGTAAATATTTAGTGAGGAAAATAAATTAGTCTTCTAATAAGCTCCACCCGTCAAAAAAAACTTTTTCCCCTTTACCAAGATCCCCCCTCCACCCTTTAAGATCACCAAGTTTTAAATCTTTAAAAATCGTTCTTTTTAACTTTTTCTGATCTGTTACTTTATCAAAGCATTAAATAATCGATCACATAATTTTCCTTCACAAACACACAAAACTGACATTTCCCCTTTGCCCCTCCCTCCCCCGACGGTCTATTTGTAAATCTCTAGTAAGGTAAATAATGAATCATCTAATAAAGTCCCCACCTTTAAAAAAAACTAATTCTTCACTCACCCTCCCCATGCTCGCAAAGTTTAAAATCTTTAAAAGTCTTCTTTCCCCTTTTTACTTTCTTCTATCTTTACAAGAAGAAATTATTGGATTCGTGAAAATTTTCGCCTTTCGGTTTTCGACGGATTTACACGTTTTAGGGGTCAGAGATTCCGAAAAACTTGTTTCTACAAAATGTCTGTCTGTGAGTCTGCCTGTCTGTATGTGACACAAATTTTGCGGGCGCTCTATCTCAAGAACTAATACACGGAATTTAATAAAAATTTATACTCAGTTAGTCCCTGATATAAATTGGTGCTGATTACTTTTTGGTGTAAATCGCTCAACAGGTGGCGCTGCTATACAGCCTTTTTCACGATTTCTGCAATAGCTCAATGTCCAGAACTAATGCACGGATTTTCATCAAACTTCAGATTCAGTTAGTCCTTGACATGAATTGAAGTTTTGTACATTTTGGTGTAAATCGCTCAACAGGTGGCGCTGCTATACTGCATTTTTTACGATTTCCGCAATAGCTCTATCTCAACAACTAATGCTTGGATTGATTTTCATCAAACTTCAGATTCAAGTATACTTTGATATGAATTAGTGCTGTTTCTGTTTTGGTGCAAATCGCTCAGCAGGTGGCGCTGCCATGCTGCACTTTTTAGAATTTCCATTCTAGCTGTATCTCAAGAACTAATGCAATAATTTTCACCAAACTTCAGAATCAGTTAATCTTTGACATGAATTGGCATTTTGGTGCAAATCGCTCAACAGGTGGCGCTGCTATGCTGTATTTTTCAGAATTTCCAATATAGGTGTATCTCAAGAACTAATGCACGAATTTTCATCAAACTTTAGAATCAGTTAGTCCTTGACATGAATTGACATTTTATACAGTTTGGTGTAAATCGCTCAATAGGTGGCGATGCTATGCTTTTTTTTATGATTTCCGCAATAGCTCTACTCAAGAACTAATGCTAGGATTTTCAACAAACTTCAGATCCATGTATACCTGGATAGCAATTATTGCTGTTTATGTATTGGTGTAAGTCACTCAACAGGTGGCGCTACTATGTTACATTTTTCAGAATTTCCGCTATAGCTCTATCTTAAGAACAAAGGCACGAATTTTATCAAACTTCAAATTCAGATACGCTTTGATATGAATTGGTGCTAAATTGATGTAATTTCTTGTACTATTTAAATGGTTTAATTGACGTGATTTATATAGAAGAAAGTTTTGTGATGGACACAACATACTAGTTTTTTGTTCTATTTGTAACTTTTTGCAGAACCAATATGTAATTAAACATCTAAAATCCTTCCTCATTCCAAAGTTGTGGCTTCTCCCTTAGCCCCTTTCTTCTTTTCTAGCATGCAAAATTTAAAGAATTTAAAATTGTTTGATTTTTTTTATTTTCTGTCTATTTAATTTTTCAAAACTTTCTTTGTTGTATTGTCTTGTAACAATGACAATAAATAATCATTTAACATCCTCCCACTTACCCAAAATTGCCCCTCTTCCTTCTTTCCTGCCACATAAAACTTCATCTTCAAAACTCTTTCATTTTTAATTTTATTTCCTCTGTCCCAATTGTAAGTTTTTAATAATGATATATAACAAAGCCATCATATAATCAACCTTTTTCTCCCCCCCCCACCCCAAAAAAGGAATGCTTCTCTCATTTTGTACACACACTGTTAAAAATTTCTGTAAAATCACAGAAAAAAAATCGAGACTCTTTGTAAATTTACACTAGTTCTTGGTTAAATGCATTCGATCGAGTTTTTCGGTCAAGACTCTCTGTAAATTTACACCAGTTCTTGGTTAAATGCATTCGATCGAGTTTCACGGTCAAGACTCTCTGTAAATTTACACCAGTTCTCGGTTAAATGCATTCGATTGAGTTTCTCCGTCAAGACTCTCTGTAAATTTACACTAGCTCTCGGTTAAATTCGTTCGATTGAGTTTCTCGGTCATCGATTTACAGACATTTCTCTTATCTTGTATCTAATTCCCTGTAGGGATTTCCATGTTTTTATTTTAAAATATTTTCAGCTTTGTTAAAACTTGTAATTCAAATACACACGTTTAAAATTCTTTTGCAATTTTATTAGAATTATTAAAGAAAAAAATTTAGTTTCAATTTTTTTATTTATTTTTTCATTCATTTAGTAAGTTAGAATCATAATACATTTAAATACATTGCTTTTATAAGAATTGTGATATAACCTTAAAAGTATTTTGGGTTAATTAATCTGATTATTTTTGTAAATATTTTACAAAAAATGTTATAATTACCAATATATTTAAACCGGTTTTAATGAAAAAATACACCTAAATTTCACATTATTATTATTTAAAAATTCCAGTATATCTTCAGATATTAAAGAAGATAATTATTGAGAAGAAGCAATTTCTTCATAAATAATTCCGTACATAAAGGATTAAAAAATTAAATTTGATTTAAAAAATAATAGGTATTATATTTCGGTCCAAACTAAATTAAAATAAACCGTTTAAGAAATTTCTAACGAATATATTTTAAGCAAAATCTTTGAAAAGCACAAGTATAATAGATTTTCCCCCGCTTTATGGTATTATAAAAGACATCCTTTATACACCGCAGTAACAGCTCCTATGGCGCAGTCAGTAAGATGTTTTCTCCTGCCCAGAGGTCTCGGGTTCAAACTCCAGGCCGGCCAGAAGCAAGTTGTGTAAAAAAATTAAATGGCACAACAGTTCAAATTTGCTTAAATAACTCTGATACTTCGAAGTTCTAAAATTCGCTGATTTCAAAAACTAAGTTAAATTATTTTAATTAAAAAAATAAATTGATTTACAGAGTCTTGCGTATTTTTAACGATGTAAATTTACAGAGTCTTGTGTATTTTTAACGATGTTAATTTACAGAGTCTTGTGTAAATTTACCAAATAACTTCTCTGTTATTTAACAGAATCTCTGTTTTTCTAATCTCTGTAATTTTACATAAGACTTAAGATAATGGATTACCCGTAGATTCTCTGTAATTTCACAGGAAAATTTTTAACAGTGCACCCACCCCTATCCCAGCTTACAAGGCTTAAAATATTTAAAACTTTTCTGTTTTCTTTTGTTTTTATATTATAACAATAAATTATCGCTTATCCAAATTCCCCTTACCCCACCTGTCTGAAATTTTCTGATTTCTTCTAATCTGGTATTAAAATATACACAAAATTAAAAAACATTGAAACGCTTTAATATTTAGTTATTTTTCTGCCTTATTTGTAACTCTATAGTATTGATGAATAAATAATCATTTAATTGAACTGTACCCCAACCCTAAATAATGTAATTCTCCCCCTTTACTCCTAACCTCTTACAATTTGCAGTGGCAACGTAGTTAATCATCTGAAATCCTTTTCTAAAATTTTGGAATCTACCCCCTACCCTCCTTCTCTCTGCAAACTAAGTTTACAATCTTTAAATTTCTTTTTCTGCTGCATTTATTATTTGGAAATAACTAAATGACAGTCTACTAAATTTCTACTGCCACATGTCGAAATCCCTCTCCCCAATATTTCACAGCCACTAGAATGTTTAATACTTGTATTTACAAAAATGAAACACTGTATTAAAAATGCATATTATAATTAATTAGTAGTTTATTAAATTTGTAGGTTCTTGTATGTTTTTAGTTTCGATCCTTCAAAGTCCTCTTTCAAAAGTCTTGATTTTTATTTAAGGAAACATAAGATACAGAAAAATTCCATCAATATTTAATAATTATTATATACATACTAGGGTGGTCCTTAAATATTAACTTTTAAATTTTCTATGGGGCACCCTCCTATTTTATTCTATGTATAAAATAAAGACTTCCACAAAAATTTCAGAATTTTAAAACATTTTTTAAGGGTCGCTATCAAGGTTTGAATATTTTTAAAAAATTAAAAATTGACATATTTTGTAATCTGATAAAAAATTATTAATACAAATCCATAGTCATTGCCAAATGGAATCATGGTATGATATTAGGCTGTAAAGACTGGCATTTGTTTCAAGTTTCAACATATTTACACAGTCTATTGTCGAAACACAGACATGAGTATTTCATGTCTACACTCTATTTCACCTCAAATTGGCAGCATTGTGAAAGGTAGAGAATCTAACATTCCGCCTTGAAAAATAGTTCTCCGTTATTTTTTAATCTTAAATAGTTAAAATCCGTAAAAAATTTATAAGATAATATTTATAAATTATAGAATTTAATTTTTTGATATTCGTAAAATGTCTTTCTAAATGGACATAATCGTATCAGAAACCGAGCAAGCAGAGCCCAAAACTTAAAAAAAGAATTTTTGGCAAGCGTTCTTTTTACTGTTCACTGGAATTGCAAAATTTTAGAAGACATTTCAGGATCTGAAACTGTAGACAGATTACACACTATTGTTTCAGGTAAAGGTATTGACCAGTTACTTGTTGTTCCAAAACTTCAATCAGGAACATGTGAGGCAATAACTTCTGCTGTTAACGAAATATTGGAGTAGTGGGGAGTACCCAGCAAGTATAGTGCATGAGTTTTGATATAACCTTTGTTAATACCGGATTATCAAGAGAAGATTGTGCTCTTCTGGAACAGAATATGAACAAATAAATGATTTATTTGTCTTGCCATCATAACATCCTTGAAATACTGTTTTTGTTCTTTATCTTTTGTATGAAGTTTATTGTATTCCTACATGAAAGCTACCACACTTTCGGCTACATCATTAACAACTTTGACTTAAGTCGCTAGTGCCTTACATTTCTTGTAGGATTCATTTTCATTCCAACCAGCCACATCTGGTTCAAAAAAGACTGAAGGAAAATCCATAATTTAAAAAAAAAAACCAGATCTGTTTGTTACCTTACTAACAAGCCTCTGTTTGTTAGAAAATCTTGCAAGTCATTTTGGAGAATGACATCAGGATCAGCACGTGTACGTTTCAATGGTTCACAATTCTCTTCATTTTTCAAAGCATGCATCATTTTTCTTTTACTTTCAAAAAAGACCTTATCATCGAAAAATGCAAAAGCAACTAGTTCTCCTGTGAAGTACAGAAATGTCCTAAAAACTTCTTCAAAGAACACAAAGAAATGATTTCATTTATATTTTCGTCTTTTTTCAAGTTCTTCAGGGGCAATAAGTCATTGGGCCTAATACCAGCTGTGAATGTAGATTTTCACCACAAACGAGCAAACTTGACGAACCCCAGATTCTTCCTGCTTAGAAAGTTTAAAATGATGTCTAAATAAATAAATCTTGAGCGAGTATATGGTATTCACCATCCATGGAACCCGATGCAATCCAGCTGGAGCTCTAATGTAAGCACCTCTTTCGGATACTCCTCCTAAGAAAATGATGGCAAGCTCTATCAGTTCCTTGTAAGTGTCCCTTGGTTGAAAATCATTAAGATGATTTTGAGCAAATTCTGTAATTTCTGACGCATTATGTATTATTTTTTTCATTGATTAAATGTCAGTTATGGGATTCTGAAATATGCCATAATCGATAGATATCCACAAAATTTTAAATTGTTTGAATAACAGTATGTATGGTCTTTTGAAACTCCGAGAGATTTAACAACAACTTCCTCAAGAATAATTTCAAGGATGTGATGATGGCAAGTCAAATAATTTCTTTGTTCATATTTTAATCCAGAAGAGCACAAGCTTCTCCGATAATCGAGTACTAACAAAGGTTATATCATACATTTTACTTGCTTCTAATTCCCACAACTCCAATGTTTCGATAGCAGCAGAAGCTATTGCCTCACCTGTTCGTGATTGAAGTTTTGGAACAGCTAGTTAAATGGTCAGTACCTTTACCTGAAACAATAATGGGTAACCTGTCTGCAGTTTCAGATCCTGAAATATCTTCTAAAATTTTGCATTCCCAGTCAAAGGAAAGCTTGCCGAAAACTCTGTTTTTAAGTTTTGTGCTCTTCTTTTGATACGAATATGGCCACTTAGTACGACATTTTACGAATATCAAAAAATCAAATTCTATAATTTATAAACATTATCATATAAATTCCTACGCATTTTAGGTATTTAAGATTAAAAAATAAAGGAGAACTATTTTTCAAGGCGGAATGTTAGATTCTGTACCTTTCACAATGCTGCCAAGTTGAGGAGAAATAGAGTGTAGGCATGAAATACTCCTGTCTGTGTTTGGACAATAGACTGTGTAAATATGTTGAAACTTGAAACAAATGACAGTCTTTACACCTTAATATCATACCATGATTCCATTTGGCAATGGCTATGGATTTGTATTAATAATTTATTATTAGATTACGAAATATGTCAATTTTTAATTTTTTTTTTTTTAAATATTCAAACCTTGGTAGCGACCCGTAAAAAATGTTTTAAAATTTTGAAATTTTTGTCGAAGTCTTTATTTTATACATAGAACAAAATAAGAGGGTGCCCCATAGAAAATTTAAAAGTTAATTTTTTAAGGACCACCCTAATATATATATATATATATATTTACTTTTTAAAAGTAAAGAATTAGTATTGCCTTAGATTAATGTTCCTGCAATGCATATATTTTGCATTTTTTAAATCTACACAAATTGACAACGAAAATTTGAATAATAACCAATCTACTAATTAGTTATCTGACATTTATCAGCCAGATTCCGTTATTATATAATAGTATATAAACAATATTCTCCCAAACATGATGCATATCAAGCGCATATAAAATCCCTTTCAGCTATTGAAAAAGGATCTTCACGATCCTTTATTCTTCGTCTTTTAATTTGATTTCGTCGTCTGCGTCGAATACCTAAAAGCTCCGCCATCTTGGATAGTGAGAACCTGTTAACCTTCTTGTGACAGATAGCGACGGCTTACATGCAGTTGCAAATTTGTATGACAACAATCACAACTTTCTGATACCAGAAGCCGGAAGACGCGTCATTTGTATTCCGTTTGGTAGGATTTGTGACTGTGACCTGAGTTGTTACGGAAAGCGTTTCAATTGTATCCATGCCTTAACTCATAGTATATAAAACATTGTCATAAATGATGTTTAAATCTATTAAGATTTCAAGAAACAAATTTAATTTTCATTGGTATATAATAAAACGTCAAATAATAATTCATATAAACTTAATATTCAGTAATTTAATTCCAATTATTTTAATATTTCCTTGTGATCCACCTCACCCTGAGTAGTCCAGGTAAGACAGACCATATAGTAAATATTAAAAAATGTATATCAAGAAGAATTCTTTTAAGGAACATCATACACTATGAACATACACTGTAAAAAGTAAAATATATGTAAATATCTGGATTTTAGAGCGCGAAGAAAAAACGTAGTCCATCTCTCCCGTAATTATCCTATATATTTTTTAAAAAATTGTTAATATTCACAGGCGATCGCTCAAAGAAAATTTATTGTTAACCAAAAAACAAAACATGTGATAAAAAAAACAGAAGAAGAAGAAAGACAGCAACACAGATTCACAGAATTCGAACTTAAAACGGCCTATAGAGGCACTGATCGCAGCTTTGGGTACAGAAAAATTGTCCCTGTAACTAATATTAAAGTGCCATTGCAATAATTCTTTGTTGTAAATGCGTTTGAAATCATCAGATATTCAAATTAAGCTCAATTTTAATTTTTTATGTAACACAGAACACAAATATCATATGAAATCTGAAATTGAGTAAAAACATAATCATCAAATTAAAAATACATAAAATACAGGACTGTTATGTCTTGAAATTAACATCACATATATAATAAAAAGATTTACAAAAAGAGTACATTACACACAAAAGTTAAAACTTTCAAAACATTAAATAAAATTTTAAAAGTCTAAAACCAACAAGCTTTAGCCACTCTGTGACCATCATCAGGATCTTACTACAGTCCAAGAGAGACGAATACTTATTCGTTCGTAAAAGTCGTAAGTAAACATACTGTGCTGAACACGTCCCCATAACAGCGCTATCTGTACAGCTGCAGTTCAACCATCCAACTTCAAAAAAGAAAAACTTCAAGAAACCAGATTATTAATGTCAATAACTGCGTCAGACCTATTTAACTTTTAGTTAAATTTTGTTTCAAAAACTTTAACCACAACCCATGTAGATCATAAGAAACCCTTTCGTTACAAACGTCTCCAATTCTCAATTCGATTTCTAGGGATTCTCTAATTATAGTTTTTTGCGAATAAGTGCACGTCCAAATAATTTTTGCATTTTCATAATCTATTGCTTTAACCTGATTTTTAGAACAAAATCTTGCAAGGATTGTCTATTATATTTTTTATCTGCTTTATGTTCTTTTAATCTTGTTTTAAATTTCCTTTTTGTCTTACATATATAATACATTTTCTCACTGTTATCTAAAATAATTGGAATTTGATAAATACTAGCTAAACTCAGAAAGTGTCAGGGGGGGGGGGGGGGTGGAGGTATAGTCAATTTTACTTCAAAATAAATTAATAATGTTACGTCTGAAATTGCTATAAGGTGAATATTAAATGGCCTGTACCAGTGTACCAATGCAGTGGTAATGAGTTCTTACAGGAGTCGTAATGCTTCTGTTTATCTCAGTCGAAGTTCATTAGTCGAGTTGTCTGAATGCTTCGATGTTAAGCAAAAATGGAATTCCATGCGAATTCCTGAGCATTGGGATGGTAGAAAGATTAAAGGGTCTGAAGTACTTTCTGAACTTTTCGTAAATACCTGTGACATAACCGGACTTTCTGTAGATAACTTTGGATTTAGAATCATCTTGAATCTTGAAGGAGGGGTTAATATGCTTTACAATAATTTTATAAATAAATTTGCAGGAAAAACATGTTCAGCTGCAATTCTTCTAATAAAACTAAGTTCTGTTTGAAGGGATGTACTGTAGCATATCAGAAAAGAGTGTTTTATAGATCAAGAAAAAGCAGAAATGTTGCAGTTAAACGGATGATCAGACGGAAATGGAATAACTGTGATTGACTTGATTGGTTTTCTGTAAACGTTAAATGAAAGATTTTGATCTAATATTTATATCAACCTTCATTCCCATTGACCTGCAGTAATGCCTAAATGATATACCTAATACCTACCTGATGATGCCCAAACATACTCATCATATTTTCTCGAACATTTGGGTCTTCTCATACTCCAAAACGATAGTATGCAAAATTTAGACAAAATCATTAGTCATTTTTTACATAAAATTCGCATACACACAAAAAAAATTAACTCGTATTATAACATAACACCAGGAAAGACTCGGCGTAGATCGGTCAAAATTAGCCTTGATTTCAACTCGATAAAACAATACCTTCTCGGCAGATTAACAATTATATATCGTTGCTAAATTTCGCGACATTGTTTCATCTGATGCTAAGCACGCGTATTGGCATTGGTAATCTTGAAAATTGATTTTTCTGCAAATTCTGTCGAAGTGTTGCCAGCTTTGCGACTTCGTTTGATGCCAATTCTTTAACATCTTAATAACTGTTTGAATCTTCATTCCCATTAAGATACAATAACCCATACTGATACCAAAAGGACCCACTCATCGAATTTTCCCAATCATGTGACCTATCCCAATGATCTCCTCGTACCTCAAAATGGTACGATACAAAATTTAGTCAGGATTATTAGAGACGTTTTTCAGATAAAATTTGCAAACACACAAGATTTGGTCGTATTATACTATACGATGAGAGAAGACAATATTGCCGTGCCGCAAAAAAATTCTGAATTCGATGATATAGGACACACACAAGAAGCAAAAAAAACAAGGTGTTAGAAACAAAGTGCATGGCTGGTTAGCCCATACAACCGTTATTTAAGAATTGAGAAAACATGTCGAATAAATACTAAATAAATTATTTATATATGTATAGAAAAATACTTAGCTCATGATGGGCGCAAAGAATGCATGATAATGAGATATCTTACATCCAAATCGTTGGGAATTTAAGAAGAAAATTTAACAAATAAGTATTTTTTTGTGCAAAGATATATTTTCAGCACATTTGTCATATTTTTTAAAAAGTGTTACTTCAATGAAGCCTTTTATATCGCATAAGATAGCCAAGTACAATTTATACTTTCAGGACTGAATAAGTTCTTATTTTAGGGTGAAATTACATTATAGTGAAATAAAAAAATTTTAAAGTCACTTCTAAAAAAGACTTTACATAAAGGTTTACTTAATTCTAATGAATAGGTCCATTATTTGCTTAATATCAAAATGACAACTGTGGAAGAATTTTACAATTTTTTATTTTATTACTAAGTGCTAAAACATAAGAGATGTAATAATAATAAGTGCAACGACATATGCAGGGTACATACTCAATTTTGACAATAAAAATATAAGACATTTTCAGGAAGTGTCTATTTGGTATGAGACAAATAATGCTTTCTTAGATAAATTTTCTGAGAAAATCCTTTGGAGCATTTCTCACAAACAAAAGGTTTTCCTGTTGCAGTATGAGTGAAGAGATGTCTTCTTAATGAATTCTGATCAGAAAACGTTTTGGAACATGTTTCACATACAAAAGGGTTTTTCACCTGTATGAGTTAAGAGATGTGTTCTTAGACTACTATTCACAGCAAATGTTTTCGAACATACTTCACAAGCAAAAGGTTTTTTTCTGTATGAATGTTTCTCAGATGCTTTCTTAGATTACCATTCTGAGTAAACCCTTTGGAACATATTTCACAAAGAAATGGTTTCTCTCCAGTATGAGTCAAGAGATGGTTTCTTAGATTAATATTACGAGAAAATCCTTTGGAACATATTTCACAAACAAAGGGTTTCTCATCAGTATGAGTCAAGAGATGTTTCCTCAGATCACTATTATTAGAAAATGTTTTGAAACGTGTATCACAAGCAAAAGGTTTTTCTCCTGTATGTGTCAAGAGATGTCTTGTTAGATTACTATTCTTAGCAAAGGTTTTGGAGCATGTTTCACAAACAAAAGGTTTTTCTCCTATATGAGTCAAGAGATGGCTTCTTAGACTACTATTCTGAGAAAATCCTTTGAAACATATTTCACAAAGAAAGGGTTTCTCTCCGGTATGGGTCAAGAGATGTTTTCTTAGATCACTATTATTAGAAAATGTTTTGGAACATACTTCACAAATAAAAACTTTTTCACCTGTATGAGTCAAGAGATGTTTTCTTAGAGTAGTATTCTGAGAGAATCCTTTGGAACATGTTTCGCAAACAAAAGGTTTTTCACCTGTATGTACCAAGAGATGTTTTCTTAGATGACTATTCTGAGAAAATCCTTTGAAACACATTTCGCAAACAAATGGTTTTTCATCGGTATGAGTCAAGAGATGGCTTCTTAGAGAACTATTCTGATTAAATCGTTTGAAACATATTTCACAAACAAAGGGTTTTTCAACTGTATGCGTCAAGAGATGTTTTCTTAAATTACTGTTTTTCGAAAATCCTTTAGAACATATTTCACAAACAAAGAATTTCTCTCCAGTGTGAGTCAAGAGATGGCTTCTTAGATCACTATTCTTAGAAAATGTTTTGGAACATACTTCGCAAATAAAAGGTTTTTCTCTTGTAATAATGGAGGAATGTTTTTCTTTACCCCAATTTTGAGGAACAAAGTGTTGTTCACTAGAAGAAGAATTTTCTTCTGTAAGCGATGACATTTTCTTAAGTGAAAAAATTTTGTTTCAGATGATAAAGGAAACTTTTTTAAAGTATCAGTATGAAGAGATTGACGCCATTTTCATCCACGGAAATAACTTATTGAACTTCAATAAAAAAAGTTTTATCCATCTTCGAATCTAAAAACAGAAAGAAAATAATAAACAATACATTTTTAATAAACTGCACTAAATTTTAAATGTGAATTAAATAACTAATTTTACAATTTTCATTTCCTTAAACAATACAAAATTCATCCATTAAATTATCGCATACTATATCTTTAGGTATGACTTAACTTCAGTATAGATACAGATACATATGTGTATTTATAAGTAGAAATATTGATCCTGTTACACCTACATTTTTTTCTGGAGGTTAAGAGGCAGGGGTTGTACATATATAACGTTATCGCTTTAAAGGGGAGGGGGGTCTATCACTTGATATTATAAGATATCTCTAGGGTGAGGGGTGACTCTTCTTTCGATATCATTATCATTTTTGATCCAACTAAATTTCCTTTTTTGGTATTGTTTTCTTATATCAGTATAGTCTGATATTTTTTTTTAGTTTCTAAAAAACTTTTTTAGTCTGTTTTTTATTTTTATGCAAATACAAAGTTATTATTAAAACTATGAAATGAATATAAAATCATTTCATTTCAAAATATGGATTATCCCATTCATTGTTTCCCATTCCTATTCTTCTACCACATATATAATTCGTTGTAAAAGAAACCAAGTTCGAAATTATACTTATGTTTACTAGCAAAAAACTTCGGAATAATATTGTCCACCTTTTATGTTTATATGAAGTACTGCTTAACCTCGTGTAAGGAGCAAATGCGAGAAAACCATATTACTATTGAACCGATTATGTAACAAAAAGCTATTAATAAATACTTTTATTTCTTAGTGTTATTTGATATAAAGTTATTTCATACATAATAGAGACTAATTAACTTTTCTCTTTATTTAAATCAGTAAAGTATGCGAATAATAAATGTATAATCCTACCTGTATATCACTGTAAACTTATAAAAAGAAAGAATGAAATAAAAATAGACACTGATATCAATATCATTTTGGGGGAGGAAGGGTAAAAAATTGCCAAAAAGTTGATATCGTTATATATGTACAGTCCCATAGCCTTTAAACTTACTGACAGTACAGATGCATCCTATATAAGGATGACAAAGCATCGCCTCTTTGAAAGGTTGAAAGAACATAAGCGTGATTTAAAAGACTTTCAATTGCGTCATGAAGAACTTTCTTTAAAGGAAGTATTTAGTCTATTGACTTTGACAATGCCAAGATTCCTTCAAAACAAGACCATCCGTGTAAAGCAATTATTCGGGAACTTTGATAGATTTGCTTAAGAAGTTAAGAAATCTGTAATGATAAGTTTTCAATTTGAATTTCAGATGTTTGGATCAGTTTTTTGAAAGAACTTTGATCTTTTGCATAATATTCCCAGTAATGTACTTTTAATTTATTATTGGACATGAGATGGCGTAACTGAGTTTATTTTAAATGTGTCCATGAAATTTCTGTTCCTTCTTGATCCCTTTCAGTTTGAATATAACTTCGGTCATGTAACATGTAAATGATTTTTTGCTGTTTAGTATTTAACAAAATTAACTCCTGAAGATGGTTTTAATGATAAACTGAAATGGCGAGAATATTTTTTATTTTTCTGATTTTAATTTTTAGATCTTTGTTTAAAATCTCGAAATAAAGTGTGCATTGGATAGCAACTTATTGTTTTGTTTTCACATACGTATGTGCGCATGCACCTTAAATCAGGTTAGAGAAGAAAATGAGACAAAAGATGAGTTGAATTATTGAGACCAGTGTTAAGATGTAAAACCCTTAGCAATAATATTTTTATGGCTATACTGATTTGGAAGCCACCAAAGTAGTCTGACGTATTAAACCGTAGGGGCCGAGCGACTGGTATACGTGCCACTTAATTTGCTCAGAATCGTCATTATTCCCACCAGTTACTTTTTATTGTAAAGTCTACCTTATTTAATCAGAGCATTCTCACGATTAAATTACAAAAAATTTTCTATTTTAAAAAAACAGTGATAAAAGATAAAGAAAATTAACCAAAGGGCTCCCGTCGCGAAGAGGTTAAACAACCTGCCTTGCCCGAATCCCCTAGTTGATATTTCACCCTGATGATGATTGATTTTAGCTTTTAAATTTTTGCCAAAGGCATCATCCGTAATCGGGAAACTACTATTCACTCAGTAACTGAAGGAATGGAGCTCAAATTTTAAGTGTTCTACGAGTACTGGCAGTCACATGATTTATCTGATAAAAATTAACAGCAACTACATGCAACATCTCCAATCAATGGAATATAAAGTTTCACAGGTCAAGATGATGATGGACAAAGCCATTGTTTGAATGACATACCTGCCAACATGCTAATTTTGAAAACCATACAATTAATGAAGAATTCAGTGGGGGGTCCGGAGAACAGACCCCCCTCCTCTCTTTGCCAGTGAATATGACCGTCTAAAAGTTCCCTTCAGCTGCTGGAATGGTTATGAAAAAAAAAATTCGAATCTCATTTGAGAAGAAATTTTTTTATCAGAATATATTTGGGCTGTACATATATAATGTTATAAACATTATGGGAATTTTCTGGGTCCAATTTGCATTTTACAATATCATAGATTATCATTCCTGGGCCCCACCAGCCCTACTTGGCCCTAATGGTATTGATATCAATATCTAAAACTTTTTTTAATTTTTAAATTTTTTCTTTCATTTCATTATTTACATAATGTACAATGCTTTTGTACTGAATCTGCTATGAAACTACAATATGAAATATGAATCTAACATGAATGCAATGCTATGAATCTAACATGGAACTGCATTATTTTTGTATTGAATCAAAATTCACTTTAGCAATTATCACAATCTTACTTTAAGTTCAACTCTATGCAAAAGGAGTCGAAAAGCAGACCTTTCAGAGTAAGGTTTAAGTAGATTTGAAATGATTTATTAGTTTTATTAATTATCACTTCAGTACAGGGTGTCTCAAAAGGTCGTTTACAAACTTAACATGCTGGTCTGTCATATCATGAGGAACAAGATTTACATAGGAACTTGTGTGCGAAAATGCAAACTGCGACCGCTAGAGGACGATGAGCGCAGGTGTGGAGAGGAAGAAAGAAAGGATATCGAAAGAGGTATTAATATGACTTTTATTAAAGAACATGGTTTAATTTACAGGTGTTCAGAATTCCTTCCATTCGCCGCAAAAATGCTTCACAACGTCGACGCATGGATTCTCGGACCCGTTCAAAATGGGCAGGTGTGTCACGGACACGTGCTGCCGCTTCCACGATCCTGCTGACGAGATCCATGTCCGATGTTACAGGCGTCTCGTACACCATGGACTTCATATGTTGCATACCGGCCAATTCTGCGTTACTAAACCAATTCATCCTTCTCCTGCAAAGTCCTCGCCTGAAATTATTACGCTTCCCACTATCCCGTAAGCCTGCGTTAATCGCCCTCTAACGGTCGCAGTTTGCATTTTCGAACACAAGTTCCTATGTAAATCTTGTTTATCATGATATGACAGACCAGCATGTTAAGTTTGTAAACGACCTTTTGAGACACACTGTATACATGTATAATTGCAGGAAAATTTCAAAAAAGCATATTAATAAGTTCAAAATTTTAAACTGTGCATGAGGATATCACGTGATATGAGGGATAGAGACCAATATTAAGCTCGAATCTCTAAGGGTCGTCAGATAGTTCCAGGGCCCTGAGTGCAGTCTTTCCTGCTTTTCGATGTCTTTAGTTTGTGTCATTCTGCAGTTATCATTCGTATCGTTATATCATCCATACGATAACTTTACCAATCAGTATGATTGTGTTAAATATATAGTATTTCTACATACCCATTGTTTATATGGAGTTCCTTTACCTGAGGTTTATTCTGTTGAGCTGTCTAATGGCAGACCAGATGTTATTTAACAATAAGGTTATCTGAGCGAAATATGCTCGTATGTTGTCAGCCCAAGTAGCTTAAATGGTGTAACAGCCAAGGATCTAGGTTCGATTCCCAGCTTAAGCATTTGTTTTCGCTCAGTTGCAAAAATTCAATTCTTTTGAAAACATTACCAATCAGTATGATTGTGTTAAAGATAATAGTATCGATTTATTAGTTTAAAATTTATAAAAGGATGTAAAAATGCAGCATCATTAGGAATGCAATGAGGTACTGATAAGACAGCAAAACAAAAGTATGACTTACAAGAATTTTTTTCTAAAAAGTTAAGAAATGCATGGAAATCCAAACAATTTAAGATATGTTTTAAAGCACTTACAATGCAGGGAGGCGAGTTATCAGCAAAGATATTTCTTTTCGTCCTATTTTCAGCCTTTTCTACAGGAAAAATTCATTGTTGTATTCTTTAGTTAGGAGGACAGTTGCAAAATTTTCCTGTTTTACAACTAAAAAAAATATCTTATTAGTGTAATCAGCCAAAAGTGCAATGTTTTTATATAATATATTTTCATATGCTTTATCAAGAAATAGGTTATTAAAATATCCTATTTTTGCAGTGTATAACAATGTTAAAATTACGACTAATTGGGATGATAGGGAATTCATACATTGAATTTAAGGCCAGAAATATCACACTTCTCATTTAAACCCACGTCACATTTGGAAACTGTCGTTGAGTTTGAAAAGGATAAAAACATGAGTAAACTTTGTACATAATTTTAAAAATGCAACTAGATATTTTCGAAATAAAAAACTATATCTTATCATTCTTTTGTTATTGAGATAGGTGCATACTCCAAATAACTCTATAAATTTCTTAAAATACTGACACAGTTAATAATCTGATTCATACGTTAAACGCGACACTAATTTTTCTTTAATTTCCGTTTAAGCGACAGCATAGACAGAAATTGTGTATATATATTTATACAAAAGTTATTAATAAAATTTGTAATTCTTGTGAAGGAAAACCCTTTTTATGGTTTAAATGTTTTAATAAAATACAAAAGAAAGTGAAAAATGTTTTTAATATTATATAATATATTATTTTTAAAATTTTATACCGTCGTCCCTAGAGACCGGCGTTGCCTAAACGGAAAGATCATGCCGGTCCGCATATAAGCATACCATACTGGAATTCATGTACAGAGGAAAATAGAGCTCTGCTATTGGCTAATCTGTAAAGTTACGTCCGAAACTCCACCCCTTGCTTCCCTGTCTTGTTTACTGTCGATCCCGCTTGCTGAGCTCTGCCCAGTGTTGTGTTATTAGTTTTTTGAAATATTTACTTGTACTATATGAAATATTTTTTGTCTATTATGTATTAAATAAAAGAAAAAGCCGCCAATTAAAGCGAAGCTAAAAAACTCATAATCGAGCGTAGGCTCCGATAATCAATCAATCAATGTCATAATTTACTTTTAAGTTATGTTTAGTTTTGCAATTTTAAGCTGCCATGTGCTTTGCGAAACAGGACGATTGTTGACGACAAGACTTAAAGAAAATACGAACATTTTATTTTAATTCAGTTTATGAATTAATTGGCCAGCTGGTGTCACTTTTGAAGCAGTAAGTGAAATTTCTTCTTCTGCTTGAAGGTGTATGCTTGCTAGCCAAACACTAAAAAATCCGCTGTAAAAATTCATTTAATGGATCCACAATGCAATTTCAAGTTTGGTAAGCATAGCTTTTTCTGTCCATTTATGTTTATTTTTATTGAACAATTTTAAATTAAAATATTATTTTCTTTTGTGTATGTCCATATTTGATAACATTAATCAGTGCTTTTTGTATTTAAAATTTGAATGTGAGCTTATTGATTCTACATAACATATGCATTAACATCAGTGTAATAAATAAAATGTATTTGTTAAGGTGCGATATGTAAAGTGTTAGATTATTTAAATTACAGAAATTTAAAATAAAAATATCTGATTTCACAAGTTCTTCCCAAAGCTTCCATCTAGACTAGTTTTTGTAATACATATGAATTTATGACAATACATTATAATATAAGAGAATACAAGTATTTCTTCTAATATTATATTTATAAAATGGTTGAATTTTAATCTGTTTTTTATACATTTCATGAGTGTTATTACAAATACTATAAAAGTTTTGGTATCTATAGTTGATAATAAAGCTGAAGGGTGCATTATTTTTATCTATTTAGTATAAACAAAGTATCGCTATTCTTGAAGTGGAAGTATTATTAATGTAAACAAAATTATTACATACTTTATTTTTTAATTATTGAGTCCATAGAAAAAGGGTAAGTATTTTTAATAATCTCTGATGAATGTTAACTATATATCTGGTTACTTATTTATTAAATTATATCTTTTTTATTTGAAAATTAAGCTTTTTCTTTTTTTTACTTATCATGTTTTTATTTGAAAACTAAGCGTTTTTTTTTTTTTTTTTACTTAAGTATCATGTATTACTAGGCCTAACATTTTCCTTAATCTAAATTCTTTTGAAAAAATACAGGAATATTAGTTTTTAAAAGGAACATCAATCAAAATTGTCAGTTATTCAACTTTATTTTTTACCTGAAACATTTAGAAACTCATAAATCATCACTTTCTTTCGCAGTGCTAAACTACAAGAAATAACTATTTTGCATTTAAACAAAATTTTCTCTGATATTCATAATTTCAAAGTTGCTACTTATTTGAAAATGACTAATAAATACTTCTATTTAGATGTATAATAAATAAAATTCTATTAATTTATTTTAAAATATAGGTATTTTGAATGTTACCTCTTTTATAAGAAACCTATGTATTTTTATGTTAGCTAAGTACAAATTATAAATTGGTGAATATTATTTTCCATCAACAACATTCGTACTGCATTCTATCATTTAATATATAATCTTTTCATTCATTTTTTTTTTCAACACAAGTCTTATTTATCATTTATGCACATAAAAAATAAAAGCTGCTGCTGAGGAAAGTTTCCTGACAGCTAACTCTATCAGGACCAAAACTGGCTTTTTTTTTTTTTTTTTTTTTTTTTTTTAATGATCGGGGCAAAGAAGAATTTTGGCAACCCCTCTCCCTTTCTCCACGAAGAGAATTTTTCTAAGCTTCTAAAAGCTGATTTATTTTTAAATCTAAAATATGTAATCATAACATACATAATTCTTAACTACATAAATCAGCTTTGTCAAATATTGATTTATTAAAACATTGAAAACAGAATCAAAAGGAACCAAAAAATATTTCACTTTATACAGGTTTCCATTTTAGCAGATATAATTGTTGATATTCTTTCAGCTGAAATTTTTGTCATTTAAGACAGGATTCCGTTATAGACTGATTTTATTTTCACAGATTTTACTTAACTTCTTCTATTGGACATTTTTATTTTTTATGTAAAATACTTAATTCCAGTTGGAACTTGTAAATACTTGCTGTCCATTATACTAGATAGTCTAGTGCTGGTATCTGTATGTTGAAATAATAATAAAAAAAAGTGCAACTAAATATGTATTTTAATCATTTGAAAGTGGCAGGCAACAAGAGAAAGACAATTGAAGGTAAGCAGACAGTTTTAACGCTAATTTTTTATATTTTTTACAAGTATTTTGATATTAATGTTAAGTGTTGTATCAATGAAATGACGTCACAGTTTAAATAATCTAATGTATATTTTAGAAAATAGACAACTATTGGACTAATGTCCATTCTATTGGACGTTGGGTCTTCATCAGTTGTTTTTTATTCATATTAGACTCGTTTTGTTTACTGAAGAAAGACATTAGTTTTTATTTAAAAATCAACACAATATTCAAACAAATAATAGATACAGAAGTAGATAATATATATTCTTAAATAAATAAAAAAAATATTTAAATATTATCCTAAAAATTTATAATTTTACTGATAAAATGCTTGTTTTAAATCAGTACATTGTTAAATTTTGGATTACAGTGGTTTCTTTTGTGCAGCATTTGGTAAATATAGATAATTAAGCCTTTATTATGCTTTATTCTTATTCATAACTATTTTTGGTATTACTTTTCTGTTACTATACTATTTATAATTGAATTAATAAATGTAATCATATTTAATTAACAAAAAAACTTTAAGAAAATATAATTAAAGATAACAGTATAAAATTCTAAATAAACTCATGTTTATTTCTTTTAAATTTTTTCTTGGCATTTACTTGCCAATTGTGGTAGCTGTGCCATTATTTATTATCATTATTTTAGAAACAAATTACTGGTGTTGAGAATAGTTAAAAAAAGAAAACAAAATGTTATTAATTTTTTATTATTATTACTAAATTAATCAACAGATTTCTTAGTTAAAATATACTTTTTCTATTTGATGATGCAAAAATTGATTTTATGTGATATTTGGAAGTAACGTATAAACGACAAAAACACATTTCTTGTGTCAGAAAAGTTTGTAGTGAAAGAAATAGGAACTTGACGCTAAAAATCTGGTTTTTAAAGCCTATGTAGCTACCTCATCTTACTTTATAAGTATAAAATAAAATAAGTGAGCATGAAATGCGACTTGTATTTGTATATTCGTTTAACTATAAAAACAAATGCAAGCTTTTTATGTTATTTTACTGTTCGTAAGTTGTTTATAATTAAATTAATTAATTTAATTGAATTTAAACAGAAATAAAAATTTTAAGAAAATATAACTGAAGATAGTAATTTAAGATTATAAATAAACTGCGTTTTATTTCTTTTTAATTTCCTTTGACATCCAAATGTCAATTCTGATATCGTGCCACTAACTTTATAATTTTTTTTATATATAAAAAAATTTTATTAATGTGATAGATTTTTTTTAAATTATTAAAAGAAAAAAATGTTTAAAAAGGCACTAAATTGGTTTATACTTTTCAAATAAATTTCATCCAAAAATACTTTTTGTCTTTGATAATGAAAAAATTAAAATTATGCAATATTTACAGGTGATGTATGAACAATAAAAGCACATTTAACATGAAAGAAAATATAACTGAATATAATAATTTAAGATTATAAATAAACTGCATATTTTAAAACTCTTTATCCTTAAATTGACAAATCAAAATTGCTAATTTAAAATTATTAATTTCTTACATAAATGGCAGAACCATCGCATTTAGAAATGCCCCCGCCTGAAATCACCCACTACCCTATTTCAATTTTTTATATTTCACTAATAATATTTATAAGGAGGACACCATAAAAAAAACCGCATTTAAAATGGGAGGGAGAGGCATCGAATCCATAAGTTTCATAGACCTATTTAACAATATGTCAAATGAGGGGTGGTCCTTAAAATTTCGAAAAGTGCCCCCCCCCGGGAAGAGAGAAAAGGGGGGGAGGGGCATCAGATGTCTATAATATGAATAAGTTTTTATACACCTATCAAACGATATGCCACATGAGGAGTTTACTCAAAATTTAGAAAATAGCTCCTCCCCCAGGAATTGCCCACCCTTTCAAACATTTAAGGTTAAAAAATAATATTGATATGAGGGCTCAGTTAAAAAGCACATTCAAAACGCAATAAACAGCTGATCTGAAGAAAAAAGAAAAGATAGCTTCCTCCCCCCCCCCCCAAATTTACACGCACTCTCGCTTTATAAAATTTGTAACATGTGTTATAAATTATGTCAAAGTTTAAAAGGGATTGGTTAATTAGTTTTCCTAATATTAACAATTCCGCGTCAATACTCAATAGTCCTCCCTGGAATTTCCCACTCTTTCAAATATTTAATGTTATAAAATAATATTTATTTCAGTGCTCACTGAAAAAAAACGCGATAAACAGCTGGTCTGAAGAAAAAAGATAAAATTGCCCCCCCCCTCCCCCCATCCAAATTCCATGCACCCTCACTATATAAATTTCGTATTATATGTTATAAACTATCTCAAAGCCTCCCTGCGCCTTTTTTAATGGGGAAAAATTAGTTTAAAAAAATTGAAATTTTTAATTGTAGAAAAAAGTGGTAAGAAATCAGGCATCACTATCTTTAAAATATTTATGGTTAAAAAATAATATTTAAAGGAGGGCTCAGTGAAGAAAACCGCATTTAAAATGATAAAAAAATAGAAAAAAAGCCCCTCTCCCCTTCACCAAAATTCAATACACGCTAACTTTATAATATTGTTATTATCTGTTATAAGCGATCGGATATTGAGTTTTCCTCATTTTAACAAATACATTTATTATCTATACGAAATAAGTTTAAAAATCAATTTTAGCATGACTGCAAACTCTTTTAAAAAAGACATTCGCGCTCGAACGAAAGCTGAACCGGAACCCCGCTGCCTATGGCACCATATAGCAGTTGTGCTGCATGCGCACTGCAAAGTCTTGTAAAAAAGGCAATCTCGCTCGAACGAACCTCGAACCGGGTCACTGCTGCTTATGGCACTGTATAGCAGGCATGCTGCGCATGTGCTGCAAAATCTTGTGAAAAGCGAATTGCGCTTGGGGGGCAGGGGGGCAAAGTGGGGTGATGCACACCAG
The DNA here is from genome assembly GCA_963932465.1 of Maratus speciosus. Taxonomy (NCBI): domain Eukaryota; kingdom Metazoa; phylum Arthropoda; class Arachnida; order Araneae; family Salticidae; genus Maratus; species Maratus speciosus. Next base: position 82,157,632 of record OZ010794.1, read on the forward strand.
AGATGATTAAGCGGTCACAGACCTTTCGTACAATAAATCACATGAGCAGTATCATCAAAATTTAGAAAAGTTCCCTCCATGGAGTAAAAGAGATGGAGGGGGGGGGGAAGTGGGCATGAACACTGGAGATGTATAACTTGATTAAGCAGTCACAGGCCTTTCTAACGATATGTGACATGACAGGTATTGTAAAAATTTAGAAAAGTCACCCCACCCCTGGATGGGTAAAATGCGCTCCCATAAATATATAATAGAAATAAACCAATTAGTTAAATCAGCGCCCCCCCGCCCCATACCCGAAATATAAACTATCTTCAAGTTTCCAACAGATCACCTTGTTAGATTTCCTAATTTAACTAAAAAAGCACGTTACTTGATTTTAAATTAAGCATGATAGAAATAAAACCAATTATTTAAATAAAAATTAATATATCAGCTTGTAATTAAGATAAGAGTTTGAAATGGGCCCATATGAAATCAGCGAAAAATTTCACGTTGGGGTGTATAAGAATTTAATATTTTAAAAAGTTTAAATTTCGTATTAAAATAGCCTACTTCTCTCAGCCATCGGAAATAAAATTCATGAACACTTGTTTTTCAAATCCAAGAAAATGGATCTTTTATCGATCGATTTTTAGAGGATTTTTTCTGTTATACCCATCCCAGAGATACGATCATTATGCCGGCTGAAAATAGATTTTTTTCTGCCTTTGTCTGCACAAGTTACAAACTTCTAGGGTCGATACTTTGTGAGATATGAGTGGAAATAAAAATGTCCAGTACACTTTTTAGCTTAAAATGCACTCTGGTAAACCTGCAATTTCGCATCTCGAATCCCAGCCATGTGGCAACCCGAAGGAGAAATGAGATAATTTCGAAAAGTGTTTGTACCTGCATTCATTTTATGCCGTTACTTCGTTAATGAGACGTAAAATCAGAGCCTGATTAACTCTACTTTGGACCCGGGGCACACAGGCCATGTCTGGGCCCCTTTTCTCAAAAAAAATTCATGCATTATAATTTGGTCAAACAGTTTTATGTGCAATTTACAACTTAAATCATAACTTTATGAAAAAAAAATATATTATAGACGCATGTAAAAATGCATTAAAAAATATGAGAAGGTAAGATCTTCTGCACTATCTGGTCTTTAAGTGGAGTTAGTAAAACGCTAAACCTATAAGACTGAGTGAAACGTGTTCTAAACCTATCAGACTGAATAAAACATGCTATGTGTAATATCTGTTGTTCTTGGAATTTCGAAGTTTACATTGTAGTTCGTTGTCGTTAGTGAAATATACTGATATATTTTAGTTTACATGAATGGGAAAAATATATTCTTTTTCTGTGAACTACAAATGGAAATTTTTATTTTCAGAGAGTGCACAAAATGAGGCCCCCTGAAATTGTGGGCCCGGGGCACGTGCCCCTGTGATAATCGGGCTCTGCGTAAAATTGGGAGTTTTTAATTAATAACGTCCATTAATTACGACTTTTTCAAAATTTTATCATTTGTCGTTTGATCTCAGGTGTCTAGCTATAAGTATGCAAAATTTCAAGTCTCCTGTGGAAAAATATTCTCACCCGACATGACCTGGAAAGAATAAAATACAGTCTTGAGCTGGCCTGAATCTACAGAAAAATGCACTGCACCCATTCCCAAAAGAATGAAGGTCAGGCTCACAAAAGTAAAAAGAAAGGATAGATGAACTGTGGTGGCCAAAAATGTAACTCTGAAATCCACTAAATCCAGCTCAAATACTACCACATGTACCTCGCGAAAAAAGAAAACTTTTAGTAATAGCTTTTAATCATAATAGTAGGAAATGCTACTTTTATAATGCTTAAACATAAGCAGACCACTTTCATTTAGTGAAAGAATACACGGGTGATGTTAAAGAATTTGGTCCCTGTTGCATGTGCTTGTTTTGTTTGGGAAAACTGAGGCATTTAAATTTGAGCAATAACTGAATCCATATTGCAAACCATTTTTACAGCATACTGCATCTCTATTATTTCTCTTTACTCTGTGATTAAGTTCCTGTCCAACTTTTTAAAAGATAAAATTTAGCCCAAGTGTAATGAATTTTTTCTTTTACTGAGGTTGTGCTTCGGGGCAGGTGCCAGGGCTTGTTAAGTACAATATGCAGGGATGTAAAAATCTAGGTGCCAGTGGGCAGTCTCTCACCACTAAATTTTATTCAGTATATTTAGGCTAATATTTTATATAAATTTTTTGTAAGAATTCTAATAAAACTCATCTCACCCAACACGACCTGGAAACTGGAAAGAATAAAATACAGTCTTGAGCTGGCTGCCCGCTGGCACCTAGATTTTTAAATCTTGTCAGCGCACACACCTTCTGCAGTTGAATTTTTTTTTTTATATGAGAATACTTTAAATTTTAGAACTGGTTCAAAACAGTTTTTTAAGAATAAGTGTTCAAAAAAAAAAAAAAAAAAAGAGAAACCAAACCTGAAAGAAAATAAAAGCATAACATTAGATAGATATCAACCTCAGGTATCCAATGAAAAAAATTATTTTATGTAATAAAACGTAAGCGAGACATTTGTCAAGAATGCTCCCATAGGTTTAATATTAGCTTGTGAATGTCTTTGTATGACTAATGTAGTCTCTTAATATTGTAATATTACAACTAAAGTAAAATCTGTGAAAATAAAATCAGTCTAACGGAATCCTGTCATAAATAAAAATTTTCAACAGGAAGAATATCAACAATTATATTTGCTAAGATGGAAACCTGTATAAAGTGAAATACCTTTTGATTCTGTTTTCAATGTTTTAATAAATCAATATTTGACAAAGCTAATTATGTAGTTAAGTATTATGTATGTTATGATTACATATTTTATATTTTAAAATAAATCGGCTATTAGAAACATTAATTGCAGAGGGTGTGCCAAAATCCTTGTTTGCCCCGATCACAATAAAAAGGTAGTTTTGGCCCTGATAGAGTTAGCCGACAGGAAACTTTCCTCAGGAGCAGCTTTTATTTTTTGTGTGAATAGATGATAAATAAGACTTGTGTATAAAAAAATAAATTAAAAATTTATATTTTAAATGATAGAATGCAGTACGAATGTTGCTGATGGAAAATAATATTCACCAATTTATAATTTGTACTTTGCTAACTTAAAAAATACATCTGGTTTCTTATAAAAAGAGGTAACATTCAAAATACTTATATTTTAAAATAAATTAATAGAATTTTATTCATTATATATCTAAATAGAAGTATTTATTAGTCATTTTCAAATAAATAGCCACTTTGAAATTATGAATGTCAGAGAAAATTTTGTTTAAATGCAAAATAGTTATTTCTTGTAGTTTAGCACTGAGAAAGAACGTGATGATTTATGAGTTTCTAAATGTTTCAGGTAAAAATTAAAGTTGAATAACTGACAATTTTGATTGATGTTCCTTTTAAAAACTAATATTCTTGTATTTTTTCAAAAGAATTTGGATTAAGGAAAATGTTAGGCCTAGTAATACATGATACTTAAGTAAAAAAAAAAACCGCTTAATTTTCAAATAAAAAAGATATAATTTAATAAATAAGTAACCAAATATATAGTTAACATTCATCAGAGATTATTAAAAATCCTTATCCTCTATGGACTCAATAATTAAAAAATAAAGTATGTAATAGTTTTGTTTACATTAGTAATACTTCCCTTTCAAGAACTGCGATACTTTGTTTACACTAAATAGATAAAAATAATGCACCCTTCAGCTTTATTATCAACTATAGATACCAAAACTTTTATAGTATTTGTAATAACACTCATGAGATGTATAAAAAAGATTAAAAGTCACCCATTTTATAAATATAATATTAGAAGAAATACTTGTATTCTCTTATATTATAATGTATTGTCATAAATTCATATGTATTACAAAAACTAGTCTAGATGGAAGCTTTGGGAAGAACTTGTGAAATCAGACAATTTTATTTTAAATTTCTGTAATTTAAAATAATCTAACACTTTACATATCGCACCTTAACAAATACATTTTATTTATTACACTGATGTTAATGCATATGTTATGTAGAATCAATAAGCTCACATTCAAATTTTAAATACAAAAAGCACTGATTAATGTTATCAAATATGGACATACACAAAAGGAAATAATACACAGGTGGTGCTTAAAATTGTTCAATAAAAATAAGCATAAATGTACAGAAAAAGCTATGCTTACCAAACTTGAAATTGCATTGTGGATCATTAAATGAATTTTTACAGCGGATTTTTTAGTGTTTGGCTAGCAAGCATTCACCTTCAAGCAGCAGAAGAAATTTCACTTACTGCTTCAAAAGTGACACCAGCTGGCCAATTAATTCATAAACTGAATTAAAATAAAATGTTCGTATTTTCTTTAAGTCTTGTCGTCAACAACCGTCCTGTTTCGCGAAGCACATGGCAGCTTAAAATTGCAAAACTAAACATAACTGCCAAGTAAATTGTGACATTGATTGATTGATTATCGGAGCCTATGCTCGATTATGAGGTTTTTGGCTTCGCTTTAATTGGCGGTTTTTTCTTTTGTTTAATACATAATAGACAAAAAATATTTCATATAATACAAGTAAATATTTCAAAAAACTGGACACAACACTCGACTGAGCTCAGCAAGCGCGATCGACAGTAAACAAGACAGAGAAGCAAGGGGTGGAGTTTTGGACGTTACTTTACAGATTAGCCAATAGCAGAGCTCTATTTGCCTCTGTACATGAATTCCAGTATGGTATGCTTATATGCTGCCGGTCCCCAGGGACCGGCGTCGCGTTTAACGTGTTAAAATGTATAAAAAATTTCAATATCTTAAATCTTTTCTGCAGCTCCCTTCAAGTTTGAGATATTGAAGATTGGCTGCATTAGAACGTTCAAACTAACCCATAAAAATATACACTCAGACAGCTTCTTATCTTTTTTTCCTCTTTAGCTACGAAATGCCAAGAAAATGGTTTGCATTTTGAAATTGAAAGTTTATATTAAACAGTATCATAGTTTCAGGTGGTGCAGCACCATTTGCCGGTGATATTTGGAGCTAACAGGATCAGGATCACCCTGCCAGGGAGCCAACCAAAAATGGCATAGGCATGAATCCCTGACAGAAAAGTACCCTCTGCGACCTGCAAAACCACAGCTGGGGAATAGCCCAAGAAATACAATGACAAAAAAAAATAAAAGTAAAACTCACAAAGAGCGCCCTGGCGTTTGAAATGTGGTTAAAATAAAACAAAGATTAAAAATCAAAATTTATATTTTATAAACGAAAAATGTTTATTTAGTTCGTTGTAAATAAGTCTGAGTCTGTGATAATTTGATTTCGAGAACAGTATGTTACGCATGTTCCAGCTAAGTGACCAGTTACGGATAAAGTTAAATGAAGTAGGCATCAATGGACATTTACCAAACAGATAATGTTTGACATCACCGATGTTTCCACATAGGCATTTATCACTCTGGCGTTTTCCCCTTTTATAAAGATAACTAGGAAATGCCCCATGTGCAGATACCAAATAGGCATGGACTTGCGAGAAACACAAAAATGAGGTATCCACTTTTTTAATAATACTATGCGTGTCTCTTCCCTTATCGCTATAAGACCATTCGTTCTGCCAAATTTTAATAATATTGCTTTTGTGGAACTGCTTCACAAGCGAAACAGGGATAGGAATATTTATTTCAGCATCAAATGTACCAGTCTCAGTGACTGATTTGGCAAGGTAGTCTGCGCGCTCATTTCCGACGAAACCAACGTGGGATTTAATCCAGCCTATATTAATAGTTTTATTATGCAATAGTCGTAAATTCGTATAAATATTAAAAAGAATTTCGTCCGTTGGAAAAAGATTTTGAAGCGCTTGAACTGAGGACAAGCTGTCTGTATAAATGTGGAATACACTGTATGAGGAGTCTCTACACCACTCAATTGCGGAATCTAAGGTGGTAAGTTCAGCCTGGTATACCGTATTAAATAATTTAAGTCTAATTCTCTTCTCAAAGATAATATCTTCTTTCAAAAATACCACAAAAGCCGCTCCAACGCAGGTAGGCATCTTAGAACCATCTGTATATAAAACTGGGTGGTTGTACAATGGGACCTTCTCAGTAATAGCACGTACGAAATTGACATGATGATCATGATAAAAGTAGGGATAGTGAAAAGTATAAACTTTTTTCATCAAACGATCTATAAACATCTTCTATCCAATCTGAACCACCATTATTCTGAACTTCAAAACATAAAGCCAGTTGTTTTAATTCTACTTCGATTGGAGGAATTCCTGAAAGTACACAAAGTGCCTGTGTTGATATTGACCGATATGCGCGAATGATAGATAAGAGACATAGCCTTTGGCATGAGGATAAACGCTTAATTCCATGGCTTTGTAAATCATTAAACCAAATTTCGTAACCGTAAGTAATCTGTTTCTTTAGCACTGAATTGTACCAAATTTTTAGAAACTCAAGTGGTAATCCTTTATCACGAATTCTTGTCTTTTGGATATTGCAAGTAAAATCTTTTATTTTATCGCGGGTCATATCGAGATGCTCCAACCAATGGAATCTACTGTCAAGATAAAATCCCAAGTACAGCAAATTATCCCTAACAGATATGCTCCTACCCTGGAGTTTAAAAATAGGTCGACGCTTTCTTGATATATATTTTCCAAAAAGCATTAAAGAAGATTTTTCAACACTAATTGACAGATGTAAACCACTACAGGCTGCAGCAAAGTGGGAAATGCTAGCATTGATGGTATTCTCAAGTGCAGGTCTTGTATCACTGCCTTCAACAATAACAGAGTCATCAGCATAAGAAATAATTTTTGGACTGTGTCGTTTATAAGTTTTGATAATCTTATCAGCAACAATAGTCCAAAGCAGGGGTCCTAAACAGGAACCCTGCGGGCAGCCCCGGAAGATTCTAAACCATCTTATGCCTCTAACAAACCTGAATCCTATGAGACGATGACTGATATAATTCTTTAAAGTCGTTTTTAAATACTCATAAATCGGAAGTTCATCAATTAATTCAGCCAAGATAAACCAATCCATCTCATCAAAGGCTCCAACCACGTCAAAAGAGATGAGCGAACAATATTTGAATTCTGAAAGTGTGCCCTTAATTATTTTCTTTAGAGCTGCAAGAGCTGAAATTGTGCTGCGTGATTCTCTAAAACCATGCTGTCCATCATCCAAATATGACATAGATTCCAACATTGTAACGGTTCGGATCTTAACTATTCTTTCAAAAACCTTTGCAATGATAGGAAGAAGTGTTATTGGCCTATAAGATTTCGGTAACTTGGGATCACGGTTACGTTTGCGAAAAAATATTATAATGCCTTTCTTCCAGCATTTCGGGAAGTGACCAAACTTCAAACAGGTATTGAATAAAGAAATCATAAAAGCTGTAAAATTTTTACAAAGGTTCTTGATAATCAGCGCATCTATCTCATCGTAACCGGGAGCCTTATTATTTCCTTGTCGACTAATAGCAAAAAATAATTCTCTTTTAGTAATTGGAACAAAATCATCAGAATCTTCAAAATTAACATCACCGATATATTCAAATGTATTCAGAGGAGGATTATTTACCTCAAAATGCTCTGACATAAGATTTTCCGCAATATCATCATATGAATCAAAGACTTGAGAGTTTTCAAGAGTGGTAAAAATTAAATCATTCTTAGATAAACATTTTTTTGAAATAAATTTGTATAGACTTCCGTAAACATTGTCTGTCTTCTCAGAAAAACCTACCCAGGCAGAACGCTTAGCTTTTCTCAGATTTTGTTTATACATTCTTCTGGCAGCTATATACTTTTGTTTATACTGTAAATTATCAATGTTTTTCATGTACCGTTTGTACAAGGCATTAACCCTATTACATTCTTTTCTAAGAGAACTCTCATACCAGTTTACAGTAGGAGTATGTTGTATAACATTACGCTTAAAACACTTCATCATAAGTACTTGTAATAAATCAATAAAATCCTCCATCCAAACATCTAATGAAGAAGAATTTAAAATTCTTGCTAATGAATGTGAAAGAACTGACAATTTGTCTGCAAAAAGGCTATTAAATTTCTTCATATTCTTATTTTTTGTTTTAAATCTGCCATGACTAATCTGTAACGGAGTAGAAGAGAGGGTAAATCGGATATAACGATGATCACTGTACGAAAAGTTTTTATCATCAACTCTCCAATTATCAAGTAACAAGAGAACGTCCAAACCCGCCAGGGTCAAATCCGGACGACCCTTCCTGTTATCTTGTACATAAGTATGTTCTGAATCAGGAGAGATCATAATTGACAGATTAGTAATCATCAAGTACTCCAGAAGGACATCCGCGCGGTCGGACTCTCTTGAATAACCCATTGGAAGCAATGGCACATTCAAATCACCACAGATAAGCACTCTGTTACAATCAGAATAATGATGACACCAAGTTCTTAAATCAGCTTCAAGATTGCCTGAAGGTGCAGAATATAGCGAACCAATCATGGAGCTAACAGAAGGAAGTCCACTCAAGAAACTTTTGCCCTTATATCTCTTGCAAATATAACCTCAAGAGTTAACATTAACACCCTTATGACACTTGCAGGATGAATGTTGAACTGATTTGCAGTTGAACAGTTATGTTCATTTTTCAATAAGGGAGTAATAGTTTAAAGCTATTTTTGCCTCATGACAGCAATATTTTTCCTTTTCCATGCTGCCACATCTTGAAATTGGGTTCAAACATTATATTTTGATAGTATTTCCTGTCTTTATAAAAAAAATGGAAAATCTGTTTAATTAAGTAGTTTCTGTATACACGCTGTTAGCTCTTAAGTAACTTATTAACTACTAAATTATCTAGTTTTAAAAGTTGAAATTTAGTGAAAAATTGAAAAGTAAGAAGTCCAATATCTAGTGTTTTCAGCAAATGAAATGGTATGTTTTAATATTTTAAATTTCAAGGTTAACTTTTAAAATTGCAAGTTTTTTTAATGTTTGCAAATAGTAAAAAGTTTTCTTAGTAAAAGTTAACCTATAAGAAATTAAAATGCTTAATTAATGTATATACAGGGTGATTCAGCTCGTCGGTGACAAACTTTAAGGATCGATAGAGCACACCTAGACGAACATTTTTGAATAGGGAATGTAGGGTCCCTGACGCGATGGTAAGGCGCTAGGCGCTTTCGAAAATTTGGGTGCCGAAATTCGAAACGTCATAAAAACTAGGGAAATGGTTAGATTTTCTTGCTTGTTGCGTCGAAATGATTCTGTTTGTTTAGACTTTCTTCAGTACCAATTTGATAAGCGTATCTCTTAAAACATGAATAGGGGGCGCTGCAGACTTTGGAGAGCTAGACAACAACTTTAAGCCCGTTATTTTGATAATTTAACACATGCTCGCCAAAGTTTATACTCTAACTTAAAGTTTGAACCCAAAAGTAGAGCCCTGCAAAAAGCGTAAGAGCCGGAATAAAATGTCAAAGTACAGGGTGGTCGAAACTCGAAGGCTCCTAAGAGATAAACAAACAGATTTCTTGACTTATGGCATGCATTTTCATGATTCTGTTTGCTGGGGCTCTCTGAAACTCAGTTGAACGGTACAAAAAGAAACATCGATAGGGGGCGCTTTGGGCAAAAAACATAATTCGTTGACATTTCGGACGCTAACTGGAAACGGGGCGCTACGATCAGTTAGTAATAATGAAAACACATTTTCTACCTCTGCTCAACACTTCTGAATAAATTTAGACCAAAAACATCAATGATACTGGAAATTTATTTACAAAAAATAACACTACAGAAGATGCTCGAAATTTCGACCTTGGGCCATGATGCAGGCTTCGCACCTCCGTCGCATTGAGGAGTGTGTGTTTCCAACAATGCCAGGAGTATCTCTGATCTGCCCTGCAGCTGCCACAATGCGCGCCACAAGTTCTTCAGCACTGCTGACAGGTGTATGGTATACCTCGGCCTTCAGGTAACCCCAAAGGAAGAAATCCAAGCAGGTGAGGTCTGGTGATCGGGCAGGCCAGTGAACTGGACCCCCACGCCCGATCCACCGCTGGCCATACCTTGCGTTTAGATGGAGACGCACGTCGTTCGTGTAATGGGCCGGAGCTCCATCGTGCTGGAACCACATCTGGCGACGCGAACCTTCGGGTACGTGCGCCTCATCCAGAAGCTGCGGCAGCACTTGATCCAGGAAAATCAGGTAATTTCCACCTGTCAGCCGTTCAGGTAACAAATAAGGGCCAATGAGGCAATCCCCCAGAATGCCGGCCCACACATTTACTGAGAAACGCTCCTGGGCTGCTCGGCTTCTGGTTTCATGTGGATTTTCATCACACCACACATGACTGTTGTGGGCGTTCCACATTCCCTCCCGGCTGAAGGTGGACTCGTCCGTAAACAAAATGCTGTTTACAAAACGGGGATCCCTGGATCTCATCGCCAAGTACCATCTTGAGAATTCCACTCGAGGGCCAAAATCCTGCTCTCTGAGCAACTGCACCCGCTGGATGTGGTAGGGGTGCAGATTCCGGGAACGTAAGATGCGCCACGCAGTTGCTTGCGAAATGCCAACATGTCTGGCGATATCTCTCGTGCTAAGACCTGGGTTGTCCTCAACCAGGTTAAGCACAGCCTCTTCGTTGTCGGGGGTGCTCACTGATCGCTCCCGTTCAGGCCTGCCTCCGTCGAAAGATCCCGTTGTGGACAACCTCTGGTGTACTCGAGCGAAGAAGGCATGGCAGGGGATTTGCCTGTTGGGGTAACGCTCGGCGTACAACCGCTGAGCGGCTCGTCCATTACAACCAGCAGCGCCATACGCATGTCAGCCAATTCAGAGTTTGTGTACCGTTCCATCCTACTACCGATCTGCAGACAAGTAACCCGAAGCTTAAGTAGGTACCGCACGTTCAAAAGACGTGTCTGCGCATACAACTACGTCATCTCGCGTTGTCGTCTACGCATTACGTATCTTTTGCATATCGATATGGTACGATATCTTTTGCATAAATCAGCAAAAAGCACCTTATGTAAATTTTATTGCGCGCATTGTGCATGATTGAAACCAGCTATGTTTGTTAAAAAAAACAAACAAACTGCAGTTTTAATAGCTTCTTATGATAAGTAAATTACTCTCTTGTTTTGTTTCTAACTGATCGTAGCGCCCCGTTTCCAGTTAGCGTCCGAAATGTCAACGAATTATGTTTTTTGCCCAAAGCGCCCCCTATCGATGTTTCTTTTTGTACCGTTCAACTGAGTTTCAGAGAGCCCCAGCAAACAGAATCATGAAAATGCATGCCATAAGTCAAGAAATCTGTTTGTTTATCTCCTAGGAGCCTTCGAGTTTCGACCACCCTGTACTTTGACATTTTATTCCGGCTCTTACGCTTTTTGCAGGGCTCTACTTTTGGGTTCAAACTTTAAGTTAGAGTATAAACTTTGGCGAGCATGTGTTAAATTATCAAAATAACGGGCTTAAAGTTGTTGTCTAGCTCTCCAAAGTCTGCAGCGCCCCCTATCCATGTTTTAAGAGATACGCTTATCAAATTGGTACTGAAGAAAGTCTAAACAAACAGAATCATTTCGACGCAACAAGCAAGAAAATCTAACCATTTCCCTAGTTTTTATGACGTTTCGAATTTCGGCACCCAAATTTTCGAAAGCGCCTAGCGCCTTACCATCGCGTCAGGGACCCTACATTCCCTATTCAAAAATGTTCGTCTAGGTGTGCTCTATCGATCCTTAAAGTTTGTCACCGACGAGCTGAATCACCCTGTATATGGTAAATGTGTATAACTTAGATATAAAATTATTTTAGAAAAGCTGCATGCTCTAAGATCAAAGTTTAAGGAACATAAAATAATAGACCTGGAAGCGGCTGCACAAGCCATCACCTCATCGAGTTGATGGCTAGAATTCCAGGATTAGTTAAAACTTGATTTGCATATTAAAATGCAACTGATCTGCCAAGCCATATCTTGGGGAAAAACACCTGCAAACTCGAATTTAGTGGTTGACTGGTAGGTTTACCAGTATGTTTTCCTGTTCCCAGTCCTCCATTCTTTCATATCTCTGGATGCAGGAAAACACAATGATAAACCTACGAATACACCATTAAAATCAGGTCAACAAGTGCTTTCCACCAAGACTTGGGAGACCCATTGCATTTTAATATGCTAATCGAGTTCCGTCTAATCGAGGCATTTGAGCCGTCAACTCGATAATGATGGTCTGTGCAGTCGCCTCCCAGTCTATAAGCCCTTATAAGCAGGGCTGCGGAATCGATGGGAAAAATGGTTTATGACTCCGACTCCAGGCTGGCTAATGTACTACAGTTGCCTGTTGCTCAAAATAATGATGGAATGTAAGGAAAATAAATCTAAAATCTCACTATTTCGGCATTGATTCTTTTTTTTTGGGGGGGGGGGGGCGGAGTCTTCGAAAATTAAAAAAATTATATTTTCCGCTTCATTAATTTTACAATTTCGCGCCCACAAACACGAAAAACACAACTATCGATGTCTAAAGCACACAAAATAGAAATTTTACTATTTTGGATCTGCAGACTGAGAAGAAAAAGCGAAATCGTTACAATTTAGTTGTTATTTTGCTGTGTCCTTTAGACTCAAAAAATTTCCACGGAAAGGAAGAAAAATAAAGATGATTTTGGATTGGAAAAATTATTTTGGTAATAATTCAGATTCTATGGATTCTAATGAAAAAAAATTACATTTTTTAAATTAGTTTTACAATTTTGGCGTTATTTTGAATTCTGCAAACCTGAAAAATCTGGTGAAAGATAACGAAATTTCGCTATTTTATCGTTACATTGTGTAGCGCCGATTCAGAAAAAAAGGATTACAATTTGATCTTATTTTGATTCCTGTGCACAAAAAGAAATAAATAAAGGAAGGTATTTTAGAATTTTAACTTTTGGTCATATAGAACGGAAAATTTTGAGGGGGGGGGGGGAAGGTTTCTATTACAATGCTATACCGGATTCTTATTTCGTTTGTCTCCAAAAATAGTACAAATTTATAATTTTGACATTACCTCCGGTAAGAGATCTACATGAGCTGAAATTTTAAGGCCCGTACCTTTGTATTTATTCTCAACCCAGTCATGCCCATTGTAAATTATTCCTATTTTATCGTCGTAGTTTTATTTTTTCAAATTTGTTATATTGGGCTTGTTAGCCTTCTCAGTTTTTTTATCAGTCTAATCTGGCCCATTAAACTATATTGTTTTAATTATACATATAAGGCCTGTTTGAAAAATTGCCTTCATTTTCCGGACCTTGGGTCCTTGCAGACCTTTGTACCTTACATTCTATCTGAAAACAGCAAAAGTACAAGGGGAAGTACTTATATACTAAATGTAAAATATCTACTATAGTTCTGAATGAAAACTGTTTTCATTAATTCTGTACACGTGTAGTACTCTGAACTTACTCTGTACATACCTCTGTATCTACCTTGTACAACGCAGTAAATTGGCCATCTTTAACTTGAGTAGCATGATATAGTCCATAAATAACAATAATTAATCATTTTATAGATTATAAATCACATATAATTAGTTTAATTTCACTTTAAAATGTGTAACAAAAAAATCTGGAGTTTGAGCTGAAGTCGGCTTGTTTTTCAGCAACTCCGACTCTTTTGCTTAAAAATGAGTCTGACTCAGACTCCACAGCCCTGCTTATAAGGCTTATAGGGTTTCCTACCATGAAAGCTTTCTCCAGCCAGCAGCTTCTGGATTTCTAGGATACAGCTTTCACTGCATTTCTCTACAACTTTTTATTTTAAAATCTGGTGAGCATCAGTGGGATCAGGATTCATAATAACGTCTTGCACATAGCAGTAGCAGGCAGCAAATGGGCTACAGCGTAATTATACTTCATTTTAGATTTAGCAATAGCTTTAGGAGTTGCTAATTCAAACCTATATCATGAAATATTCACAGGTATATAGCAGAATAACTATGGCAGACACTTCAATAGCTACCATTTTGATAGCGAAAACAAAATTAGTATTAGCTATTCAATGAAACTCTTAGAAGTAAGTGTTCAAAAGCCTCCAGTCACCATTTCAGAAGATCCATTTCAGTATTCAAGAGATCATGAAAATATCTTGGCGGCTCGATTAATCAAAAGGTTAATTATAAAAATGAACTTTATTTAAAAAAAACATACCACAGACAAATATGTTGTGAATGTCATATAGATAGCTTATGAACAGAATAGCAAACAAGCTTCTGAGATCCGACTTCATACCATGTGATCAAAAACTCTCTGTAGCTAAGCGAGGGGAAAGGAAGGTGCAACACACGGTAAGTAAAACACTCGGTAGGGTTCAGGCGCAAGTTTCGTTTTCTCCTATGACGTCACTGGAACCCATCTCCAATCTTGGATAACGTATTTTTTCGCTTTGCATAAAGCTTTCCGTTCATAAAAAAGTATTAGATACTTATTTAATATCCTGTGAAAGATATTTGGAACATCTACTAACTGAACATTTTCAAATTAGAGTTAATATATTTATGTTTTTATCATTTAGAATATTTTAAAGGATCAATCTTCTGTTTATTAGTTTTTGGAAGTATTAACTTTCGACACATCATTAATAATTTATTTAAGCACGTTTGCGCAAAAAGCAAAAGTTTCCCTACTTTCTCGGTTCTATTTCATTATTTTAGATAAACCTTTTCAATATAATGTTTTACAATTTAGCTTTAATTCAAAATACTTTGAGAAAAATCGGAAAACTTTCGCTTAATTTCATAAATCTTTGAGAAAAATGCGCTTATAATTATTATGTTATATATTTTCAAATATATTTATTATTTATTCATAAATTAATAGGTATTGTGAAATTTTATATATTTATATATTTACAAACTCGTGATTTAACATTCTAAAAACACAGAACTGATGTAATAACGTTTTTCAAAGTTATAATTTTTCGAAACATTACAGTACACTTTATTCAAATATATATATTATTTATTCATAAATTAATATGTATTATGAAATTTTATATATTTACAAACTCGTGAATTAACATTCTAAAAACACAGAACTCATGTAATAACATTTTTCAAAGTTATAATTTTTCAAAACATTACAGTATACTTTAATACTATATTTACTATATACTTACAACACAAATAAAAAATACTATACAATTTTCAAAGCAACTTTGGATAAATATAAGAAAAGCTTTTTTTTTTTTTTTTTTTTTTTTTTACTTGGGATTTTCTGGAATCCATAAATATTTTAAAGAAAAAAAAGTAACAATTTTTTAAACAATAGCAATAAACTTCAGATAATTTTTAGAAACCTCTCCCTAAATTTGTTTACATGCACTAATACAGAAATTTAAATTATAAAATTATTGAAAATTATTAGAATAGTCTTTATAGAGAGCATAAACGTCAAATTATTAAAAAATATATTTTTTTTTTCAACTGTTGCTCTAAATTACATGCTTCAGTATAAAGAAAGTAAAAATATCAGTTAAAAAGAAATAGTTGTGATATTATTTAATTGATAAAAATTTGCCACTCACCATAATGAATTATTATTGCACTTTAGATAATTTCTTAGATTTTTTTCTTGATTCATCAGAACTGGAGAATTTATAATGTCTCTTTAGTGATCTCTTTTTATTGAGCGATTTTAATCTGATGAAAGTTCTTGTACGAACATAGCATGAAATTGCAAAATCATCTATTTCGGAAAATAAGTTTTTTAAAATGTTTGTCAATTTTCTCATCACGCCACATTCTTTTCTTAAATCGTTACAGTGGAATTTTTGAAATTCCTCTTCCATTTTAAAAACAGTTTGAAGCCATTTTTCTGTCGGTTCCATTAAATATCCTCTTGAAATTGAAGAGAGCCAGTCCTTATTCGGAGTTGGTAATTGATTGGTTGGATTACCATATTCGAATATTTTAGGAATATTTTTCTTTTTGATTCTAAAGGCGATGTATCCTGCCAACATTTTTATTAAATCTGGGTTTTCTCCTGATGATGTCATCTTCCAGGGCGCTTACTGCTGATTGTTCTTCATGTTCATTAGGATCATCATTTTCTAAATTTAATATAATGTCGGCACTTAATGTGGTCGTATCTTCTTCCTCAGAACAATTTCCATTAGAAATGATAGCTTTTGAGCTTCGACTCAGAAGCAGAAACTTTATTCTTTGGCTGACAGCTGTTGGTAAAGGATGATCATAAAATTTACCAAAACCTCTTATAAAAGAAAAAAAGGATTCCAAAACATCTTGGTTGCATCTTGAAGCCATGAGATATGAATAACCTTCAGATTTTAATTCTGCATATAGTCCTTGAAGGCTACAAATTGAAATCAAAAGGCCTTTCTGGAATGGCAGCAAGTTTTTTTTTTTTCCAATGACACGAATAGATGCGCATAGATCATATAATTTTTTTAAAGCTATATTCTGCTCATTTATATTTGTTCCATATGCACTTTTTAGTTTATTGGTGCGGTGATGAGATACTCTAGAATTTAATACATCGAAACCATCATTCACTATTTTTATAAATTCTGCCACATGACTGTTTCCTGGCAGGACATATTCAATGGCAGATGCAACAGTGCCTGAAAGCAATTCAGCAGCTTTTCTTACATTCTGCCTCTCTGTATTGGTTAATATAATATGGTCGTTGTTAATTTTATATGTATATTTCAGATCGCTGTCTTTTTGCTTTTCAATAAGCTGTTGTAAAATGCTTTTCGTAACTGTTTTTCCATTTGCTAGTTGATAGCCTTTATCTATCAGATGATTTCTCAGAAGTTTAAGTGCATGAGGGACATCACAAAATGCCCAGATATTTATATCCTCACAAAAAGGATTTTTAAAATGTGTGCAACCTGGTTTGATACCTAAATCTGATATCAGTTTTTGATTTGAAGGCCCCATACCACTTACAAATGCCCGTACTCGAAGTCCTGTCAATTCAACCTGTTCCACGATACTAAAAAATAAATCTTTGCCAATTGGTTTGTCGAATTCATAGTATATGGGTTGTTTCCATTTTCCTATGAGTCCTCGTACCATCACAACTTGCACAGCGGAATGAGGTCCTAAAACTTTATCTTGTACGGGTTCATAGCATCGATCAGTTTTCACTTTAATTTCGTCGAAGCTTACTACAACGTCCTTTTCCATATCAGTAAAACCCATTGCTTGAGCTTTCAGGACACTGAGACTGAGATCTATAAATCCTGGTTTTATAACGCAATGTTGAAGACGGCGTTTTAGTGTACTTTCACTAGGCAGAGGATATTTATACTCTTCTTTTAGATAAATAAAAGCTTTTTTTGATATGCATCTTAAGGCTATGGCTCTCGAAATATCTTCTTTGTTCCAAGAAACGCATTTACCTTTCAAAATAATCTGCTGCTGCGAAGATGAAAATTGCGACTCATACTGCTTTAAAATTTCTTTTAAATGGGAGTTTTCTAATTTTACATTTTCCATTTCGCACAAAATTTCTTTATTTAATTCCTTTAAATGTTGACTTTCTCTTTTTATTGAATCTAATTCAATATCTGATGGATTTCTAAGAGATGTGTCATTATTTTCTTGTTCTGAGGAGAGCGAAAATGAATCAGGATCATATTCTTTCGCATTTAACAAGAAGTTTATTTCCTTTCTGGTATCTCGTTTTGCAGCTCGTTCCCTTCTTCCAGTATTTTTATTATTTGATGAAAAGCTGGGTATTTTTAAGTGGGGAACCGATTTAAGCTTTAAATTTCGTGTAGGCTTCAAATCAAGCAGTTCTGACTTCAAATCCCTTTCAAAATCTATTTCTTCAAAATGAATTGAACAGACTCTTGCATTATCAATGCAGAAATTGTCAGCTCTTTTGCATGCTTGTAGTCATTGTTTTCGCACTACGTCATTTATTGGGAATCGATGAAATGTAATTCCATAGACTTTGGAATTTCTGGTATGATTGGTACAAGCAGAAACGGCACAACAAGGCATCTCTAATTATTTTAATTAATTAAACACCGCTTGCAAAAAATAGGAAATAGCATAAGGCATAAAATGATTGCACTAACGAAAAAAATAGCACTCCTTATCGCGAAAAGAGAAATAGATAAGAGAGGAGTGAAAATGAATGTCCAGTCCAGATACAGGAAGTGCTGGACGTTGGGTACCAGTGACGTCATGAACTACTGCGCATCTTTTCGTGAACCCTACCGAGTGTTTTACTTACCGTGGTGCAACATGTCATTGGCCAAATGAAAACTTTTATTCACTAGATGTGACTGAGAGAAAGAGCAGATTACGACACAGACATGATTTAGGCCATGACATCATACAAAATATATACTCACCAAGTCATTCCTAGTTAAGACAGCATAAGTGCAAAAGTTGTTGATTTTTTTTTTTTTTTTTTTTTTTTTTTAGTTTTAAATATTATAAAATAATTAACAGATAATCAACATACTAAGATTTAAAAAAATACAGAAAGCACAAAAAAGTTGTTAAAAAGGTACAGCTTTTGAGAGTAGAAATTTTTTACAAATGTATGAAAAATTTTTGTAAATCTAGTTTTCGAAAGGTGCAATTCAGGGATTTACTCCAAAAACTGAAATGCTGACTTACTTCTTTTTTATGCAGAACGAGCAAAGATTCCAATTGGTGATATAATCTCATCAAGGTTATTTTAGGCAAAATTCTCCTAAAAGGGCTGTAAATAAAAATGTCAGAATCTTTGTCAATGGTTAAAAAAATAATACATGTTCCTAAAATTTTACCTATACTTATGTTAAGCCAGGCACTAGTAAAAAAAAAAAAAAAAAAAAAAAAAAAAAAAATTAAATTAATTAAAAAAAAAAATGTATGTTTTTTGCAATATTATAATCTTAAAATCCTCAAATTTTTAGAGTGGGATCTCAATGTGATCAGGAGTTATGAAATAAAAGCTTAAGACTACCATACAAAATGAATAACAAAATAAGCTAGAGTTAGACTATTATTTGTATGGTGATGTTTAGCTTTTATTTCATAACTCTTTTCTCATTGAGATCCCACTCTAAAAATTTCAGGATTTTATGCTTATAGTATTGCAAATATACATTTTTTTTTCAAAATTTAAAAGAATATATATTTTAAGTTAAAAAAATTATTTCCTTTAAATAATAAATTCATAAGGTAAAATGCAATATTTCACCTTGATACAAACATAAAATATGTAATATGAACTTTGAAAAGTTCACTGCTTTACTTAAAATGCGACTAAAATAATAAAAAAGATGTTACTAAAAATATACATTTTATTTAAAAACTTCTTAGTACTTTCGGGCTTTTACTAAGCCCTTTATCAGAGAACATTAAAATTACTAATTGCTGTTTATTTATATGTTGCATCGTTTTGAAAGTGAGAGAGTCAATAATTATTATTAGAATTGAAAATAGAAGTAGCAGTTTCTTGGATTGAACTTAATTAGAGAAAATATATATTATTAACTGCAGTTTCATTTATTTCATTATATCACTTTGTTGTAAAATGTCACTTTCACTTTAAATGTGTAGTTGGACAGTCAAAGTAGCAGTGTTTCAGATTAAACACTTGTTGAAGAAATATTTAACTGCCGTACTACTAACTTTAATACGTCACTTTGCTCAAGTTTTCAGAATTTATTTTCAGGATATTGTACGATAGGACGTCGTTACATATTTGATTGTTTCTACACAGGATTTCTATAGATTCTCTGATAGAGGATGCGTAATAATTGGATGTTGGGTACATGATTTTTGCATGATCAAAATCTATTGTGATGTTCTGACTGAAACTTAAACGAGAGAGAGGTGTAGATTGACGACAAAATTTTATATCTTCTTTATGCTCTTTCATTCTTTCTTTGAGTTTTCTTTTGGTCATACCTATGTATTCCATATTCTACTGCTATCAGTTCTAAAAGGAATGACATACACACCAGCTACTTCATTTTTCAGTGCTAAAAGAAATGGCATATACCCACCTCGACAATGGCATAACACGTGCACCCAAAGGTAGGAAAACATGGAGGACTGGGAGAAGGAAAACACAATGATAAACCAACGAAACAACTGGTAAAATCAGGTTTCCAGGTATTTTCCACCAAAATCTGACTTGGCAGGCCGATTGCATTTTAATATGCAAATCGCATTTAAACTAATTCTGGAATTTCCATCATAAACTCGATGAGGTGATTATCTGTGCATCCGCCTCCTGGTCTATCACTAATGCTCAGATTATGGACGTAGAATTTATTTGTATGTTTCAAATATCTCCTCGGAAAATTAATATCTTTAACTTCTTTTTATAAATTGTAGTTAAAAAAACAATATACAATGTGCAAATACAATAAAAAGTGAAAATAAATGTTTTTATAGGTCGATTAGGTACTTTTATGATCCATTTTTAATTTTAAAAAATATGCTCCTCTCTCTTATCTGGACTTACATTAATTTTCTATGGAGATATTTTAAATATACGAATGCATTCTACATCCATAGACTTAGCATTAGCGACAGGAATTCGGAAGCTGAGTGATGAGCAGCCTTAACTTAACTAAGTTCATGCAAAGATGGGATCCTCACTCACTTCCGGATGTGCTACAGTTGTGATAACACTAAAATATTTTAATCTTTCCAGAACACTTTACATTTAGCAATTTATAGATTCATTTGGGTACTTTTCAGTATAGGGTGTGATAGTGAAAATGACTAAAATTCCATATACGGGTGCATTTGGCTTATTGTCACCAAATTTAGAATTTTGGTGATTTTTTTTTTTTTTTTTTTTTTTTTTTTGTAAACAAAAATTACATTTAATGCTAATTTTTGCATTTTCCAGCAAACAATTTCAATTTTTCCATTTTCTGGCAACCAATCCATCATGACGTGTAATTTTTAAAATATATATATATATATCAGAAGCAAAGAGCATTTAACAGAGATTGAAACAATTATACCAATTCAGAAGCAACTGACAACATGCTACAGCAACTTCAATTACGGAGTAAGTACACAAAATATTAACATGTTAAATAAAAACTTCAAAACAAAACACTAAAAACCAACCATAAAAACCTTTAATTTCATCATTGTTCCTTTAGCTTTGTGGTACTACTTCATTATTCCATCAACCAATTTTGCCAAATTATACAAACAGAAGAATGTTGCTATTCTACAATTTTAAGATAAGGTAAATGGATTTAAAATTTAAAAAATCACTAAAGAATTGGGTTACTTTAATGATGACATTTACTTATGACATAGCAGCATATCAAATATAAAATTTGATTTATTCAGATGATTTTGGATAAAAGAATACTAAGAATAATTAACACATTTAAACAAAATTACTGGAAATCAAAGAAAACACTTCACTTCCATTTTTAGATGTTCAGATTAAGAGATGCAGTTCTGGATTAAACTTTTCAGTTTATAGAAAACCTATTAAAGAAAACACCGTTATTCCTTTTTCAGCAAACGTACCTTTTCAATATAAAATCTCCGCATTTCAGTCATTCATTAAAAGAGCATTTATGATCTGCTCAGATGACCAATTAAAAGAAGAAATCGAGTTTATACAGAAAATAGCATTTGATCATAGTTTTCCAGCGAAATATATAGATAAGATAATTCAGAAGTACAATGCTCCCCCTCCTTCAGGTCAATGACAGGATAATAATCAACTTATAGTCTACAGAAAATTTCACGACATTCCCACTATATTTGAAAAGCTAAAAAAGATCACACAGAAATATAATATAAAGTTGGTCGCTACTCCACCTCCTTACCTCATTGATATTGTCAGTGATAAGATCGATAGGATCCCAATGGATTAAAAATGTGGCATATATGAAATCCCTATCACTTTATCTAATAATGTTGAAAAAGTCTACATCGGCATAACAAAACGCAAATTATCAATAAAGATTATGGAGCATCGCAGAGACATTAAACATCGTAAACAGAATACAGCTCTTACTAGGTTCTACTTAGCTAATGCAGTCTGTCACATTAACTTTGCTGAAGAAAAATTATAGTTCACTGTAATAACCCCTTTGAAAGTAAAATTAGAGAATCAGTTGAAATCATTGAATGTGAAGATAAACCTTGTAATGATAATTTATCCTATAATATCCCAAAAATCAGGCATAATATCATAAAGTCATAATTCTACACCTAATTACAATATTTCAGCTTAAGCTTGTATTATGTTGCCAAAACTTGAATGAAAACTCAGTTGAATGTGGTTCTGTCCCTCATGAGTAGATGGCGGCACTCGTGGTTTCTTAAATCGACCATTTGATTCATTTGATCTCAGTTCATTAATAATTATTTATTTTCACTGGATGGCAACACTACAGTTTTGTATTCAAATTATTGGTCAAGTTTCGACTAATTATCTCTTGCACAGGAAGCTTTCATCTCTGAACTTTGAGCCATTTTACCATAATATTTTCATGAAGACGGCTGTAGTAACAGCTTGAAAAGTAGAAGTTAACTTTTAGCTTATTAAAGTTCATGTTTTGTGTACCATTAAGTAAGATTGTGTCTTTATGCAATTGTCCAGTATGTGTTATTCCTTTAAATCCTTTCAACATATTCCATGTGAATCGTGAGTAAAGAATTCAAAAGGCAGCTATGGTGATTTCCCTCTCCTTCTTCATAAGGTTTAACTTACAAAAAAAAAAAAAAAAAAAAAAAAAAAAAAGGATCAACTTAAAAGAGATTAAAATTTCATGGAGCATGATCCTAATTTTGAATAGAATCAAAATTTTGACGCCCTTTTTGTTAAAATATAAAAAATATTTAAATCCTTTCAACATATTTCATGAGAATTTTCAGCGATGAGTGTAGGAGACAGCTTAGGGCATTTTTTTCCCTTCTTCATAAGGTTTTACTTAAAAGGAAAGAAAAAAAATTTATCAACTTAAAAGGGATAAAAATTAGATGGAGCATGATCCTAATTTTAAACAGTTAGGTCTAAATATAACTTATCTCAAACGCTATATCAACGTTAGAAACAATTAAAGTAAATTACATGCTGAAATATTTATATACAATACCAACAAAAATAATGAATATTTTAAACGAAAGTGTGAGTAAGTATTAAAAGAGAAATACTTAACAACATTGGAAACTAAATAGCGCTATTTCGCGAAGTAGATTCTAGTATATTCGATCAACGATGACGATGATATAAAAATTTCGATTATATACTCAGGTAAATTTCTGCATGCAACTCCAAACCAAAAACGATTCATGATCGAATAATAGTTTTTCATGCTGCCATCTATCGTTGTCGGAAAATTACATCAACCTGTGTTTTGTGTGTTACACATTATATGAAAATTTAGGTTAAAGAAGTGTTTCTTTCTTACAAAAGACTGCGCACCCTTTCCAGGAATTTTATAAAAAATTGGTTGTTTTAAAGGTCAATATAATTAGATAACTTACAATGTTTCAAGAAGGACAAACCCTATGGAGATCTTAGACACATAGAAAAAATGAAAAATCTTTAGAAAAGTATCTTTTAATCACAAAGTATCCTTTATATATATATTACGTATTCCAACTTTCGTTAAGAAATAAAATTATTAAAACATAGTAAGGACAAGTGTCCAATCCTGCCTTACTTGTCAAAATATGATCCTAAAAAATCTTGCAATATTTTAAAGAATATAAAACATTCTCTGACATATAAAACATTCCCTAATAGCTCATTTCAAAAATAATAATTCTTGACTTAAGCTTAATCGTCCACAGTTACTAAAATTAAAATGCAGAACAATAACACTAAACTAGAAGGAATTTGAATCACTTGGGATTACTTAAATGTTTGCTCAGTGTTGCATTTTCAATGAAACCAAGATAATAGTATTCAAAATAATCCTTGTGTAATTTAATGTTGCACTTAAAAAAAAAAAAAAAAACAGTTTTTCAGCCAGTAAATTTTTTTAATTTAAGAGGACTCAGTACCATTTAAATTATTTTTAATTTGTGTATTTTACAGTATCTTATTGGCATATTATTGTGTGTGTTTATGAAGGAAAATGATTTAACCATGCAAAAATGCACTTTTTGCTGTAACAGGAGAAAATTTTATTTAAAAAAGAAGAAAGAAAATTTTAAAACTCCAACAAGTTTTAAACTTTTCCAACAACTTTGAACCTTTTGAAATAGATTATATTTGTGTACTTATCTTAGAAGTGTTCTCTATCACTGTAAAACCAGATTTTCAAAAACTTATTTTATCAAAAAATAAACAACCTATCATGATTATGTAAAAAATAAAGTAAAAATGATTATTATTTTAGAAGTTTTATTTTTAAAAAATAAATCATTTATGCTACTGAAATCCAATTCAATACATTTTAAGCAAAAAGTTGTTGTAAAATTGTTATTTCCATCTTTTTTAGCAAATTGCAATGTACCATTTTCGCTTATTGCACTTAATCATTTAACAGTGCATTTCTTTTTTAGCACTCGGTTTCTAGAAATTATTCTCACTTCTT
The DNA here is from genome assembly GCA_963932465.1 of Maratus speciosus. Taxonomy (NCBI): domain Eukaryota; kingdom Metazoa; phylum Arthropoda; class Arachnida; order Araneae; family Salticidae; genus Maratus; species Maratus speciosus. Next base: position 82,182,236 of record OZ010794.1, read on the forward strand.
TTTATTTTGTTCTTGTTCTTAAGTTCACTGCCCAACAAGGAAGAAATTTTCTGACATATTTTAAAATGTCAAGACACAAAATTGGTGACTAATGAAACGATTTGGAATCAAAATGAGTTTTCCTTTTTTTTGATAATTCAATTATTTATTGAGTTATAAATAATTTTAGGTCACCTGATAATTTTTTTTTCTTTTTTTTTCGTCTCTAAATTCAGTTGAAAACACCAATTTTTTGTTTTTTACTGACAGATCTTTTATGTTTATCAAAAATGGAAAACATCTTTTGGTTACATAGATTCTGAATAATAACATCTGCAAATGTCACGCGTTTCCAAATAAAAATGGATTAAAACTGGTGTCATAAAGTTGCCCTTTTGGATTTGAGAACCTTTTGGCTTTAAGGAAGCTTTCAGAGTTTTGTCTTTGATTTGATAATTTGCATAGAGTTTATTTTTTCATCATATATGTCTGTCCAAGTGAGATTTTATAGAGATAAATAATAATTCAAAGTACAGGTTAAGTTTATTGGACCTCCCCACCCCATATAAGCATATACGGCTTAAGAAACACACTTTGACACTGTGAATACATCAGTTTCAACTGACACCACACTCTAGCAATCAACCTGATAACCACGTTAAAATGTTTTTTGTTTGCCCATCAATTTTCCTGGGTTTCTCCTCTTCCATCGGTTGAGTGCTAAAAGACGGGTGATTTTGATTGGTTGGTGGAAAATTGGCGGCCTGTGGTCACGTGGTTTAAACTGATCTATATCTGTAGCTAATATTAAGGGGTTTTATGTATGTACAGTAGACACTCTCAAATCTGCAGAGCTTGGGACTAGAGGTTGTGCAGATTTTTGGTCATTTATTTGTTTACATTTTAAAACAGTAATTTGAATGTAATAATGTAATTGAAATTATAATGAGTGCTTGCAATATAGAAAAAAATATTAAAATAAGTAAAGTAATAAACTAACTATTAAGTAAAGTAATAAAACTTAAGATAATTTAAAAAAGGATTAAATTATTAAAAGTAAAGTTCAAGTAAATAATTAATGTATAATTAAATATGTATAATAAAGATAAGATACATTTTCTTTGAATTATTCAATGAAACTTTTTTCTTAAAGGTACCCTATTTATTCACATCAAAATCATAAAGTAAAGAAGTTTAATTTCAGGTTTAGTTAAGTCTTAATAACCAAAAAAGCTTGATTTTATTTGATTTATATTTGATAAATGTTACTTAGTAAAAAGATTGTGATTACCAGTGATATCAACAATATCTTGATTTTTTTCAGAAAACGAAATTATACTCCCTTCATGAAAAACCACGAGCTTAGTTATATTTTTGAGAATTACATATCAAAATAGATACAGAGCTATATACTAAAAAATTCTGTAATTTTTTCCTTGTATTTGAACTGAAAATTTCATTGTTTACATGTGTGATGATGTGCGGATTTTAGGCATTTGCGGATTAGAGGGAGTCTACTGCATTACATTTATTCAACTTACAACAGAAAAAAATTAATATACACACACATCCCTCTAAAATAAAATACAATCAAAAGTTTTCAAAATAACTTAAAAGAAAAATATTGAAAAATGAAATTCTTATATAATATATGGGGCATTCTCACAGTGTTTTGACTTTCATGTCCTTGAATAATAATTTTTATTTGAATACACTTTTTTGTGTTTTTTTTATTCCATATACTTGGGAACATCCCATTGCATGATTGCACAACAATATTAACGAGATAAATAAGTTTTGGACGATGTTGGGGGTCCAAAAACCTGGAAAACTCCTATACCGTCCAGTGTCCCTGATGCTGATTTTTAAGTTTGGAGCTGTCTAGACAAAAATGTTTCAATAAAAATAATTCTATGTAATTTTTTTCTGAAACTGGAACTATTGTTTTATATAAATAAGTAGCTAAAAATTAGCCTGCACACATTTTTAGTGTTGTTATTATTTTTTAAACTCTGCCGTAGGTTTTAGATTTTTTACCATCCCTCTTCTAAAATTATACAGAAAATCACTTTAGATGCAGCCACAGAATTTTTTTCAAGTTTTTTCTCATGCAAAAGTATGCTAGAGAAATAATGTCTAAAATTCTTTGGCAGAAAATTTACTGTAGAATTTAAATATCAATTTCAAGCATCAAGACTCTTTTGGTAGTCTTACCATCCCCAAGGATTATTCCTGCGCTTTTTGAGGTAATTTAATTTTTTTTTTTAATTTAATCCAATGTAAATAACTGTTTCTAAAAATCAATGAACATTTTGGCTACCACTTAGTCTTAACATGATCTGCCTAAAATAGGTGGTAATTTTCCTTAATGTTCCATCCTTACAGTCCCTTTTTTTCCCATTTCGTCCCATTTTTCCTATACCATCCCCTTTTTTTACATTACCGTCCCTTCTTTAACATCCCTTTAAGACAATGTTATACCAAAATTTTGTACTAAAAATACTACATCCTCATTATTTCTTATTTGAATGTCCTGTGGGTACTATGCAAATTCATTATAAGTAAAAATTTAGAAGAAAATAAAAAGTTTTATTGGTAAAATGATAAGGAAGATTAAACTTGCAAGTTTAACTTAAACCCCCAGTTAAATAAAAAAATTTTCACTGCTGACCATTTTTTCTTTATTTTGAATCATTAAGGCATTCGTCTATCAGATTAAAATGTTATTTTAGCAAGTTTAATTTCGCCAGATTTTTTTCCCCAAAAGTAAAAAAATTGTGAGAATGTGAGAATATATATTCTAAAGAATATATAATTGTGAGAATATATATTCTAAAATAGTATGAAATGATGTTAACAAAAAATTAATACAACAATAGATGAAAAATGCTGTAAGGCCTTTTTTTCTTCTTTTTTAACACACACATCTAATAATTTTTTATATTATTGTAATTTAAAAATGTTTAACAATTGGAATGAAAGGATATTTCTTTCTTATTTTTTAAAAAAAGAAATATTTTTTTATTACATTATATTGAATGCTTAATGTTTCATTCTGTTCTGCTTTGCTTTTGTAATAGCAAGCACTTAATTTTTGAAGAAGTGTGAGTTTTTGTGTGTGTGAAGCGGGGGGGGGGGGACTTTTAAAAATACACATGTTGTAATTTTAGAACCCATAATGACTATTGAGGACGATGTTGAATGTGGATTGGATGCTTCTCCCTGATGTTGTAAACAGGGGGATGGGAGGTGCTTAATGTGCAATATTTCTCACTTAATTTAATATTCATAAGTTCGCCAGACCTTGAATATGTATATAGTTGCTTTATTTTTAAGGTACTTACGTATTAACGCCACACAGCAGAAGTTGTGCTAATGCGCCTTGAGCAATCTTGTTCGCACGTGCACACAGTTATCTTTTGGATTCCTTGTTGCCTTGTTGTTTGCTGATTTTTGACGCCATTTTTTAGTGCTACGAAAATGCATATTTGGGATTTGCCAAAAACAGAACAAGATGCAATTTTATTTTTTCAGGAGCGAAATATTTTACCCAAAGACCAAAAATGTACCAATTCCCATGACATGAAACTTTATTTTGGTAAACGTAAGTTTTGGAAATGTAATTTAAGACAATGTGATCAGCAAAGAAAAGATAACTGGTCTGAAGGAAGCAGAATTCCATTTTGTTCAGCTTTGAGATTCATATACTGCTGGTGCGAGGAATTGACGTGGATTAAATTTTGTGAAAAACAACTTGATTTATAGGATAAAACTGTTATAGATTGGAACAATTACATTTGTGAATTATGTGTCTTGGATATGGAGAATAAACCAAACAAGAAGGTAGGTGAACCAGACTGCATTGTGGAAATTGATGAAAGTTTGTTTACTAAACGTAAAAATAATTGTGGTCGAGTATTACCCGAACAGTGGGTGTTTGGTGGTATATGTAGAGAAACAAAAGATTCATTTGTTGTCACTGTTCCTAATAGAACTGGCTCTACCCTTCTTGATAAAATTAATGAAAACATTGCAGATGGTAGCACAATTTATTCTGATAGTTGGAAAGGTTACCAAACAAATAGAATAGAAATAGAAGGATTCCGACATGCTAAAGTTAATCATAAATACAATTTTATTGATCCTGATACAGGAGTTCATACACAAACAGTTGAGAGAATGCAGGGCAGTGTTAAATGGAGGAACAAGAAACATAGGGGGACAGCAAGACATCATTTGGAATCTTATTTATCAGAGTTCATATGGCGACATCATCAGGTGAAAAAAAAATAGAGACTTTTGAATCTATGTTAAACTCTATATCGGCTCATTTTCCACCGAAATCCGATTACTACTTTGTTTTTAAATAAAGTGTTTTGATTTTAAATAAAGTGTTTTGATTTTAAATAAAGTGTTTTATTTTATGATTTGTCGCAAAAATTTTAGGTATAGATTGGCGGCACTTAAAAACCACCAAATCTGTAGCTGTGGCAGCGTTAATAAGTACCTATATGTTCTATATGTCCATAGGTAAGTAAATAAATTTATACTTCCTTAAAAGAAACACAAGTTCAGTCATATTAACTAGATTTAAATATCAAAATATATACAGAATGACATAAAACTACAAAATTCTGTAATTTTGTTCTTATATCTGAACTAAAAGTTTCCTTGTTTACATCTGTGATGAAGTGCGGATTTTAGGGAGTCTACTGTATTAAAATCTCATTTCAAGACTCCTTTTTTAAAACTGCTATAACTTTCTAGTATATATGACCAACAATTTCTGTGAATACTTGGTAAAATGTGGATACAAACTTCCTGTACCAGGGTCATTGAACCCTTATGCATATACAGCACCCAGACATTGTTGCATTACATGAACTTCTGGAAAAGGAGAAGCATTGCCCAATGTACATCACTTGAAACCCTGAATTACTGGATGATTTGATCGTCACAACAGCAACAGCTGTAAAAAATGATTGAGCCGCAGTCTTCAGGGTTTGCACTTCTGAGTCCTTTAGAGCTTCACTGAGACTGGATACCTTTATAAGTGACTGGGCCCTAGGCTTTTAATCTGAGTTTTTTGAAGGTACGCTTGTTTCAATAGAGCCTCTGAAGACCAAAACCTATATGAGGAATGGTATTTGTGGTGTATTTGACTGTAACCGCGACTAGCGCGAAAAGGATAGAATTTTTTGTGCTTAAGCGGTAATTGTATGCTATGCCGAATCTGTGTTTTCTGTGATCGTCTGCTGTAAAATGTGTTCGTTATTAAATACTTGTTTAAGCAAGATGTATATATTATTCTTGTAGATATATCTATCCAAGCAGTGATATTTAAGTCCATAATAATATGCGACAGCTGGCGACGAGGTGTTTGTAACTAAAAGTTTCAAAGTCATTACGACCACGGACAACGCCGATGGATAGTTAGCTGCTGAAGACTGCCCAAGGTAAAAAAAAGAAAAAAATTCTTTTGTAGTTATCTTTTAAAGAAGGATAAAAATGGAGCAGCTTGTTCAAAGTTTAATAGAACAGAATAAAGCCTTAATGGAAACTTTAGCCACTTTTGCCGGTTCGGAAACCCACGAACCTAAAGTTTCGGTTCAATTTGAAAAGTTCGATGATACAAATGAAGCTTTTGATGCTTTTATAGAACGCTTCGAAGCATTCATGGACATTCAAAATGTTCCGGATGGCAAACGTGGGAAAGTTTTTATTTCTAGTTTGTCAGCAAAATTATACAATTTGTTAAAAAACCTGCTAGCTCCTGACAATCCTTCCGATAAAGATTTCCTTACCCTAAAAAATACGTTAAAAGCTCACCTCACTCTGACGCCGCTTATAATTCCTAGTAGGCATGTATTTCTAAATCGTAAGCAACGAGAGGGGGAAAGTGTCAGTGCTTTTATGGCTGAACTTCGCTCCTTAGCAATTCCTTGTCAGTATAAACAAGAAATGTTAAATACGATGTTAAGGGATGTTTTTGTAAGCGGGTTAAGGGATAGAGCAATATTAGAGAGACTTTTCGAGGAAGATGATATAGATATCGAGAATACCTTAAAAATTGCTTTAGCTATGGAGAAAGCTATGAAAGGGGCAAATGAGATAATGGGGAAATCTTTAGAAATTAAGGAATTTAGCGTGGGAAAAAATAAAGAGCAGTCAAAATGTGTTTCGCAAAGGAAAAACCTTGGAAAACAAATTATTGGGGAAAGAAGGAAAAAACAAATTGCACACGGTGTACGGCAACTAATCACGATAAGCATTCCTGCAGATTTAAATTAGCTAAGTGTCATTTTTGTCAAAAAATTGGGCACATTCAAAAAGCCTGTTTTGTCGCAAACAAAGGGTTAAAAGCAAACACGGTAAAACAAAAGCAGGTAGATAAGCAAAGAAAACCTCCTATTATGTTAACACTAATTGTTGAAAATAAACCTATAAGTATGGAACTGGATACTGGAGGGGCCGTCTCGGTAATGAGTGTTAAAAAATTTCGTGAGATTTCGAAGAAAAAAATTAAGCCCTCAAAAGTAGTTTTTAAAACATACAAAGGTGAAATAATTGTACCTTTGGGATTTGTTACTGTTGATGTTGAATACAAAAATCAAAAATTCAAATTAAATTTGTACATTGTTAAGGAAAATTTGGATACAATTTTTGGCCGTGAATGGCTATATAGTATCAATTTGGATTGGAATTCTATCAAAGCAGTGAGAACATCTTATGAATATGATTTGAATAAATTGTTAGAAGAATATAAAGAACTTTTGGACGATCAGTTAGGTGAAATGAATAATTATGAAGTAAAGTTGGAACTTAAATCCGATGTAATACCAAAATTTTGTAGAGCCAGACCCGTACCTTTTTCTTTAAAAGATAGGGTTGAACAAGAAATTGATAGGCTTGAAAAGGAAGGTATCATAGAGAGGGTAGAATCCTCGGATTGGGCAACACCAGTTGTCCCGGTTGAAAAAACTGATGGGTCAATACGCCTATGTGCAGATTACTCTGTTACCGTAAACCAAAATATAATGGTACAACAACATCCTTTACCAAAATTAGAGGAAATATTTTCAAGCTTAAAGGGGGGTAAACATTTTTCAAAAATTGATTTTAAGCATGCATATTTGCAAATGAAAGTGCATCCCGATAGTCAAAAACTATTAACAATAAATACTCATAAAGGGTTATATGTATGTAAAAGACTTATGTATGGTTTAAATTCTGCCCCAGCTATTTGGCAAAGATATATTGATGGCCTTTTCCAGGGGATGGAAGGTATTAAAGTTTTTATGGATGATGTTAGAGTGACTGGATCAGATGATAATTTACATTTAGAGGCCTTAAGAAAATTTTTTCAGAAATGTAAAGATCATGGGCTGAAATTAAATTTGGGTAAGAGTAAATTTTTTCAAAAAGAAATAAAATTTTTAGGGCACAAAATTGATGAAAACGGTTTACATAAAACTGATGAGAAGATTTCTGCGATTTCGAAAGCTCCTAGACCTACAAACATACAAGAAGTACAGCGTTTTTTAGGGCTTGTTAACTTTTATGGAAAATTTTGTCCTAATTTGGCTACAATAGCGAATCCTTTGTATAAATTAACACAGAAAGATGTTAAATGGGTTTGGTCAAAGGATTGTCAGGAAGCATTTGAAAAAATTAAAAATGAAATTTGTTCTCCGCGTGTCCTAATGCATTATGATCCCTCACTGCCATTGCTATTGGCCATTGACGCATCTCCTGTTGGGGTAGGGGCGGTACTTTCCCACTCTTTACCTGACAGAACGGAAAGACCAATACCTTTTGCCTCCAGAACCCTCACAAAAACTGAGCAAAGATACGCTCAGATTGATAAAGAAGCACTCGCAATTGTATGGGGTGTCAAGAAATTTTATCTTTACCTAAAGGGGAGACGATTCACATTATTAACTGACCACCAACCTTTAGTGGCCATCTTCAGATCGAAGAAAGGTCTCCCAGTTCTGGCAGCAACAAGATTGTTACATTATTGTTTAGTATTACAGTCTTTCCAGTTTGACATAAAGTATCGACATACAAAAAACCATGGTAATGCTGACTGTTTGTCTAGGCTGCCGTCCACTTCCGAACAGTTAGATGTTAAAGATGAAATTGCTCTATTTCAGTTAGCACAAATAGAAACTCTTCCTGTTGCAGCTAGTGACTTAGCCAAAGAAACTCTTTTGGATCCAGACCTCGCTCCAATACTTCATGTGTTACAGAGTGGAGGAGTTTTAAGGGGAAGAGAAGCAGAATATAGTCTACAAGATGGTTGCATACTGTTAGGTCAGTGGGTGTGCATTCCTAAATGGTATCAGGCTCAGGTGCTTCAAGAGTTGCATCATGGCCATCTAGGTGCTGTAAAAATGAAATCTATCGCGAGATCGTACGTTTACTGGAAAAACATCGATAAGGACATAGAAAGCACGGCCAAGAACTATGTAGACTGTGCTCGATATAAAACCGACCCACAAAAAGTGAAGGTGCATTACTGGGAGTATCCTAGTACACCTTGGCAACGTATCCACATAGATTTCACTGGACCTATCTTTGATATGTTCCTGATTATAGTAGATGCTCATTCAAAGTGGTTGGAAGCTTACCCAATGAGATCCACCACAGCAACAAAAAACCATTGAATGCTTAAGAGACTGTTTCTCACGATTTGGATTGCCACTGATGCTTGTAAGTGACAACGGTCGACAATTCACATCGTTCGAGTTTGAAATATTTATGCGTAATAACGGCATTAAACACAGAACCACTGCGCCCTTTAAGCCATCTAGCAATGGGCAGGCCAAGAGATACGTATTTACAGTGAAGCAATCTTTCAGAGCTATGCAAAATTATGGCGGAACGATACAACAAAAATTAAGTACGTTCCTTACGCAATACAGAAAAGCTCCGAACCTCACTACACTCCATAGTCCAGCCATGCTCATGTTGAAGAGAGAGATTCGGACAAGAATCGATCTGCTGCGTCCTGATCTTAAGAGCAGAGTGGAAGAAAAAGTTCGTAAAGGAACTTATGAATTCTCAGATAGAGGGTTCCAAATTGGCGACAATGTTGCTGTACGAAATTATCGGCAAGGAGACAAGAGATGGAGGTTTGGAAGAGTCGTTAGTAAAGATGGGCAACTACATTACACTGTGGATGTAAATGGCCAATTGTGGCGTAGACATGTGGATCAAATACGGGATGGAGGTGACATAAAGGAAAAAGAATGTGAGCTCCGACGACCGTCTGCGAAACCTGCCATTCCTGTGCAAAATGCTGTGGCTCCGGCGTCCAGTGTTGAGTCAACACCATCACCAACCAGTGGGGAGACGGAGACGACTGATGCAATGCCAATCTCAACTCCTACACCAGAGCATGCTCCACTCATAGCCCAGGGTTCAACTCCGACACCACAACCAGTTCGCCGATCTACTAGAGTCCGGAAACCTCCCAAGCGATTAGATCTCTCGAAGAAGTTTTGGAAGGGAGGAGTTGTGGTGTATTTGACTGTAACCGCGACTAGCGCGAAAAGGATAGAATGTTTTTGTGCTTAAGCGGTAATTGTATGCTATGCCGAATCTGTGTTTTCTGTGATCGTCTGCTGTAAAATGTGTTCGTTAGGGGCTGTGCATATATAACGTTATCACTTTAGGGGGGAGGGGGGGTCTGGCACTTGATATCGTAAGATATCGCTGGGGGGAGGGGGGGTTTGCTTTTTGATATCGATATCATTTTCGATCCAACCAAACTTTTCTTTTTTCAGTAACTTTTTGTTTACGTCCAGGTAGTCTGTTATCTTTTTTATTATTACTATTTTTATAAGTTTTTATGAAAATACAAAGCTATTATTAAAGCCGTTACATTTTTATAAAATCATTTCATTCCGAAATTTGAATACCTCAATACCTTTGATATTCCTCTTCTTCTGCTTTATGCACATATAATTCGCTATTAGAGAAATCAGGAGCATAATATGTAGAAAGTGATACTTGCATTTACCACTAAAGAAAGTCAAAGAATATTTGTTGATTAGTTCTGCTTTTAACTTTCCCAGGCAGGAGGCAAATGCAAGAAAACAATATTACTTTTGAATGCATCATGTAACCATAAGCTTTTATTAAGTACCTTTAAATAGTAACTAACTCTTTTAGATGTTATTTGATATAAATTTACTTCATGTATTGATATTTTAATGTCTTCTTGAATCCGTAAAGCATGCGACTAATATATGTATAATCATATGCGTATGTCACGTGTAACAGCGTGTAAAAAGAAAGAAAAAGATTAGAAATTTTTTTTAGACATTGATAACGATAACATCGAGGGGGGGGGGGGGGGTTCGACGAATGATAACGGATGATATCGTAAGGGGGGGAGGGGGTCCAAAATTAGCCAAATGTTGATAACGTTATATATGCATAGCCCCTTATTAAATACTTGTTTAAGCAAGATGTATATATTATTCTTGTAGATATATCTATCCACGCTGTGATATTTAAACCCATAATAATATGCGACAGTATTGATCTATGGATGTTGAAAATTCGGTAAATCATACTTAACTGTATTCTTAAGTGTCACTCGTAAAAGAACATCAGATACTAATCAGATAACCTGGCATTAACAAACTGTTTAGCAATGTTAAATGATATCATCAACATTATACAGGCTGAATAATGGAAAAAATATTAATTGTTGTGTTTGAATTTTTTCTCTATACTGTATATACAATAAAATTGTTATACTTGCCGCTTAAAAATATATAATGTTACTCAAAGCAAGGAAAATTAGTGTGCTGATTTTATATGCAGCCACTGTGCTACTATGACTAAATAGATCGTTTAGATAACTTAACAAAACACTTAATTTTAAAAACTCATTACAAAACCGGGGTATATAATGATAAAAAATTTACCTTTAGAAGAGTTTTTTGATCGAATTATGAGAAACTGCAATATCTATTTTCAAGTGTAAAAAAAAAAAAAAAAGAAACAAGACGCGTAAACGAACGATTCAGTGTGAATGACTCTCAAATTATAACGATTGATTCCTGAACGTTGTCCGTAGTACTTAGCTCTGTATTCTTCTGTCGAATTTGTTGCAGAACTGAAACAATTTTAAGTAATTAACTTTACGTTAACATCGTTTTTTAAAAGTTGCTTGTTGTTTATACAATTAGAATCTTCTAACATTCTAAATTAAAAAAAAAAAAAAAATCATCCAAGATACAAGCAATTTAGGGTTAGCGAAAGCGATGTGGAGTAAACTGCATGGAGAGTCTAGCGTGGCTTATTAAAATGATTTTGCAGAAAAATAATTGATGCAGGAATAACCAAAAACAATGTTTTACACCGCTTTATTAGTCGAAAATAAAATATTGTATTCAAAATATGATGAGGATTTGTTGACAGATATATTACACCGATATATATATCTCGACCCGATATATTACAGCTATCTCGAAAACAATAAAGTCCTTCACTTTTAAATAAAAAACATTTAATTCATGATCATACAGAAAACACCACATTACAACATCAAAACAAAAAAATGGAACAACAGAAAAGTTTCAATTTCTTTACAACCTAATTGGCTACTCTTAAATGTCAAGGCCTTTCTTAAAATCTCGGAAAAACTCTGTCTGTATTTATGACATACTGTTAATAGTCATATATCATGTATATAACGTTTTTTTAACATATTTATAACATAGATATATGATAAATATATATAATGATATGTCTGTGTAGTTACTTGATTTATATATTACATGTATGGTGTACATATACAATGGTGCGTAGCATATATATTTTACATATATAAGATTAATATAGGAGCTTAGCGCAATCGCAACTGTAAATTGTGCATAATTGTAAATGTGGGTGCTGGTATAACCAGGAAGTATATAGCGTTTTAGTCTTTTATGTATATTAAGTTGACTAAAGCCCATTTATTTCAGATTACCAAATTGTACCTTCATGTAGTTTATTACATTTTTATGTTCCTGTATAATTAAGCATTTGTTTCCCATCAAGCAATGCATAACATGACCCTTTTCAACATAATTGCTAAATTAATGAACTGCTTTAAAATTCCATGTTTTTCTTAGATTTCTGTATGTCAAGTATAGATTCTGTCAGCTACATTCCATAGAAAATCTAGCTACCATCATGAAAAGATAGAGATGGATGGTGGCCACTTTAAGCTCTTGTAATGTCTTCACAGCATGGTAAGTCTATTGAAAAGTTTTCTAAATCTATTCATCATTGTATATGAATAAAACTTCAGATAGAATTAGAATTAAAAAAAAAACTATGTATAGTAGACTCCCTCAAATCCGCACAGCTTGGGACCAGATGTGCGGATATTTAAATTTTGTGGATTTCTGGTCATTGCTTTGTTTACATTTTTGAAACAGTAATTTGAATGTAATAATGCAATCAAAATTATAATTGAATGCTTACAATATAGTAAAATATTAAAATAATTAAGTAAAGTAATAAATTAACTATTAAGTAAAGTAATAAAACTCAAGGTAATTTTAAAAATGATTAAATTATTAAAAGTAAAGTTCAAGCAAATAATTAATGTATAATTAAATATGCATAATAATGATGAGATACATTTTCTTTGAATTATTCAATGAAACTTTCCTCATAAAGGTATCCTATTAATTCACATCAAAATCATAAAGTAAGGAAGATTTATTTCAGGTTTAGCCAGTCTTAAAATCTAAAAAGAGCTTGATTAATACATAAATATATTTGGTAAAAAGATTGCAATTACCAGTGATATCAGCAATATCTTGATTTTTTTCAGAAATAAATTTTTATTTCATGAAAAATAACAAGTTCACTCAGGTTATTGAGAATTACTTATTAAAATACATATAATAATATTAAACAAAAAAATTCAGTAATTTTGCTCTTACATCTTAAACTGAAATTTTCATTCTTTACGTTTGCTAGCATGTGCGGATTTCAGGCGTTTGTGGATTTGAGGGGAGTCTACTATGGATCTTTTTAGGCATCTATATGAGACTTTTTTCTATTATGTCTCAAACGAACCTTATCTCAATTTCCCCCCATTTTCTTGTCAGATTTAAATGGTGGATTCCATTATGCAATAGAGGATTTAAATATATCTTATTACATATTTTAATTAAAAGTAAACAGGTGCTTTGCTAGCTCTTAAAGGTTACTTTATGTTATTAATTGTAAATAATCTGCATTTTCTCAAAGGAAAATATTTTATTCTAAATATTGAATATTTTCCATTTATTTTATCTTTGCTAAATTCACATGTTTCAAGTTTTCACTTTAGAGCTTCAGATATGTTCATCAACACGTGCAATTTGCATTCTATATGCATACAAACATGACCTAAACTCACTATGTCTCTCGGTGACTGCTGAGATAAGACTGTTAAAAGTAAAAGTTATTTATATCCAATAATTTGAAACACTTAAATTACAAAAATGAGAAAATATATTAGATTTGTTCTAAAAAAAACAAATCGATTTTTTTTAGAAAAAAACCAATTGGTTTAAACCCTGCCAACCCTGCTGGTAACAGAATAAAATCATAATGCAAACCCCCCAATCTCTATGTAGGAATGTAAGAAAAACAAGGGCTTACTAAACCGAATAGCCATAGAGCAAAGAAAACTCACAGCCAATCATTCATTAGCATGCGGAACAAAGAGTTAGCAATTCAGATAATTACTTATATGATTATGTCATCATTTAGGCATAATGTAATACTTAGTAAATCTTAACTAATCAAGCAATTTAAGTAGTAAAAGTGCATTTTTAGCTTGAATCTGACCTTTTGTCTATTTTTAAAAATAAAAGTCTTAAAAAAAGGAAGAAGAAAGAAAACTAATTACTTATTTTTTTCTTCCCAGCTAATTTCAGAAAAATTAGTCTGCTATGTAGATTTAAAGCTTATAAGAAAAAATGGATTGATTAAATATACTTGTCTCTTTACAAATTTAGTAATTCATCATTTTTCTAAAGCTTTGCTTGTAGCTTCTGCATAACTTGGATTTTGCAGTTTTTAATAATGTGTAAAACAAATGAAAACATTAGAGAAAAAGACAGATGAAAAAAAAACATTTTTTTTTTCAAACATTTGGTTTAAACCACATCTTAAACCAAACAACCCTCATGTGAACTAGATAAAGCAGTTTGTATGACCTTTTAAAATTTAGCTGATATTCTGACTACAAATCAGTAGCAGCTCCATCCATGTTTTATTTCCGTATTAATGTCTTCGTTATTGAGAAATTGAGTTTTTTTAATTAAATTCTAAGTCAATAATTTATCAATAAAACTAATTAAAAAATTTACAATTAAAATGCTTCACTATATAAAAACCAAATTTGGCCATAAAAAACTGGTTAAAACTAATAAAAGCTACCGGCAAGGCTTTTTTTAATTTTGGCCAGCATTTTTACAACTCTGGTCTAACATAAAAGTACCAATAATTCTTTAAAATATAACATAACATCTTAACATCTAACAACATATAACATCTTAATGTTTATACTAAATATCTATGAATCCATATACAAAGATTTCGTCCTACTACTTGTTATTTGCTGATATGTATTTTGTCATTAATTTTTTATTCAACTGCCATTTCTAATTGAACATGGTGATTTAAGAGAATGTAACTGAGTGCACTATTTTAAAAGTCTGTTCAAGAACTTTGTATACGTAACGTTTATCACAGGTTGTATCTTGTTTATTGTAGTGTGTTTTGTATGTGTAGGTATAGAAAAAAAGATACAGTAGACTCCCTCAAATCCGCGACCCTAAAATCCGCGTATTTTTTCAGATGTAAACAATGAAATCTACAGTTAAGTTGCAGGAACAAAATTCAAGATGGCGCCGAAATCAGCGACTACCGCACTGTTTTTTTTTTTTTTTTTTTTACTAAATTTTTTGTTAATCATTCTCTTTTGGCTATTACAGCTGATTTATTACTAAATAAATTTACATTACTTTTTATTTTGATATAAATTAGCATATCTTTATCAAAAATTCCAGCATTCGAAATGGAAAAATCCACGAACCGAAATGCTATTTTAAAATTATTGTTCGCGGAATTTTTTTTAAATTACAGACAAATTTATTCCTAAACATACAAAGCAGTATAAGAAAAGCATTCAAGAGTCTAAATGGAAAAAGTTACTAAAGTTAAAAGTGCTAAGAACGAATAATGACGTATCGATCGTACGATCGCTTTACCACTAGATGGCAGCATAGGACTTTTGGAATCGAATTGAATCGATTTCATTGGTAATAATTTAATATTTTTCTAAATTTTTATTTTACATAATTATTTTAATAATTACTTACTTTTAAACGAAATAAATTATTTTATATTTTACTTATTCTAATGTTTCACTTTATTGTAAGCATTCATTATAATTTCCCTTGCTTAAGTACCAATCGATTTAATCTTTCAAAAATGTAAACAAATCAGTAACCAGAAATCTGCAAAATTCTAAAATCTGCACAACCTCTAGTCCCAAGCTGTGCGGATTTGAGGGAGTCTACTGTATTGGCATCAATAGTAGTACCATAGGACTGGTGATATGTTTACTTAAAATTTATACGAAGATATAAATAAATGTATAACCATTATTTAAAGGTGTGTAAAACATAATATAAAAGTATATAAAATCCTTTAACCCGCGAGAACTCGCTGCATGAGATTTTCTCTCACAGTCGTACTTTTTTTAAGACTCTTATTTAAATCATTTTTCATTTTAAATAAAATTTCAAAATGTTTTACAGTTATTTTACCTATTTTGTGAATAAAAGTACTAAGCCAACCAAAAAAAGTTGATATTATATGAATGTAAAGTAAAAGAAAAGCAATTGGGCATTCTCACTAGCAAGTTCTCCCGGGTTAAAATCAATTTGTACCTAAGATAATCTTTTATCTCTATTGAAATCTACTTTTATAGTTTTTTCTACTTTTTCTGTTGTTACTTTAAAAAAAAAAAATAATTGCCAAAAACCTACCATACACGAATCTCTGGAAATAATATCTAATAAAGAAAAGTCTGTAATGATATATTATCACTTGATATCCACACAGTCTGAAGGAATTAATACATAATAGATAAAACCTGTGTTTGTTTTTTGAAATTTTGAATTTCATCTTCCATTCCACCTTATATTCCATACCACCGTTGAAGTAGAATGGTTTGTTCCCGGTGAAGCTAGAAGACACAAAGAAGCAACAACCTTTAGTTCTCACTGATGAAGACCGAGTAAGTTTCGGTTGAAAATGTTTTGATTTTAAAGGACTTTTAAATACTTTTATATTATGCTTTACGCATCTTTAAGTAAAACCGTCTATGGGGTACAAGGAACTTATATATTTATTTTTGTTTTTCTATAAATTTTAATTATTAATCAAGGCAAATTTTGCACTGAAAAATTTAAATTTTTATTGTTATGTTTGCTTTAAGGATAATAGGTTTATATTTTATAACTGCCATTAGATATAGTATTATATTATACTAAATTTGTCAATCTTATTGATTCCTGTATCTTGTTCATATCATTTTCAATATTATTATTGACTATAGAACAACTATAGGTGTGTGTTCATTTTTATAGATTAGTTTGAACATTGTAATACAGTAAAACTTCAATATCTCAAAATAATGGGTCTACTTCACTCACACAAAGACACTCCTCACTAGTGTTGAATCCTATGAGAAATTTTTTTTTTAATATCTTGTTTGTATTTCAATATTTTTAAATGAATTTCTTTTGCATTGGATAGCTGAGGATGATCACTATAAAAGCCGTTTTGTACTTTTTGATTTTGTTTGCAGGGTTTTTTTTTTTGTGAGGATACTTTCACTTACAAAATCAATTCTGAAAGTGAAAATATCCTATTAAAAAAAAAAAAAAAAAACCTGTAAACAAAATTGAAAAAGTAAAAAACAGCCTTCGTAGCGATCAACCACAACTAAACGATGAAAAATAAAATTTCTTTAAAAATATAGAAATGCAATCAAGATACATAAAAAAATGTCCTGTAGGATTTATTATGCTTTCCTGCATAAGCGAGCAGGTATTTTTGCATGAGTGAAGTAGCTTCTGAAAGGGAGCTGCAGAAAAGATTTAAGATATTGAAATTTATTATACATTTTAATAAAATTATTAACTGTGTCAATATTTTAAGAAATTGATAGAGTTTCCTGGAGCATTCATCTATCTCAATAACAGATTAAAAAGATATAGTTTTTTTTTTTTTAATCTTGAAAGTATCTATTTCAATTTTTTTTTTTTAATGTATCAAGTTTACTCATGTTTTTCTCCTTTTTAAATCCAATGACAGCTTCCAAATCTTACATATGTGTGAATGTTTAGTGTTAACTATACCAGCCTTAGTTTAAGTGTATGAATTTCCTGTCCTCTCAATTAGAAGAAATTTTAACATTGTTATACGCATCCCAAAAATAGCTAACCTCTTTCTTGATAAATCATCAGGAAAAATATTATATTAAGTTAAAATATTGAATAAAAATAGCTGACTGCATTCATAAAATATTCTTTTAGATGTTAAAACAGGAATAATATAAAAATATCTTCCTTGCTGAAGAATACAACAATGGATTTTTTATGTGGGAAGGAGTGAAAATAAGACAAAATAAAATATCTTTCCTATAACACATCTCCCTGTATAGTAAGTGTTGTGAAACATTTCTTAAATTGTTTGGATTTCCAAGAATTTCTTTGCTGTCTTATCAGTTATCAGTATCGTATTACAATCCTGCTGATGGTACATTTTTACATCCTTTCATAAATTTTGAGCTAATAAAGTTTGGTTTTCTTTTTTTTTTTTTTTTTCTGTTTAGTCAATAGTATGACTTCATCATAAAACATGAGTACCAAGCAAACAATTTGTAACAGTAATTGCAGAAGGGAATGAATTAAGATTAACTTGACAAGTTCTTTTATCCCACTGCGCTTTTGAGTTATCTACATTTCACTTCATCATAAAGAACATAATTCTTAAAATGTTATCTTTAAATATCAGAATGTGTGTCGAAAGTGCATGTGAAAAGCGTCTTTAAAGTTAATTCCTATAGACATTGCTTGCTTTATAATTTGCACTCTCATCTTGAGTCAGTCATGACTCATCATTATAAACAGTGAAGTTCATAGCAATCCGTAAAGAATGTTTCATTGGAGCCGATACAGCTCAAATCAATAAGCCATGTTGAAAATATTTCTGAAGAAAGAAATGAGATTTTTGAAATACGGATAGTTTTAGTCTGGCTGAATTTTTGGCTGCATTTTCCCTGAAACTCAGATTTTGGGCCAAAAACAAAACCGAATTTTCAGTTGATCTCTCGTTTTAACATTGCTTTTTAAAAAGTTACATTATACAGGGTGTCTGTTATAGAGGCCTTTTCTGCATTTCTAAAAAGTTTGATATTTGAAATATCATGAGCATGTTGCAAACGATTTAGTTTTATTTTCAAGTCATTAATTTAATTCTCTATTTTCTTTGACGTAATTGACATTTTTTTCTTATTGTGTGTGTGGCGTATAAGAGGGGGGGGGGAGGCATTCTATACAGTAGACTCCCTTCATCAGTTTCACTTCATCATAAAGAACACAATTTAAAAAAAAAATTAATATTCTTGATATATATATCTTGATTAGCCTTCAAATTATAAGAAATAACTCAATCTAAACCAGACAGAATAGTTGTTGACTACTAAACCTGAAATACTAAATTGAATTGTACCCAAAATCCAACAAGAAAGGAAATTTAAAATAGCCTGCAAATGTTATCTTTAAATATCATTCTTATCACTTGGAAAGTAAATTGATTACCAACACAAGATGTCACAAAAAGGTTAAAACATACTGTAATTTTTTTTTGTTAATTAATTATATGTGCTTATTAAATACGCATAATTATTAATAAGTTATACGTGTTGCCCTAGTTGCCTCTTTGTGCCTCTGACCCAAACTTTTTATTTTCATAATAAAATAAAATGCAATTAAGCTGTTACACAAAATGATTTTCTAATGATACGAATTTCATCTGATTAAAACATGTTGTATGTATACATACTTCGATTTATGTTATATAATGATTTTTGTAAAGTATCCTCTATTATGCTAGAACTTTCTCAAAGAGTATTCAAAATACTTCTGCGGGTTTAATTGAAAACAGTTTCTGTAACTGTTAAGTCTGCAGCTTTTAATGAACATGTGAAAAGCGTCTTCAAAGTTAATTCCTCTAGGCATTGCTTGCTTTATAATTAGCACTCTCATCTTGAGTCAGTCATGATTCATCATTATAAATAGTGAAGTTCATAGCAATCCATAAAGAATGTCTCATTGGAGTCGATACAGCTCAAATCAATGAGCCATGTTGAAAATATTTCTGAAGAAAGAAATGAGATTTTTGAAATATGGATAGTTTCAGTCTGGCTGAATTTTTGGCTGCATTTTTTCTGAAACTCAGATTTTGGGCCAAAAACAAAACCAAATTTTCAGTTGATCTCTCGTTTTAACATTGCTTTTTAAGAAGTTACATTATACAGGGTGTCCGTCAAGACTGCCCACACTCTGCACAGCCAGATTAATTGCTGGGAGTACATAAAAAATGCCCAAAGAACTACACCTCTGCTACTCTACGTAAATTATGTTTACCTTATACTTAAAATATTTTTTTTCATCATTTGAAAAATAAGATAATTTCTGACTTTAATCATTGATTTTTCTTTTAATTATCTGATTAAAATTATTGACATCATTGATCAAATGACGATCAAATCATATCAAATCAAAAATAATCAAATATTGACATCATTGATCCATTTTATTTCTTTTTTTAAATTTGTCAATAAGCATCCGATGTGAGGTAATTCTCAAATCCCCATTGTGAAACTTTCTGAATAATTTTTTAAATGTAAAAGCATGAAAAAGGCAGGGCTGATCATTGAAGCAATTTTGAATCTAAATGAATTTCCCATTTTTTTAAATAAATAAATTACTTTTCAAGTTATAAGCGATTGTGGTCACTTGACTACCGTTTTTTCTCCTGTCTTGTGGTGTCGCATTTGGAATTTTGGTTTAAAATGCACAACTTAACAGTTTTTTCTGAAAAATGTTCTGCCTTTACCAAAAAATGGAAAATGCCTTTCTATTCCATAGTTTCTGAATAACAACACCTGCCCATGTCATGCAAATTGCAAACAAAAATGAATTAAAAAATGTGTCCCTTTTGGATTTGAGAACAGTCTTATTGGCTCTTCCAAATCATGACCTGTGATACTTCTTGCTTTAAATGTTTTAAAATTTTTATGGCTTAAATGACCTTTCTTACATAGCGCGGTTCAGAGGTTGGGGGGGACACAGAATGCAGTGAACGTTTATGTATCGATATAGTATAATTAGTACATCAGTATATATATCAACCCTGGGGATCTTTAGAAAAGCCCCAAAGTCGATGGTACAGTTTATAATTAGATAAACTACCTCTCTTGGCAATATAGGTCAAAATTAACATTTTATCCAATGGCCACTGGCCAGTACACTGATTCTTTTCACTGGCCAGTTTTTTTTTTTTTTTTTTACCACTCGCCAGTAACAAAGTTACAAATACTTCATACAAAATTTTGTTTATTCTAACTATCAACATTGTAATTTACTAATATCTTTTCTTGCCATTCGATAGGATTACGCTCAACTGAAAAAAATCTGGAATTACATTTAACAGAAAAATATAACCAAGAAATTGCTGCAGTCAAAATAAAAGTCAAACACATATTTGGAGATATTTAGACATATTTAATGCAATGTATAAAAGACACAAGAAGATTAAAATATATTTTAAGAATTATTTTAATAAAATCTTGAATTTTTTATTTTTACTATTAATTGCAATGAAATAAAGTACTACAAAAAAGTACTATTTTTGGCACTAATGGTCTATTATTTACATTAGGTCTTTGCGACCTAACAGTCTTCCCACCGAAGTTTTATTTTTGCAGCAGGATCATATTCATTTAATTGAGTTTTAGATTGTTTAACGCTTTGGCGATTATGCAGTGTGTCTTTATTTATAGATAAACTTTTGTCCTTTAGAGTGTTTTTCACACTGCTCCACACACTCTCCACTTCAGCATTGCTTCGAGCAATTGCTATCAAAATCTCAACAATGTTTGTTAGAATTTTGTTTTCTTTGAATTTATCAGTTTTTAGTTTCTCTAACAAATCAAATAACGATATGGACTTCCGAAATAGTTATCTACTTTCAACTAGTTAGGTATCTACTTTCCAGGGCTGATTCGGAATTTAAAAAAAATTTTGAAATTTACAGAAAATTTTCTAAAAGGTTACAGCAGAAGAAAGAAGTCTAGAATCCCCTCCCGGCACTAACTATGCGTTTTTTCTGCGGCCCTTTGACGAAATTCGCATTTTTAACGCGCATTTAACAAAATTTGCGTTTTCTCCGCGATTCTTTGACGAAATGTGCGTTTTTCGCGATCTTTTGACGGAATGTGCGCTCTTTTCGCTATCTTTAGGCGAAATGTGTTTTTTTTCCAACTTTTTTTTGAAAAAATTTGTACTTTTTGGCGAAATTTGCGTTTTCGGCGATCTTTTGATGAAATTTACGTTTTTTCTGCGATCTTTTGACGAAATTTACGTTTCTCGGGATCCTTTGAAGAATATTGTGTTTTTTTCGCTAACCTTGGAAGAATATTCTGTTTTTTCGTGATTTTTTGATGAAATTCACGTAGATGAAATTCGTGTTTTTCACGAATCTTGAACGAAATTCCTGTTTTTCGCCCCAACTCCTTGACGAAATTGGCGATTTTTTTCTGCGAACGATTGACGAAATCGATTTTTTTCGGCGACCATATTGAAATTAGTGACATTTTTTATGTCCTTATTTTCAGATTGATCACCGATTGTTTTTTTTAAATTTCGGAACCGAATGCCTTAAATTTTCGGAACAGAATCGCCTCTGCTACTTTCTTTTCTTACGTTCGAGAGAATCGTCGATCTGGACGCCGTAAATTACGAAAGAGTTTCACCGCTTTCGTCCCTGACATCGATACATCTTTCAACCATCGCGTTTGTTGAGTGACGAGTTTAAGTTTGGTGAGTGCTAATTTTGTAACGATACTTGGCAAGCAGTTCAGCAGCATGCCAAGCTGCATTTGTGATTTTTCTTTTTGAGTTTAAATCCAATTCACACTTATTTTTTCACATAATTTTATCCATTATTTTCAAACCACAATCGAAAAAAATGTGTATAATAATTGGAGTTTATGAAAAATATACATTAAATATATGTTTTGTAGTATATAAATACATTTTTTAACTCTGAAATTTTGTAAGTTTAAATGTTTAATGAAAAGTAAAATTAAAAAAAATGACAATTTATATTTCTTTAGCCTGGGAATAGTTAAAATTCTTTAGTTATTTCAATGAATAATCTGTTATTTTTCATGGAGAAAAAATTAAAATGTGTGAATTAATATATTATTTTAATTTTGTTTCATTATGCAAATATTTTGGATATTTCATGATTTTTCTAAAAATATCCTTGTAAATTTTTAAAATGATTTTTTTTTCTTTATTTTGAATTCTTTGTTCGGTACTTATTTTCTATGAATTAATTATTTTTAGCATTTCAATATCTTTTTAGAACTTATTTTTAAGTGCATAGACAGTTATTCTAATTATAAACATAAGAATCCAAGATTAAAACAATTCAAAAGTTGAAAAGCTGGTTGTTAAAAAAGACGCATTTTGAAATACAGCCAAGCACCCTTTATACGCTTAGACTAAAAAAAAAACGTATAACTGAAAAAATGCATAAATGAAATTTACAAAACTACGAACATTTTCGCAATAACCAACAATAAAAAACCAGATGTATCTAAATTAAAATATTACATGAAAGTGGAAATACAAGAGGTATGTAATACTAAACTCTTTATTGCATATTTCTTTATTGCATATTTTATTGCATATTGCAACTAGTACTACTATTCATATTCATTAAGCGTTTACAAAATATCTTTTTATTTTAGGTTGTAGGGCTTTTTGGAATGCACAAAAAAAGTTCATTACACACAGTTAAAGGTATTATCTCAATATTAACATTTAAATCACTGCTAATCAGGTGTTAAAAGTATCAAAGCTTCTTGAAAACTTGGTAATGGCTTTTCAGTGCAATTATTCTTTTCTTCACGGCTAGTTTTCTCATTTGCGATCATTTCATCGATTGTTAGAAGCAAACATGTTGCAAGTTCCGAGTCACATTGCACAAATTCTTCAAATGCAGTAACATTCTATAAATTTGACCAGTTTTCTGGTGGAACAAAATAATCAGGTTCGGTGTTTTCAATAGGACTGTTAATAGGACAAAACATTTTCAATAAGACGAAATTATTTAACATTAATATTCATTAGATCTTGCTGGGATCATTTAAAGAAAAAATATGATAAGTGATAAAATCGTAGAAACGAGAAACCTATAAATTGTGTTCCTCTGTATTATGATATTAGAAAAATTTCAATTTAAAAATAATTAAAGCAGCGTATTTTAATTCATTTCACTGGGGAAAATAATATTTATTATGTGAATAATAAATAAATATCAAAAAGGTGAATTTTATGATCTATAAAAGTACCAATCGATTTTTTTATAAAATTTATTTTACGTTTAATTAAATATATAAACATTCAAAAATTTTCACTCTTAAAAAACTGAATTATAAAACATATTAAAAAAGAAAAAAAAAAGTATTTCTTAAAAAAAAAAATATACTCAACAATTATTCTAATCACAAAATCAAAAACCCCAGATTTAAAAAAATCGTATTGAAAATCTAAAATTATATTTTTAGCAAACCTTGAAATATTTGCATAATAATTAATTAATTTTAATAATATATATGTATATCACCTATTTTAATTTATTTCTCTGTTAAAAATAATAAATTAGTCATTCAAATATCTGTAAATAATTTTAAATAACAGTAAAAATTTCTAGTCAATAGAAATATAAATTGACCTGCGTTGTTTTCATTTACTTTTCATTACTTGTTTAAACATGCAACATTTCATAATTAAAAATGCACTATTTCATCTGAAGAAAAACACCAAAGCTCCGGACAGCCAAGTCTATATATTTTTGCAGATTGCTCATCTTTGCCACAGCGATCTCTCAGTTTAATTAGCATACGTAAACAGCTTTGTGAAAACAACTTTAATTTGCATTACATATTTTTTTCACCCTTTGATTCAGTTCTTACAATAAAATTTTATCTTTTTAGTGGGTAGAACAAGGAATTACCTGGCAATTTTACAGTTGCTAGTCTGCGGCTGTCAAAACTAAAGACAATTCCCTTTCGAGATTAACATCCTTTCAAAAATTTGGAGATCGAAAAAATAGAACTCTGTATAATTACATCGAAAAGTTGGGAAAGCTTGCTTCATTCATGCTATGAGTAAGAAATATTTCAACGACTGATCCTTTTCAATTTGTAATAAACAATATTTCGTGTTAAAAAGACTAAAATCGCTGTAAATGCTTATGCAACTTGATGGGACAACTGGAAACTGTTTGTGCTGAAAGTAATTCGTGTTAAGCGTTACTGTTAATAAGGTTTGACTGTATTTATAATAAACCCTATAATTAATGCAAAGTGATGCTTAAATTGAATGAAATTTCTTATATTATCTAAATTCATTAAATAAATTTTTTTATCCTGACTGTGATGAAATAGAAAGAAGGTGAATTTCTCAAAAGCATGCTCTCAATTAGAGTGGTTTTCAGATTTTCCCAAAAAGCTATACAAGCTAAAGTATAATACTAAGTATAATTTGCAAACACTTGCAAATGTTGAATTCAATATTGTTAAGTGTTATTGTGAAAAATCCTTTCAAATGTTGCACTAAATTTATCATTTAAATAATTAATTATTATTTCTTTGACAACTGATGGTCAAAACATATTTGACCAGAATGGTTAAAAAAAGTTTTACACCTGGAGCTGGTTAAAACCAATATAATCCTACTTCAAAGGGAATTGATTCGCAGTGCTGGTTTGCAAAGCAATTTTGGTAAAAAGGGATTCAAAATGTATAAAATTCAGTGTCAACTTTAAAAAGCTTAAAAAAATTATGAAAAAAAATTCATAACTCTAATGCTTGAGAATATGAATAACTATTCGTATAACTTGTAAGAAACAGGGGTGCAATGGATTTGGGGCTGAATGTATGGGCAGCAAAGAAGCAAAAACTTTGTTTCGATATCTTTCGTGAATATATCGAACAAGTAGGCGAAGTTTAAGGAAAACAAAAATAAATTCACAAGCGTGCAATGAAATAAACCGCGTATGGGAGAGTATGGATATGAGAGAGCCAGATATGATATTGCATGCACACCTACACATATGGATCTATATCTATGAAAGTTCTATTGTTCCTAAGAATATATAATGTGATAGTTTAATGTATGAATCTTTGTAATGATTTAGGAAATGAAACTTGCAAAATATGATATTTAATTCAGTAAAGTATTGTGCAGTTTATTAAAAAATGTACTGTTTATTGTTTTTGTTTCTGTTTTTAGATTCAAAGGTAGATAAATCTTTTTTCCTGGAGTTCAATAAGTCATTTCCTTGGATCAAAATGGTGGTAATATCTTCATACTGATACTTTAAGGAAGTTTCTGTTATCATCTAAAACTACATTTTTTTACTTAAGAAAATGTCTACAGAAGAAAATTCTTCCTTTGGAGAACAGCACTTTGTTCCTCAAAATGATGATAAAGAAAAACATTCCTCCTTTGATACAAAAGAAAAATCTTTTATTTGTGAAGTATGTTCCAAAACATTTTCTCAGATTAGTCATCTAAGAAGACACCTCTTGACTCATACAGGAGAGAAACCCTTTGTTTGTGAAACATGTTCCAAAGGATTTTCTGATAAGAGTAATCTAAGAAGACATTTTTCGACTCATACTGGGGAGAAACCCTTTGTTTGTGAAATATGTTCCAAAGGATTTTTTCATAATAGTGATCTAAGAAGCCATGTCTCGATTCATACAGGAGAGAAACCCTTTGTTTGTGAAACATGTTCCAAAGGATTTTCTGATAAGAGTAATCTAAGAAGACATTTTTCGACTCATACTGGGGAGAAACCCTTTGTTTGTGAAACATGTTCCAAAGGATTTTCTGATAAGAGTAATCTAAGAAGCCATCTCTTGACTCACACTGGAGAGAAACCCTTTGTTTGTAAAATATGTTGCAAAGGATTCTCTCATAATTGTAATCTAAGAAGTCATCTCTTGACGCATAC
The DNA here is from genome assembly GCA_963932465.1 of Maratus speciosus. Lineage (NCBI taxonomy): Eukaryota > Metazoa > Arthropoda > Arachnida > Araneae > Salticidae > Maratus > Maratus speciosus. The sequence continues at coordinate 82,208,618 of OZ010794.1, forward strand.
ATTAGAAAAACCCTTTATTTGTCAACTATGTTCTAAAAGGTTTAATAATAAGAGTACCCTAAACAGACATGTCCTCATTCATACGGGAGATGAACCTTTTGTTTGTGAAATATGTTTCAAAGGATTTTCTCAGAATGTTTCTCTGAGAGCCCATCGCTTGATTCACTTTTAAGAAAAAAATCTTTTTTTTTTTTTTTGTAAAATATGTTTAAAAGGATTATCTAATAACCATTATTTAAAAGAACATTTGTCACATACCAAATAGACTTCCTGAAAATCTCCCATAGTTTTATTTTCAAAATTGAATATGAACCCTCTATATGTCATTGCATTTACTATTATCGTTTTGTATATTTTAACATTTAGTAATAAATTAAAAAAATTTACACTTCTTCCATGGCTTAGTCTCTTTGTTATAATAAGCCAATAACTCCGGATATATTCATTAGACTTCAGTGAAACTTTATGTAAAATTTTTGGTAGTTGCTTTCAATTTTTTTATTTCACTGCAAAGTAATTTTCCCCTAAAATGAAAAAATAATCTAACCTGAAAGCATAAATTGTACCTCAATAGCGTATGTGATAGGATATTGAAGTAATACTTTTGAAAAAATATGAGAAACGTGCTAAAAATATGTTTGTATGCAAAATATCTTACTCATTTGTTAAATTTTCCTCTTGAAATATTTCCCAATGATTTAAATGAAACCATATCTCATTATCATGGATGGGGAGATACATCACTTTACTCGCCATTGGCTAGCGGACTTTTAGGAGTCTTCGAAACCAACTGTACATTGCGTTTTACTGGTTGGTATAATAAATCATTGGCTGGTAAGATTTTCTAGAAATTACCCATCCCTGCTCATTATCATGTATTATTTCACCCATGAGCTAAGTATTTTTTTAAATATATAAATAATTAATTCAATATTTATTCGGCATATTTACTCGGTTCATAAATAACGGTTATTCATACAAAACAAAGTTCAACCGCAACAAGTTGGTAAACAAAGTGCATCGGCCGTGCACTTTGTTTCTAAGACCTTTTTTTTTACTTTGTGTTTGTATTCTGTATCATCGAATTCAGAAAATTTTTCAGCACAGCAATATTGTTGCTGTCATAATATATTATAATAGGAGCAAATCTTGTGTGTTTGGAAATTTTATCTAAAAGTCGTCTCTTATGATCGTGACTAAATTTTCTATCCTACCACTTTGAGGTATGAGAAGACCATAGGGATAGGTCACATGGTTTAGGAAATTTTATGAGGGGGGGGTCATTTTGGTATCACAGTTGTATTTTAATGAAAATGAAGGCTGAAACAGTTAAGTTGTTGAAAAGTTGGCATTAAATAAAGTTGCAAAGCTGGGAACATTTTGCCAGATTTGTCAGGAAAATCGAATTTCGAGATTACCAATGCCAAAACGTGTGCCTGGCATTAAAATAAACAATGTCACGGAATTTGGCAATGATATGTAATTGTTTAACCTGCCAAGAGTGTATTGTTTTGTCGAGTTGAACTCAAAGCTAATTTTGACAGAACTATGCTCAGTCTTTCCTGCCATTATGTTATAATACAAGCAAATGTTTGTGTATGTATGCAAATATTATCTAAAAAATAGCTCTAGTGATTTTGGTTAAATTTTGCATCCTACCGTTTTGGAGTATGAGAAGAGTCTAATATGCGAGAAAGGTTGAAGATTCGTTTATGTGTCACTGCTGGTCAATGGCAATAAAAAGTTGAAATAGTCATTAAGTTGTTGAACATTCTTTTAAAAGCTGCTTATTACAAAGCTCTAATTGACAGCCTTAAACATACAGTGAGGGAAAGAGGGGGCAGGTTTTATTGTTGTTTTTATGCTTTAATGGATTGAAAGTAGAATTTGCAGGAAGGAATTGTAACTTATTCAGTCTTCATCTTCTCCAAATATGATTTTTTTTTGTGTTTTTAATTATTTCTGTGCATAATGTGTTGTAATTTTTTACACTACAGCTCATAGACGAATGATTACTATTGTTAAGGAGAAATAGCAAGGTGAGCACTGAAAAAAAATTGCTTTTAAGCCTCTTGCTGCGCATCCCGCGATTTTCACGGGCAATGTAATAATTGCAAAATTTGAAAAACACATGATTTCCGCGATTTCTATATTTAAAAAAAGCACTCTCTTACAAAAAATGTACATATTTTAACTCTAAAATATATGTAGATTTGAAATATGTAGTAAAATAAATGTGCAATTTTTCAACATATTTTGATTTTTTTTTAAAAATTACGCAGCGAGAGTGTTAAGCATTATTTTTTTAAACACACATGCAATATAAGTCTTGTCAATGTTAGTTTAACAAAAAGATCATAGATTAGTAAAAAAAATAATTTAAACAAAATGCAATACTCTATGTTGTTAGTTTTATAATGATTGATCAATTTAAAAAGTTAATATATCTGTGATGCAGAACAGAGGGTGGTGCCTTGTCTTTTGTCATTCTAGCTAAAAGTTAGCCCAACTTTTTAATATAAAACAAAATTAAAATTAACATTTTCACTTTAACTAGATACATTTAAAATTATAAGGTAACTTTATAGCATTAAAAATGCAATTTAAAGCACCATGATAATTTATTAGCTATACTAAAAAAATCATCCCATGAGTGTAGGACAAAATCAGGTATACCCGGATTTGATTCACTTTTAAGTACCCAGTTTTACCCCAACCTGATCCAGATTTTAAAACATGGCTTCACTACTCCCGATCCTGTAGTGAAAGATCAGTAAAAATGTTAAAATATTAGACAATAAAATAAAAGAATAAAAGAGATTAGAAATTAGATAAAAGAATTAGACATAAGGTACCTGTACCAAATATGGACACCTTAAGGAAAATTGATTTTTTTTCTCCCCCGTGTACACGTCATAGGACTCCAAAAATATATGACCACTATCCCTGGACTGTTGACTATCATTATTAAAATTAGCGACCTTGTAATTATTCTGGTTTAATTTTAATGATAAAAACAAAAATGTTCACAAGTGTCCATATAAGGAACCACCTGTCCCTATTATGGACATGCATGTCCATATTAGGGACAGGTGGCTCTTTATTGACCTACTACGCAGGGTGTATGGAAGAGCCACTCTTCCAAGGGATTTTAGAAAAGAGGTGATAAAAGAAATATATCTTAAGTATTGCGGGGGGATGGGGGGGCACAGTAAATATCATCAGAACATGCACTTTAGAAGGGGGGTGGTTCTTCGAAGACCAATGCAAAGCACCTCAGTTACTACAAAATATTATGAAATAATATAGTTCGTTTTGCTTAGCTTTATTGCATCTGTCTGCTCGAAAGCTGGGTTCCCGGGGCGGTCATCCCTGCATCTGTCTGCAGAATTTACATATGTTATTACTCAGTCCTCACAGGATGGACAAATGAAAACTTCTTCATCATGGGCGGTAAGTCCCACACAGTCTTTATGGACATATCTGCTGCATGTGATGCATAGCCGCATGTCTGCAACAGCATCAATGCTGCATAAGAAGCAGTACCAGCTCTCCTTTATTGAGGAAGTCATATCGGTGGTACCTGCCATTTCGCCAACAGATACCCTACTGAGGGGAGGCTTCTTTTGATTTTTCTGCAAGGTCTATTTGTAGGATTTTTTCTTGGAGGATTGTTCAGATGACATTAAACAGATATTTTACAAATTTGTGAATCTGAAGATTCACTTGCTGTATTTCCAATGCGGACATAAGGTGTCCATATTGGGAATCGGCCATACTTTTACTAATCTTATAATAAATAAGCAAAGAAAACATTTTAAAGTAATATATGAAATAACAATCGAAAATATGTTTTATCAGCTTTCTAAAACATTCCACTTTTCAAAATTTAAAGTAATTTTACCATATCTAATAAGAATGTAAACTTACGTGTATTACGATCAGCACACCACGAAACAACAAGTTTCCTTCCAAATAGCGAACGGCGCGCTTTTTTGCAATTTCTAGGCTTAATTATCTTTTCAACTGCATTTCTTCATGCACATGTAGCGCCATCGCTCGATAAAAATTGTTACTTTTAAAGATATTAGGGGTGTCCATATTGGGTACAAGTACCTTAGTACATACCAATATTTGATATGCTGAGAAACAGTGAATCTTATGCGTAAATCCTTGAATCAAACAAAGCAATGTTTAAAGTCATTCAAACAAAATCCTCCACACAAAAAAGAACGACACACAGTAGCGTTTCCTTCAACTGCAAATTCCGTCATGGCGATCGACAAGTCATTCCTCGCGTTGGCCAATAGACAGTACAAGTCAAGGAGGAATCAGCACGAACCGGTTTTGTACAACTCTTCCCTACAGTTTAAAAATCAATTTTATTAATCCTGTATTACAGTATACATTGGGACTGTTAATTGGTTTTCCAGGATCCCGTGTGACGTTGCTTCAACCCTCCCAGGAACTCCGGGTGTATCGGACACTCATAGGATTGCTGGCCCTAAGCATGAGTTTCCCAGATGGGATGCTTTACCAACGCTTTTGGACGCGAAACTTTAATTGGGTAAGGCGAAAATGTGTAATTAAAATTCTAGTAAACTCTTTTAATAAACTAATTGGAGGATTTCGGGCACACTGTTCGGCATGTGTTCTTTGCAAAGGGCATTAATAACATTATCATTTTTATCATGTTTCTCTATATGGAAAAATATTATTTCAAAATTACCAGAAAATGGTTGTTCATATTAATACTTGGAAATTTTTCCAGAAAGTTTTAGTAATTTGAAATTTGATTTTCATTTGAAATGATTGCTCGTTTAACAGAATAATAGAACGGAATCCCCCAGCAGCCGGATAAATATAAATTTTCACCTCTCACCTACTCTGACCGCTCTAGTTCTTCGTAGGGCTCATTTTCAACCCAAACTAAAACTTATAAATATTTCTTCCTTTATTCACATGAAAAGTATAATCGTTATTCAATATAATCATCGTAAATTGTTATGAATAAAAATACGAAGTTTTTTCGCAGGTGTGTGCAGGGCTGGCGCAACGTTACGCTTGGCCCTGGCAAAGCTGTTAGTGGGGCTCTATGTATACTGCAATATTGGAAAAATAAAATAAAGAGCGCCTGCCCTGGGTGGGTAGGAGGGAGCTTTTCATGATATGTATGTTAATAGAAGCGTGTTTTACATTAACTCATAATGCCAGCACTAATTGATATTGTTCCCAATTTCTTCGTTATTGCTTTTCAATTTTCGTTCATCTTTTCCGTCTTAAATTATATCAATCAAAAACTAAACTGAACTCTAAACTTAACAGCTGAAAAAGTTTAGTCTTAAGTTTTGTCAGAATAAGCAGAATTTATATAAACTTCCGAGACTATTTGAATGTCTTAACTCAACTTGATCTTCACTTTAGGTTCAATGTAAAATGAGTGGACAGATTTTACTTTAGCACGAAAGGGCAGGACCTTAGGGTTAATCTTATGGTTCATTTCTTCTTTGCAACAGGCTGTATTTCATTTATTTATTTTATGGGTAATCCATTTCCAATCGTGGTCACTTTGCAACTAGTTACGTTACATTAATGTAGTAAACAAATATTGAGATAGGTTTTTAAAAATCATACTTTCAAATTAATTAAAAAACCTCTCAAAGGTTTGACATTTTTTAAACGAATATAATTCGAAAATATACACACCCCCATTCGATGACGTAAAAATTAAAAAGGACGATAAAAATGACAACCGGTTTTCGGAAGACATTCAAAAGTCGATAACCTGTTTATGACGACGACCGAAAAGCCCGCATTTCGTATCTCAATTTCTAAGAAGAGACAAAATTTATAGCATCTTATTTTTAAAGAATAGAATTAAACAAATAAATATTAAACAAGAATATTTCATTTATAAAGTCTGGATCTCATTAGATTGTTAAGTCAGTGAACTCTCCATAGCTATAAACCATCGTGACTTTATATGACATCAGAAATGATTGACGTCCATTCCCCTCTCTCATGGTGAACTTCTGGGCACAGGATGCAAATGGACTTTACCCATTTGACGTCAGCCGCGGGTAAACAGAAGAAGAACACCCATAAGCATGAAGAACATTTTAACACTGCTTCCCCTTCGCCTAATAAACAGTCTTTTCAGGAGGGTACCTCCCCTCAAAGGCATGGCTATTGCCATTCGTGGGCAAAGTCCATGGACCGTATTCTTCCTTTCGGTTCGAGACTATAAAAATCGCTATTTTACCAATTGTGGCGTCACAGGAATACTGTCCATAGGTGGATATCATGTGAAGTGTTAAAATCTTAATAAAAGCTCATCAGCTTTGAACACATGAAATGTTAAATTAAGCGCATGTTTAAGAAAAATTTTGACAACTAAGGAAATATAAGGGACGCCCTTTAAGTAGAGTACAAAAAAAAAAGAGAAGACAAAAATGGGACTTAAATTGGCATATAGAGGCATAGATCATAGCCGTGCGTACAGTCGTGGGAAAAAAAGGAAACACTCTTTACTAACTCTGCAAAAAAATATCGTAGAAGAAAGTTTCTGGTACCACAAAATTGGTAATAAAGTTTACTTTTAAATGATGTATATAAAATTTGCTTAGGGGGCCATCTACTTATTAAAATGAATCATGAGTTTGTTTTTTTCAATAGCAGTACACAATTCTGACAGCACAAATGAAATCTACACCCTACAATTAATCTAAAAGCAAATTTTTACGCAATTCATACGATAAGTTTCCAAGAAATTAATAATTTTAAAACGAGCGCATTTTAGGGGCTGTATCCAAATTGAAGGTAGGTACTCGATTATTGACCGAAAGATCACCCTTCTTGATCAGGACATCTTAAGCGCCACACAAACAGTCATTGAAGACTGCTAGATTACATGATAGCATAAGAAATTTCAAAATATCTAGTCACTTCTATCATAGACGGCTCCTTAAACCATCATTTTGCAGTTTTTTAAGCATAATTTGAAAACTACTAGAAGAAAAATGTGAAATTTTGGATTTTCATAAAGCAGGACTTAATAAATCTAAATCCATCAAAAAAATTGTAGGTTGCAATTCATAATTTTTTCGAATATTAATTTCATAATTCATATAATAAAATTATAAAAACTGCACATTCAACGTATTTATGTTTCGGTATTTTAGTATTATTGCTACACAAAAAATTAGCACATTAGGTATATAATCTCGGGAGAAATTAATAAAAATATAAAAATGTAATTTAACATTAGAAGCACTAAATTTTGAATGTTTATAATTCAAAAACTTATTCAAATGACTTGATATTTGGTGTCTAGGCATAGTTTGAACCGAATATTTGAAATATCTTGTTAAAATTGGGTATTGCCTTTCAAAAAAAATTAAGTTTGGGTTTGTTTTAATAAGTAGATGACCCCTAAGCAAATTTTATATACATCATTTAAAAGTAGACTTTATTTCCAATCGTTCGGTACCAGTAACTTTCTTCTACGATAATTTGTCGAGGAGTTAGTGGGTGTGTTTATTTCTTTTTCCACGACTGTACAAGAAAATTCTCCGTTTAACAAATACTAAAGTGCCGTTGAAATAATTTTTTATTGTAAATGCACTTGAAAATTTTGGATATTTTTTTAATTTTCATATAACACAGATCACAAATATAACATAAAATCTAAAAGTGTGCAAAAATATAATCATTCTGAGCCAATTAAAAATACATGTAATGCAATGCGCTTGCACGCCATTTTCCTTAAGCGAAAAGTTACATCTTTTCTTCACCAGGTGGCGTATTAGAGTGCTTGAATCGCCAATTCATTTCTCGAGGAGATATTTTAAGCAGACGAATGCGTCCTACCCCCAGAACTTAACACTGGGAGAGTTCCCTGACCAGCAACCTAAATGCGAGACTTTTAACAATTTATTTTTAATTGAACCATCTTTTTATAGATTTATTTATTCGTTCGTTTATAAAAGCGAATGTCCAGAAAGCTATTTATCGTTTAAAATTTTAAAAATTCACAACAACTTTAAATTGCTTTCTGCGGCAGGCATAGTACCCACTTTGGAAATCGCTGCACTACCTCCCTCATTTCAGAACGGTGTGATATTAACACAGCAAGGATGTGAAGTTTTGCCTGCTTCGCTTATACTGCGTTCAGATTCAAATAATTGTTAGAAATACTAATCTCTTCAGAGAAACTTATCATAAATATAATTAATTACTGTTTCATAACATTTACTGTTTTCAATGTGACTTCATCCATTATAGATACCAAAATAGAACATTACTTCCTGATTCATCAAATAAACTGTTAATCAAAGGAAATAAAAATTTACATTAAAAGCTGCAATATTAATTTAAAAAAGTATATGTTTAATATTATTGACTTTAAAATAAAATAAGTACTTTGATTATAATTATAACCTTGAATTTATTTATATATTTACTCTTACCTAAACAATGTTTTGTATTATTAATTTAGTCTCTCTGTGTTATTTAAACAAGATGGAGCAAAAATGTATTAGTTTGCGAGCCAGCAACAGATTTTCATGATCAAGTTCCTCTCGGCCCATAACTTGTAAAATGCTTCAGAGAGTTTTATCATGAAGCTCCGTGAACGTCAGCTGCGGTTCCATGGGTGGGTTGAGCAGCGGTAGCCTCTCACGCACGTAAAAAATGAATTTTAGTCATTTCTTCCGGATTGAAAATTTATCAAATGATAGTTAACCCAATATCTTGAATAAAAAAAAAGTCAGCTGATTATAAAGTGGTGGTTAATGCGTCAGCTGGTCACACGAACATAATATATATATATATATATATATATATATATATTTATTCAGTGCTTTCCTCTTAATTGAAAATTTATCAGATGACAGTATATATGCTATTAAAAAAATAAACATGTCAGCTGGCTATATCTCAGTAGAAAAATTATCAGATGACGCCCTGAAGGGTATAACGCAGAGATAAATGCATCAGCTGACGAGTTTTTCCTCGGCATATTGCTAGCTGATTTTGTTTATTATGTACAGGATCATATTAACTATCAGCTTACGGATATTCATCCGGGAAGAAATAACCTATCTTAAGTTATCTGACATTATGCTCCATGCTCTAACTGAAAGATATAATTTTATTGCGATGTTTCATTTACATCAGTATTCTTTATAGATACTTTTAAAATCTCACCCCCTTCTAATTCACTGTGTCCGCTCGCATTTTTGATGATCCCAACCGTTATATCTAAAATAAAGAACTGCGCATGCGTGTGGACTTAGATTGAATGATCTTACTACAAGAAAAATTGAACGTACAGGATTACCACATTGGAGCTTTTATCATATCAGGTGTGACATTTTTATTGCATCAATATTTTTTTTCATTTTTTTTTCTACATATAAGCATAGATATAGTGTTGTATGTTCTCAAGTCCTACCAGTAAATTTTTAAATACTTTTTTTTACCCTCTAATATAAAAATGCTTTTATTTTTTGATTTTATTGAAGAATATTCCCTTTTTTTTTTACCAGGGATAAATGATATCAGAAGGGAACAAATCCCTTTGCTTTTTTTAATTTGAAGTTCTCCATCCATAATTTTGAAGACTCTGCCTACGTGTATAAAAATGATTTTTGAATATTAAATGCGTGAAATTTTTCACATTGCTAACTAAGCGTAAACCAACAGAGGGAAAAATGTCCAAGCCAAGAATCGAACCCAGATCCTTGGAATAGTGCTCCAATGCACTGTCGATTTACACTCCGTTAGCAATGTGAAAAATTCCACATATTTAATATTCAATAATTTCAGGTGTAATTTCACTGTTGATAATTAAAATTTTACTTGGGATGATTTTTATTCGAATAAAAGTTTTTCTTCGGGAAAATTTTCTTTAAGGGGTTTCTTCACTCATGCGTAAACACCTGCATGCTGTTGTTAATCCTATGAGAGAAAATATTTAAATATCTCGTTTGCATTTCCATGTTCTAAATTTTACTGTTTGTTACCTGCGGCCAATCTGTACAAAGACTAAGTTATGAATTTTGTTTGGAAGCTGTTTTCTTTCCATAAGAATACCTGCGCTTCGATAGTAGCTCTAAAAATTAAAATATCCTAATAAGAAAAAAAAACCTTGTAAACAAAGCCGAAAATGGCCTTAGAAGAGATCAACCTCGGGTATCCAATGAAAAAGAAGAACAACATACAAAATATCGAAATGCAAACAAAATATTTAAAAAAATAAATTCTCCCAAAGGATTAACTTTGCGAGCAGTTGTTTATGCATGAATGAAGTAGCCTCTTAACATAATTTAGGATTTTTTTAAATATTAAAATATGATCTAGTAATGCAGTGAATTAATAAAAATTCAATATATATTTTATACATACATAGTAAAAGAACATAGGGATACTATCCCAACCTCTAAGTTTTGAATAAACTTGTCTTAACCCCTTGAGGGGCGGTGGGATGTATTATATCCCATATACGATTAATGAATATTGGCACCAGAAAAATTTTATTAAATTTTACTTTTTTAACTTTGGTGGGAAAGAGTCGTAAAATTGCTTTTCCTTATTTTGCAATAAAATTTTTGAAAGATTCCGGTGTGAATTCGGCATTTAAGTAACGCAATTACTTGCTCCTAAATGGGTTAAAAACAGGATAATTCTTCATAATTAAAACTAGTATGTTGTGGCCATCACAAAACTTTCTTCTATATAAATCACATCAATTAAATCATTTAAATAGTACAAGAAATAACAACGATTTAGCACCAATTCATATCAAAGTATATCTGAATTTGAAGTTGGATGAAAATTCGCGCATTAGTTCTTGAGATAGAGCTATAGCGGACATTCTGAAAAAATGTAGCACAGCAGCGCCACCTGTTGAGCGATTTACACCAAAAGTAAACAGCACTAAACGATATCAAGGTATACCTGAATCTGAAGTTTGTTGAAAATCCAAGCATTAGTTCTTGAGATAAAGCTATTTCGGAAATCGCAAAAAATACAGCATAGCAGCGCCACCTGTTGAGCGATTTACACCAAAAATTAAACAGCACTAATTTATACATCAATTCATGTCAAGGACTAACTAAATCTGAAGTTTGATGAAAATCCATGCAATAGTTCATGAGATACACCTCTTGTGGAAATCGTGAAAAATGCAGCACAGCAGCGCCACCTGTTGGGCGATTTGCACCAAAAATTAAGCAGCACTAATTTATATCAGGAACTAACTGAATCTGAAGTTTGATGAAAATTCGTGCATTTTTTCTTGAGTTAGAGCAATTGCGATAATCATGAACAATGCAGCATACCAGCGCCACCTGTTGGGCGATTTTAACAAAAAAGTAATCAGCACCAAACTATATCCTGGACTAACTGAATCTGAAGTTTTATGAAAATCCGTGCAGTAGTTCTTGAGATACAGCTATTGCAGAAATCGTTAAAAATGCCACATAGCAGCGCCACCTGTTGGGCGATTTTCACCAAAAACTAATCAGTTCCAGTTTATATCAAGGTCTAACTAAATATGAAGTTTTGTGAAATTTCGTCTATTAGTTCTTGAGATATAGCGCCCACAAAATTTGTGTCACATACAGACAGACGGACAGACAGACAGACAGACGGACAGACAGACAGACAGACAGACTCACAGACAGACATTTTGTAAAAACATGTTTTTTGGAATCTCTGACTCATAAAACGTGTAAATCCGTCGAAAACTGGAATTCGAAAATTTTCATGAAACCAATACTTTCTTCTTGTAAAGATAGAAGAAAGTAAAAATAAAATACATTCAAATTTTATCAGTTATTTAATAAAATATTAATTAGAATAAGAAACTTGATAAAGGTGTGGACTAATAAAAACCAGTACTACACTGCTCAAAACAATTAAAGGATATTTGAAGTTTTATATAAAATAAAGATATAAACGAAATTTTTTTTGCCGAAAATAGAAGAAGAGAATCACAAATGCAAATTTTTCTGGTTTTCAAACTGTGGAGTATGCAAATTTTGAGTTCGACGTCAAAAACGTCGCTTCAGCGGCAGCGAATGAAATTTGACTTTCAACTGGATAAAAGAGAATGAAGACAAGGATGATCGGCATTCAGTGATTGCTTTGTTTCGAAGAGTACGATGTCTCGGCGAAGTCATTTGACAGATTCAGAAGCTTTGAGAATTGTTGGTAGGTTAGAAGGGGGCCAAACTCAAGCCGAAGTAGCGCAAGCCATTGGAGTGTCACAAAGTGTCATTTCCAGGATATGGAACCGTTTTTTGGAGAGTGGATGTGCAGGCCGAAGACCAGGGCAAGGTCGTAGACGGGCAACAACGCCCAATGAAGATCGGTATTTAGCGTTAACAGCTCGGAGACACCGAACCATGAACGCTACTCTTCTCCAACAACACCTTCGCTCGGCTACAGGCACCACGATTTCAACTCAGACTGTCCGAAACCGGCTCCATGCTGTAGGTCTGTATGCTCGCCGACCGATGGTATGTGTTAGATTAACATCAAGGCATCGTCGCGACCGCAGGGAGTGGACAACCGAGCATGTCAACTGGAGGAGAAATGAATGGAGCAATATTCTGTTTTCTGACGAGTCCCGTTTTTCTGTGCATCCGGATAATAGGCGTATTTTCATCTGGAGGGACCGTGGCAGTAGGAATAATCCTGCGTTCGTGCACGAAAGTGTCAGATTTGGCGGTGGAGGAGAGTTGGTGTATGGTGGCATCTCCATTGACGGGCGCACTGACCTCTACATCATTCGAGATGGAGCTGTGACTGGTCGCCGATATAGGGATGAGATCCTCAGACCTATTGTAGTCCCTTACGCTGCAGCAATCGGAGATAACTTCATTTTAATGGACGATAACTGCAGGCCACATCGTGCAAACCTGGTGGAGGATTTCCTTTTCGAGGAAGGAATCGTTCGAATGGAATGGCCAGCGTGTTCTCCAGACATGAATCCAATCGAGCACGTTTGGGACGCTCTAGGAAGACGAGTTTCTGGCCGCCAACAACCCTCACAAACTCTCCAAGAACTGGAAAGAGCTCTTCTGGAAGAGTGGGGCAGAATACTCCAACTCGTCATTAATAGCCTCATTGAGTCCATGCCTCAAAGATGTTCAACGTTGCTGGACGCCCGTGGAAACCATACCTCCTACTGAAAATGATTTTTTTTGAAGAAAACACCTTTTCTTATTCTTTTTTCTCATATGCACAAATTGTGTTTTTTTCCTTTAGTACACAAATGCTCAATAAAATGCATTTTTTTCTGCCAAACATGTGTAATTTATTCTCATATAACCTACTATGTCTGTCGAACATGTATCAATCAGCTAAACAGTTTACCAGATACAAAATCCACCTAAAACTGCAATATCCTTTAATTGTTTTGAGCAGTGTATTTTTCAATATATAGATAGTATTAGACTAAAATTTAGTCTTTCACAGAAACAAACAAGCAAAAATGTATACACAATACAGCTCAGAAAAATTCTAGGAAGCTATTTTGCTGAATATCTCATGTTTCTAGCAAATAAGGTTTTAAGATTTATAAAAAAAAAACCTCATTTTATTTTTTTTTTATGCATGCTTGCAATAAAAGCCTTTCATCTATCTTTGATTGTAATTCCTGTAACTAACTTTGTAGATCGGGAACCGGCAGCACCGATACATGTTTCGTACGGATATCGTTATTTTTCCAGGAAAACTACCAGTATCTTTTTTATAGAAAAAGAAATCTAGGTTAAACGGGCGAAATTTCGCCTTCTTTTAAGAAGAGATTTTCTGTAAGATAATACTGGTGCCGAAAACTTTTCTGGTCAGTAAAATTCAAGGAGGCGTACGAACCATGAGACAACCACCTCATCGAGCTGGACGCTGAAATTCCAGAATTAGCTAAAACTCGATTCCCATATTAAAATGCATTCGGTCTGCCAAGTCCTATCTTGCTGGAAAACACCTAAAAACCCGATTTTACCGGTTGACTCGTAGGTTTACCATTGTGTTTTCCTGCTCCCAGTCCGCCATGCTTTCATACCTTTGGGTGCAGGAAAATGCAATGGTTAATAGGGTGGGCCGAAAAAAACTTTTTTTTGATTTTCGATGATGGGTAGTGCGGAAAAGTGGCTACTAGTGTCACCAAGTTCACACAAAAAATTGAGATTTTTAGGACAATTCCTATATTTGCCGCTTTTGGCTTGAAGTTTTGCTAAAATGCTGATTTTTGAACTTTTTTAGCAAAAATTTTAAAAATGTTAAATTAAACTTATTTTAATCGTATTTACTTGAAAAGGCATATTTAATGTTCCAAATGTATAAATAAGCTCTGATTATGTATTATTTAATTGCTATGTGTATTTTAAATTAGATGATTTTTATAGCCTTTTCGTGTTTAAGTGAGCAAAAGTTGCAAGTATTGTTTGAATCTTTCAACGGTTTCTCTCTTTTGTCTTGTTTATGTCCCTTGGTCTTCCTTATTGTTTCGATGCTTTAAGGGTCATATATTTGGGTGACGGACAGCAGAATCCCTCAGAAACAGATCTGGAAGGAGAGAAGGGGGTGAGGCGAGAACTTAAACGAACGCAGTGACTCATCGCGATGTTGGGGAAGTGAAGGAGGAAATACAAGAGGGGAGAAAGTGCGATAAGCGATGCTTATTATTTTCAGTGCTCAGTTTCCCTGAGACATGGCGGACGCTGTATGAGACAGGAATATGCGTTTAGAAGTGTTTGGCTTTGAAGGGCATGGTTCAAATTCAGATTCAGTCGAACTGCTTGCTTGAAAGCTCCCACTACTTGAATCTTCCAACAGTATAACTGTCTTCCATCTGGATCTAACTCCACTCGTTGAAGGCTTTGTCCAGAACCACTATTCCCAGTTGAAATTGTATCCCTTTTCATTTTCAGCGATATTTTCTTTGCAAGACTTTTGCTTGTTTTTAAATCAATATTTCCGATAAACATTTTTCGAACAGTTCTTTGATTCTTCAAGAAGGTTACCTCCCGATGTGGAATTTTATGTCTGATGTCGCAGCTACAGTTGTTCAAGCCTCTACACTTACAAGCTGCAATGTCAAAGAGAGAGGTTTCCGCATTTCGTACGAAATCTTCGCGGAACGCCTTCCCTTTAACGCCCGTATGATTACAAGATTTCTCCAATGATCTACACTCATTGTAATAGTTTTTAATCTTTCCGTTAATTGTTCGTTAGGAAACCACTGGTATGGAAGATTTTATCCAGATTTCGGAAACTCTTTCACCTACTCTTTTAATATTACCATCCACTGGTTAAGGATAAATATTTCGATTTTCTTCTATATCGCTTCGCAACCAACAGTAGTGGCGCATGATGTCAGAAATAGTTGGCGATTGCAAGTCTTTCAATTTGCACGGTGCCCCAAAATGGCGACTTTTCAGGCTATCACATGTCTTTACATGATAATGAACTTTCGCACTAGCTATTTCTAAACTCATCGTAATAAAACGCACAAAACACAGTAAAGGCACGTTAAATGATCCAAAAAGCAATGTATTGCATGAGAAAAAGGTTTTACTTTTACACTGAACAAATGTCACAGGGAAACCGAGCACTGAAAAATAATAAGCATCCCTTATCACACTTTCTCCCCTCTTGTATTTCCTCCTTCCCTCCCCCAACATCGCGATGAGTCACTGCGTTCGCTTAAGTTCTCGCCTCACCCCCTTCTCTCCATCCAGATCTCTTTCTGAGGGATTCTGCTGTCCGTCACCCAAATATATGACCCTTAAAGCATCGAAAAAAAATAAGGAAGACCAAGGGACATAAACAAGACAAAAGAAAGAAACCGTTGAAAGATTCAAACAATACATGCAACTTTTGCTCACTTAAACGCGAAAAGGCTATAAAAATCATCTAATTTAAAATACACATAGCAATTAAATAATACATTATCAGAGCTTATTTATACATTTGGAACATTAAATATGCCTTTTCAAGTAAATACGATTAAAATAAGTTTAATTTAACATTTTTAAAATTTTTGCTAAAAAAGTTCAAAATTCAGCATTTTAGCAAAACTTCAAGCCAAAAGCGGCAAATATAGGAATTGTCCTAAAAATCTCAAATTTTTTGTGTGAACTTGGTGCCACTAGTGGCCACTTTTCCGCACTACCCATCATCGAAAATAAAAAAAAAGTTTTTTTCGGCCCACCCTAATGGTTAACCTACGAGTCGACCTAAAAATCGGGTTTTTAGGTGTTTTCCACCAAGATATGACTTGGCAGACCGATTGCGTTTTAATATGGGAATCGAGTTTTAGCTAATTATAGAATTTCAGCATTCAACTCGAAGAGGTGTTTGTCTGTGCTGTCGGCTCCTATTTCATTTCTTCCTTTTGGCATGCTTATCCTGAAACACTTACAAACTCCCTCAGATTACGTCAACTAGAAACCTGATTTAATCCTTTTCAAAACAATAACAAACTTTTCATGAGAAGCCTTTAAAAAGCATTCAGACACTGCTTGAAAAAAAAGGTTTTAAAAAGCAAAAAATGCTATCTGGGTTCTTAAGATACGAAATAGTGACGATTTTTTTAAAACTACATAAACTAACTTATGAGCAATTTGAATCAATAGTTCTAAAACCAACCAAAATTCAAAAATGTTCGTTAGAAAGTGAAGAAATCAGTTGAAGTTTATAAGTAAAATAGATTATCAGTAGATTTTATGACTATTACATGTGCTAGCAGACCCACTGGTCAATTATCATTTCAGATCTTTATTCCAATGATCAGCCAAATATTGGCTGAGACACAATTCTTGCCGTTGACCCATAATTAATCTCATTAATTTTGTAAATGTTTTACAACAAGAGCTGAAGTGAGTCTGGATAAAAAAAAATATCGCAATGCCATATTATTATGCAGATTTTCTTATGTATTTTCAGATATTAAGGAAGATTATGATTAAGAAGCCACTTCACTCATGCGAAAATACCCGCTCACTAATATTAATCCTATGAGAGAAATCTTTTTAAATATCTCCTTTGCATTTCAATATTTCTAAATAAATTTTTTTGCTCTGTATAAGCTGAAATCGATCTCTACAAAGACCTTTTGTTTACTTTTTCAATTTTGTTTGAAGATTGTTTTTATGAGGATACTTTCACATTCAGAACTGTGTTTAGAAAGTACAAGTATCCTCGTAAAAAAACTTTTTAACAAAATTGAAAAAGTAAAAAACGACCCGTGTAGAGATACACCCCAGCTACCCAGTGAAAACAATCCTTGGAATAAAAGAGAAAAAAAAAGGTAGCTAGTAGTAACCCCATTGTCATGGATTCAAACAAATAGAAACAAGTCGGAAATCGTACGTCAAACATGACAAATGAGGTGCGTTCGTGTTCGTACTATAGCTAGTTTTATAAATATTTAGACATTGGTGCAATAGCTGCTGCAAACTTACGCAAAAATGCATAAATACAAAATGTATTACGATTATGTATATTAAAAAATGCATGAATACAAAATTTATTACGATTATGTATATTACAAAATGCATGAATACAAAACTTATTACGGTTATATATATTAAATTCAGTAATACGGAAATTACTCAATCCGAATGTAACGTAATCACCATGGCAACCTAGAATCATGACCTATCATGGGATATCATTGAATTAATTACGTATGACAGGACTTAATAGAATGAAGAAAACTTGTATTAATATCTTTTTAAGTTTTAGTTCGATAACCATAATATCTGAAATGACTAAACAAAATTCTGCTAGGGTTATATTATATTAAATTTCAAACTATTCGGTTGGTCGCTTCTATATGCGGACAGACAGACAAACGGAGGAACCAGACGACAACTATAGGTGCCACGTATTTATATAATCACGAAATTTCCTCATAGACCATAATGTAATGGAATACTCTGGGTGTCTCTTTAAATCAACTATGAACGCTACATATTTTATTTTCAATACCAAACATGGCATAGTAAATCTCAATTACATATATCAATTACAGAGCAATCCAACCATATTAACGCAATTTAGAATTTGGACAGACAAACCGAATTCATAAACACTTTCAGCTATGTTGGAAAGTGTTAAAAACGCAAAATAGGTTGAAATTTGACTTTCAGCAATTTATACCAATAGACGGAAGCATACTTGAGTACTCGCACATTTGCACAAATCTGTATTTTACCTACTATCTTCAGACAAACGCCACTGTTTAGTTAAAATTTAATTAAGGCTGTATAAAATTATAAATGAAAATCACTTGAAACATCAAACTTAGTAATTGCTGAAAGTGATAAAAATACATTTTAAAGGCAAATAAATAACTTTATTCAGATCGACCAAATTCATTGCTCTGGCGGCCACATTCTCAAGATATATAATGTTACAAATATTTTCGAAAAAAAAAATTGAAAACTGGTAAACAAAAATCATGTGAACTCACGCATAATGAAATATAATGCAATATTAACAAGAAAGAAAAATCATGCGTTAAGCATAGATTATGAAACACTTTCCAGAACTTCTTGAATACTTTAACAAAACTTTGTTATTCAGGGAAATAAGATAACTAAGTAAACATTTTAGAAAACGCATAAAACATTTGAAACACTGATTTCAGCAGTTACCGTCTATAGCCAAATATGTATTCCAATTCTTTTGAAAAGCCATGTATTTGATCTTTAGGTTGATATATATACTATATAATGGGCATATTTAGTTTAGCAAAAAAAATGCATAACAGGTTAAAATTTCTCTTTCAGCAATTTATACTAATAGATGGAAACATACTTGAATACTTTTATACAGCCGTGTAGTCTACCTAGTATCTTTATTATACGCCACTATTTACCTAAAATTTAATTCAAAGTAAAACAACTTAAAATTACTAAAATCACACTTCTAGTTATTATCATCCATAGACGGCCATGTATCCAATTCCTCGCGTGGCCCTGTTTATAATTTTATCTATAGTCTACAAACATATCTTAGTATACTTAGTGTAGTTCAGAGTAAAAAGCAGAACTTATTTAAAAACCATCTTTAAGATATTTTTGTTCGTTCTCAATAATCCTTACGAATTCTTTTGTGTAGCCATGTATATGATTCAAAGCATTTATACACACAACGTACAATGCAAACATTTAGTTAAACTTAAAAACTCATATCACAACTAAAAATGCACTTCCAGCAATCATCGCTAATATACAGTATTTCGGATACAGTATAATATCCGAAATCTTTTGTGTGTCCCTGTAAATACTATGCATTTTCTATTATATATGAAGTAACTTGTAGTAAACCTCAGCAACGTATATCAATTTCATCGTATATGAAATAGTTTAACATAATTAAAATGCACGGCAAAATTTTTTTCACATTTTATACCATTATGTAATGGAATTCTTTTGGTTGGTTGTATTGGGTTTTATGGCGCAAAATCACTTTAGGGACATATTGCGCCACACAAAGAATAAAACGCAAAAAAAGTGAGTTAAGCAAATGACAACAAGAAAGAGTTAAAATGAAAATAGAAAAGCTATCTGGATGGGGCAAAGGTTGAACACAGAGGTTGTAAAAAAAAAAAAAAAAAAAAAAAAAAAAAAAAAAAAAAAAATAATCAAACATGAACAAAAACAAAGAGGGATAACAAACTGAAAAAAGAAGATTAAAAAGTGTGAAACAAAGAAAAAAGGATAGACAACCAAAATGAGAAGAAGATAGGAAAGGAGAAAGATCGCTCAAAAACCCGGGGTCGCCAAACCCGTAAATACCTAAAGAAGGTATTCCCCTGTGGAACGGATTCTTTTGAGTGCCCCTGTAAATGAATAATACATATTCCTTGCACCGCATATTCTACAGAATATATATTTTAGAGCCCTTCATAAATGAATATCAACTTCGTTATGTTTGAAAGGGTGTAACATCGTTAAAATTCACTTGAAACTATTTTTTCCCATTGACTGTAATGTAACGGAATACTTTTGACTGTCCCTGTAATTGAACAATACATCCGATTTTCATAACATTTTAAATGTCTGGACAAAATTCAGCAACAAATATATAAATAAAATTTCAAACGATTCAGTTTGGGTAGTTTTTGCGCCGTTATATGCTTATACGACGATTATAGGTGATTCGTATTTATATACAGGGTGTCCACTCGCAATGGTGTCCAATGGCTAATTCCTAAACCGTTAGTCATAGACATATAGTTCCAATTACAAAAATGTTTCAAATAAGGTAAATAATTACTTTAAAAGCAATTTAGGCCAATAAAAGCATTTCTTCAAAAATTACGAAATTTAAATTTTTATACGATCCCCCGGTCCTATAAATTTTATTTAGTAAAATTTTCCTGTTACACTGACATGTAACACAAAAAGACCCGTTATTCTACGATTTAAATTGACCGAGTAATATCTGTTTAAAGTTGGAACATATCTTTTTCTGCAAATTAGGGGTCATTCACAAATTTAGTCGAAATATAATTTCGTCAGATGGTTGAGAATAAAATTAACATTGAAATATACATTTGAAATCTTTAATCATTCGGACATATTAATGAATACAATTTTTAAGAATACAATTATTAAAGAATACAATTTTTAATAAACATATAAGAAGAAAAAAAACAAAATTTTTGTTAAATAAAATGATGAAAATTAACAGTTTTAGTTTTTGATAATTGTATTCTGTACCACTGAATCCGAAATCGATCTTCATTTTTTACCATCACGTAAAGATTTTTTGCAAATCGTAAATTTAAAAAAAAAATAGCGAAAATTTGATACTATAAAATAGATGTTATCGTTGTGTTTTAACTTTTGATAATTTTTTTTTCATGTATTTTTTGTCGGAGAATCAGCAGATGATCTTCAGTTTTAACCATCAAGTCAAGATTTTCCGCAAATTGTAAATTTCAAAGTTAAAATTGAACCTCCTCCCCCACTTCATTGGACCCCTCACCTTTTTAGCTATCTCTAAAAATCCCAGTATAAGCCATAAAATTGAACACATTATTGAATTAAATAAAATTAAGTTAAATGAAAAAGTTTTACATCTGTTTTACAGTATCAGATTTTCGCTACATTTTAACTTTGACATTTACGATTTGCAGAAAAAAATTATAATGTGATGGTTAAAAATGAAGATTCAGTGCTAGAAAGTGCATAAAAATCAATTATCAAAATTTTAAAAATGCAGTCATCTCCTCTAGTTTATAGTATTCGATTTTTGTTATTTTTTAACTTTGATAATTTTTATTTGTGATACATCCTGACATGGTTGTTAAAAATTAAGTTAATTTTCAGATTCAATGCTAAAAATTACATAAAAGTTAAAAAAACACAACCAGGTAGTCTTGTGTTATCTAATCTAAAATTTGTTCTTAAACTTCTTAGCGGTAATCTATCAGAAATTTTTTGTGTTATCCTGTAAAATAAGTATAAATGGTAACCAGCAAAAATCATAATATTAGATTGTTATCGGATTTACGTCAGTATAAAATTTAATCTCGATCGGATATTTGAAAGTGAGTGAAAGTTCGAGTACAAATTTTGTATTGGAAAAACATACATACGATCATTGAAGTTAAATAAAAACTTATAACAATAACATAATTTTTGTTAAAAGAAATCCTGAAAGAAACAATCCCAAATACTTACAAAAAAAAATGTCAAAATACAATTATTTTAGTCAATCAAGTAAGATTCAAGTAAAAGTTAACTCAATGCTTGTACAATTTTTTTCCAATCGCAGATACGCATGAAATAAGTTCTTCGAATACTTTAAACACTTGGTATATGGCCCCTCAAAGCATGGCGAAACTCATCAGTGTTCATATGCAGAAAAGTGGCATAAGTCATGTATTATTTAAGTTTCATAACATGGTGAATTTTAATGTTATATGAACAGAACATTTTTGTCTTAATTGCCAGTGTAATAGGAAATTTTTAATAAATATGACTTATAGGACCGGGGGACTGTATAAAAATTTAAATGTCACAATTTTTTAAGAAATGCTTTTATTGACCCAAATCGCTTTAAAAATATTTCTTTACCTCAATTAAAACATTTTTGTAATTGGAACTATATGTCTATGACTAACGGTTCAGGAATTAGTCATTGGATACCGTTGAGTTGGGTTAGGTTGATTTTTTACGGCCGATTATCTACACTAGGGATATAGGCCCGGGGGGGGGGAATGCCCTCCGTGGGAGTCTTTCAAAGGGAACCTAATCCGTATTTACGCATGGAAAATCCACGGCTCGAAGAAAACCACGAAAACTCCGAACGATTAGGCCGACGGGCGCGATTGGGTTCGAACCCAGCACCTCCCGTCCACCAGCTTTGAGAGCAGAACCTCTCGGCCACTGGTGGGGCCAGACACCGTTGAGAATGGACACCCTGTATTTACGAACGCACCTAAAAAATTAAACACACCTTTTCACTTGATCAACAAAAAAATTATATTTTAATTCCAATACAATTTAAATCTAAAACAATTTAAATTTTATTTAAAAAAAAGAAAATTTTATTACAAACAATCGATCTACTAAGAAATTTTTAAAAGAAAACCAGTACAATATTAAGAACACATTTTTAAAAGAATTTATACAACAATTAAAAGTAAACTTCAGTTGCCAGGCTTCGAAAAATTTTTTTTTTCTTATTGATTTTTTTAAGTACTGGTAAAATTAAAGAAAACCATTTTTAATAGGAGAGTACATTTCAAGCATTTCATAATATAATCGGTTCTTTATTTAAAGTACGATTTCATTCTTTTGAAATTTAAAAACAAATTTTATAGCCTAGTAACGCCTACAATGGGGCACAACAAGGATGCGGATTCAAAAAATTAATTATTCTTTCTTTAGAAAGTTTTATCTTGTTTACATTGAAGAATATTTTCCTAAAAGACTATGCTGAAGTTTAAACAAATGACAAAGAGTGCATTTTCCATTGGTATGCATGGTACAGAAAAACTTTTAGAGCTTTTTTTTTCAAAATAAGTTTTTTTTTTTTTTTTTTTTTTTTTTTTTTTTTTTTTGTAGTTGCTTGCCAAGATTTCTCCACCCTATTTAAACCTTAGTCTTTAAAACAGATACACTTAATGGAAGTAAATGAAAACACCAACTAAGACAATGATTTTCCGATGATTATAGACGAAGGAAGAATGGCAACAGACTGCTCTCAAAGAATTCAGCATCAAACATAGATAATTTTTTTTAATCGATTGAGATATAATCATTATATAGTTCACAACATTGTGCACTGCATTTTGTTTAATTTTTGTAAAAACTAATCAATACTCTTTTTGTTAACCCTTTATGTCCCAAGTTATGAAAATTTCATCTTCTAAAGCGTTTTTCGTGAATTTTTGAAACTACATTAGAAAATTTACAATCTAATTTAATAAATTTTAGAAAATTTTTCCCAACTAAAATTAAGTTTGAATTTATAGAGGGATTTTCTGCTATATTTATAACTCCACTCAAAACTTTTATTTAATTTTTTTTTGTATTCTGTAAAATTAGAAAATGAACAAATACAATAGAAATATTTCCGAATTGAAACTTCCCCCCCCCTCCCAATATTTCAACGTCACGGAAGCTGAAAAGGTGCAAAGACAAAAGATATCATCTTCTAAAAATGTTTTTGTTTTGTACAAACCACAATGCTTTTGGAACAAGATGAAGTAATGAATCTATAACACTTTAAACTGTATAGTTTCTAATCGATGTATCAAATGAATTTTATAACGAGTTGGCACTTTAAAGTACCGAAAAGGCATAAAAAGTTAAACACCGACAAGACTTATATTGTATGTATGTTTCTAAAAAATAATGCTTAAAAGCAACTTTTTCTTTTTTTGTGGTCTCCCTGTTATTCCCCCTAATAATAATCATTCGACTGTGAGTTCCTTAAAATATGTTTTTCTGCAGAAACAGTACTATAACAGGTTCATGAACCCACAACAAAGCCACTTTCCAAAAAAAGACAAATGCAAACCAACATATGCATTTTAACATTCGCATAAAACATCATTCACTTTCAAAAGCCTCTAACATTATAAAAATCAACAACCTAAAACATTTACAATACATTACGCACAGAAATAATTAAAAACATAAAAAATCACATTTGGAGAGAATGAAGAAAGAATAAGTTACAATTCCTAACTGCAAATTTTATTTTCAGGACATTAAAGCATAACAACAAATAGACATTCTCTCCCCCCCCCCCCCGCTTTTTTCATCACGGTATATTTATGGCTGTTCATTTTAGAATTTTGTAATAGGTAGCTTTTTACAAAATGTTCAACAACTTAATAACTATTACAACCTTCATTCCCACTGACCCGCAGTGACACCCGAGGCTAACGAGAAAGACAGGCTACCGCGGTGGGTCCGATTCTTCTTTTTTTACAGACCACTGGAGTCACGTGATGCTCTTTTCGCACACCTTCATTGGTGCATTCGAGCATCACGTGACTCCAGCGGTCTGTAAAAAAGAAGAATCGGACCCACCGCGGTAGCCCGTCTTTTTCAATAGCCTCGAGTGACACCTAAATGACGTAGTCATCAAATTTTCTCAAACATTTCGGTTTTCTCATATTACAAAATGGTACGATACAAAATCCAGTCAAAATCATTAGAGTCATCGTTTAGATAAAATTTGTATACAAACATTTACTCGTATTATAACAAAACAGCAGGAAAGACCGAGAGTAGCTCGGTCAAAATTAGGCTTGAGTTAAACTCGATAAAACAATACATTCTCGACGAGTTAACAATTACATATCTATGCCAAATTAAGTGATATTTTTTCATTTGATGCCAAGCGAGATGCAAATGTTTTGGCATTGGTAATCTTGAAATATGATTTTCCTGCAAAATCTGGAGAAATGTTGCCAGCTTTGCAACTATGTTTACTGCCGACTTTTTAACAAGTTAATAACTGTTTTAATTTTCATTCCCATTAGAATACAATGGGATATATACAATATTGACACCAAAAAATATATGATGTTAGGAGAGAATATTGCTGTGCCGCAAAAATTTCTGAATTCGGTGATACCAAAAACAAACAAGAAGAAAAAAAAATGGGAAAATAAGTCTTACAAACAAAGTGCACTGCTGATTAGCGTATACAACCGTTATTTATGAATTGAGTAAACATGCTCAATAAATATTAAATTCGTTATCTATATATTAAAAAAAATACTTAGCTCATGATGAGTGCAAAAACTACATAATAATGAGATATGTTTCATTTAAATCTTTGGGAAATTCATTAAGAAGAACATTTAACAAATAAGAGATTTTTCGCACAAAAATAATTTTTGCACAATTCTCATATTTTTTAAAAAGTGTCACTTCAATAAAGCCTTCCCTAACGCATAAGATATTGAGGTAAAATTTATTCTTTCAGGTCAGATTAAGTTTTTATTTTATGGTAAAGTCACTTTACAGTGAAAAAAATTAAAATTAAAAGTAGCTACCATAAAAAGCTGTGCATGTAGGTTTACTGAAATCTAATGAATATGGCCAGAGTAATTTGCTTATTATCAAAATGACAACTGTGGAAGAATTTTACAATTTTTTTCTATTACTAAATTCTAAAACATAAGAGATTTGATAACAGTAAATGCAACGACATATACAGGTTCCATACTCAATTCTGAGAATAAAAATATAAGAGATTTTCAGGAGGTGTCTATTTCGTATGAGACAAAAAATGCTTTCTTAGATTACTGTTTTGAGAAAATACTTTTCACAAACAAAAGGTTTTTCTGTTGCAGTATGAGTGAAGAGATGTCTTCTTAAAGAATTGTTATCAGAAAATGTTTTACAAACAAAAGGTTTTTCACCTGTATGTGTCAAGAAATGTGTTCTTAGAATGCTATTCATCGTAAATGTTTTGAATCACACTTCTCATGCAAAAGGTTTTTCTTCTGTATGAATGTTTCTCAGATGCCTTTTTAGACTTCTATTCTGCGTAAACCATTTGGAACATATTTCACAAACAAAGGGTTTTTCTCCAGTATGAGTCAAATGATGTCTTCTTAAATCACAATTCTGAGAAAATCCTTTGGAACATATTTCACAAACAAAGGGTTTCTCTCCAGTATGAGTCAAGATGTGTCTTCTTAGATGACTATTCTGAGAAAATCCTTTGGAACATATGTTACAAGCAAAAGGTTTCTCACCAGTATGAGTCGAGAGATGGCTTCTTAGGTTACTATTCAGAGAGAATCCTTTGGAACATAATTCACAAACAAAGGGTTTCTCTCCTGTATGAGTCAAGAGATGGCTTCTTAGATGACTCTTATAATAAAATCTTTTGGAACATATTTCACAAACAAAGGGTTTTTCCCCTGTATGAATCAAGAGATGTCTTCTTAGCTGGTGATTATGAGAAAATGCTTTGAAACATGTTTCACAAACAAAGGGTTTCTCTCCTGTATGTGTCAATAGATGGCTTCTTAGATCACTATTCTTAGAAAATGTTTTGGAACATACTTCACAAATAAAAACTTTATCTTTTATATCAAAGGAGGAATGCTTTTCTTTATCACCATTTTGAGGAACAAAGTTCTTTTCACCAGACGGAGAATTTTCTTCTGTAATTGATGACATTTCCCTAAGTGGAAAAGTTTTGTTTTGGATGATATCAGAAAATTCTTTAAAGTATCAGTATGAAGAGATTGTCGCCATTTTCATCCCGGGAAATGATTTATTGAAGTTAAGTGAAAAAGTTTTATCTACCTTTGAATCTAAAATCAGAAACAAAAATAATAAACAGCACATATTTTAATAAACTGCACATATTTTAATAAACTTCACGAGACTTTAATTGTCAATTAAACAGTCGATTTTGCAATTTTCATTTCCGTAAACAGTATAAAATTCATCGAAATAATTATCACATTATATATTCTTAGGTATGAGTTAACTTGAGTATAGATACAGATAGATATGTGTATTTTTTAGTCAGTTATTTATTTTTATGTGAATACAAAGTTATCATAAAAACTATTAAATGAGTATAAAATCATTTTATTTCAAAATATGGAATACCTCATTCGTTGTTTATAATAATTGTCGAGGACATCTCTGAAAATACAATACCTAAAATGAAAAGAAATGTGTTTTTGAGTTCGTTGTTATGAAAGCTTTCACACGAAACCGTAGACGATATACAAAGAAAAGATTCTTTTTAAGAAACTTAATTAGCCCGTCTACATTTTTCTTAAATATATTTCTGAATGTTTAATAATCTGTAAATATGTGGGCCAATAGTCTTTATTACTTACCCAATTTGAAATTTCCACATTCCATAGTATAGAAGTAAAATGGTTGTGACAGACGGACAGACAGACACAGGAGTGATCTCATAATGGTTCCGCTTTTACTTTTTAAGTACGGCACCCTAAAAATAATGATACAATAAAAATAGACACTGATATCAGTATCATTTGTGGAAGGGGGTTCGAGGAATGATATTGTATGGGGGGAAAGGGCGTCAAAAATTGCCAAAAATTTGATATCGTTATGGTTTGCGAGCCAGCAACAGATTTTCATGACCAGGTTCCTCTCGGCTCATAACTTGTAAAACCCTTCAGAGAGTTCCATCATGAAGCTCCGTGAACGTCAGGTGCGGTTCCGTGCGTGGGTTAAGCAGCGGTAGCCTCCGCAGACCTGCCAACCTTTGAATGAGAAATCGTAGCACACAAAATTTAAATTCATCTGGAGGTTGATTGGTTATTTTTTCGTGTCACACAACCATCTTTTGTCATTCTTAAAAGAACAAGGTTTCAGTCTTTCAACTCAATATAGTCATTTTTTCCGTTGAAAATTTTTATACGATTTTTAGTTTTTTTTTTTTTTTTTTTTTTTACATTTTAAAAGGAGCCTGGTTCCAACTTTTTAGCCCAGTGCAGTAAATTTTGACAAATTCGGGATTTTTTTCCTGTGATCATTTCAGGATATTCACAATTTTTCTGCAATCGTAATTCACATTTTTCTATAATGATTCTTTATTGAAATGCGCACTTTTTACCAACTTTTGACGAAATTCGCATTTTTTACCACGATCCTTTGTCGAATTTTGGCGTTTTTTTTCCGCGATCCTTTTGACGAAATTAGTGTTTTCTTTCTGCGATCTTTTGGTGAAAAGTTGAATTTTCTTACTGATCTTTTCACGAAATTCGCGTTTTTTTCTGCGATATTTTGACAAAATTTACACCATTGAAAACGCAAAGTCTCAAATCTTCCGCGGGAAGGGGGGGGGTGGGGGGGCACATTCCCTCTCCCGGGCCACCCCCTGAACCAACATTGCGTTTTTACCACGATCCTTTGACGAAATTTATTTTGCGACCAATTGACGAAATTGTTTTTTTTATACGGTCTTTCGTCGAAATTCCCGGTATTTTATTGCAAATCATGCGATTTTGCACACTATTTCAAACCTTGCCCTTCAAGGAAGCCCTTCCCCTCCCGCCCCCTCCTTTCCAGAAATTCTTAAAATGGCACCTTGCTTCTAAGGAAGCGAATTCCTGTATAAATATTTACAGAAACACGATTCACTCGTGGTTAACATACATAAAGAGAGTGTTTTATGTTCAGAAGTTTGTTCTGTAGCCCAGATTTTTTTTTCCGTGAACATTTTTTAATGTCCGAAATTTCGGACTAATGGCCAATTTTTTATAACTTTCGGAACTTTTCTTTTATACTTCGAAATTTTGGAAATTTCGCAACAGAATCCCTCTTGAAAAATATGCTGTGCAAGATAAAAATCGCAACTAGAAACAAAAAATGCGTTTGTGTTTTTTGCAAAAAAATCGTAGTTTAAGACCGATTTTCGTAGCATCGTAATGGATAGGTCCAAATCGTAGCAACTTCGATTTTTTCTTAGCAGTTGGCAGGTCTGCCTCCCACGCACGTAAAAAAATTAGTCATTTCCTCCCGATTGAAAATTTATCAAATGATATTTAACCCAATATCCTGCAAAAAAAAGTCAGCTGATTATAAAGTGGTGGTAAGTACGTCAGCTGGTCACACGAACATAAAAAAATATATACATATTTAGTGATTTCCTCTCAATTGAAAATTTATCAGATGACAATATATATGCTATTTTAAATAAATAAGCATGCCAGCTGGCTATATCTCAGTGGAAAAATTGTCAGCTGATGCCCTGAGGGGTGTAACGCAGGAGCCAGACAGCAGCACCAATCACTTATTTCAATGCAGCAGCTGACGAGTTTTCCCTCGGCATATTACAAGCTGATTTTTTTTATTACGTACAGGATCATATTAATTATCAGGTTACGAATATTCACCCGGGAGGAAATAGCCTATCTTAAGTTATTCGACATTACGCTCCATGCTGTAACTGAAAGATATAATTTTATTGTAATGTTTCATTTACATCAATATTCTTTATAGATACTTTATTAAAATCTCATCCCATTCTAATCCACTGTATCCGCTCGCATTTTCGCCAATCACACCCGTTATATCTAAAATAAGGATCTGCGCATGCGTGTGGACTTAGATTGAAATTCTCTTACTACTAGAAAAATTGAACGTACAGGGTTACCAGATTGGAGATCATATCAGGAGTGGCATTTTCATCGCATCAACATTTATTTCATTTTTTTCAGTTGAGCAAAAATTTTTGTAAATGTTGCAGTAAGCGAATGGCTTGTAATAAATAAAAATACCTCTACCATCAATTTAATGTTCTATTTTTATTTGTTTTGTAATTTCCTATGTCAATTACATTATTATTTTATTTTTATTGACAATCAACACTGCTTCAGAAATAGCTTCATGTTATTTTCTTAAAGTATTCAATACTAACGCAATTAGGGAATTATTTATTACTCAACAGATAAAGAGTTAAATTTTGCAAATGAGCTGAGTCATTTAAACGTATTACTAATAAAAATGTAGCTGTAAATGCATACTATTTCTTTCCACACTTAATAATAATAATAAGAATGATTACCTTATTTTTATTTTTACTTTGTGTATTTATTTTTTTAACATAAATTTCAAAATATATTCTTTTAAATCTTGTATATTCTGCTGCCAAAATAGTATATATTTAAAGAAACATTATAAATTTATTTTAAGCAGTACATATAAATTTAAATGTCATAGTTTATGATTTTTACAAATTTAATAATGCATTATTTTTTTACATCCTATTCTACTTTTTTTAATGTAATTTTACTAAATATTAAATACATTTTTTATTGAATATTATTAGTATGGCCTTCCTTTTTAAATACAGCTTCTTGGAACTGTTTTTTAATTCAGTTATAAGCAATTAAAAGCTATCTATTAAGATAATTATAAAATTCTTTTAATAACCAATTTCGTTTAAATCACTTGGAATAGATAGCAGCACAGTAAAGTTTTCTTTTCTTTTTTCACTCTTTATGGATACAAGTTATTCAGTTACGACTTTATTTACCTTTTTATTGATAAAATATATTTAACTTAAAAAAAAAATTTCTTATGTTTTTATTTTTATTTTAAATATCTCTCTTTATATTCGAAAGCCAAAAAGTAATCGCCAATTTAGCATGATGACATATAGCAAACTCGGTAACCCTGTACAATTTTTATAGTAAGAGAATTTCAGTTTAAGTCCACACGCATGCGCAATTTCTTATATTTGATATAACGGTTGGGATCGGAGAATATGCTTTCCGCTCTATCATTCCGCCGTCAGCGCTCATAGCGGCAACTCATGTTATGTTATTCTTACCGCTTTGTGTACGTTTATACCCACCTAAGGCGTAATACTTCCCTAGCGGTTAGGAAAACCGGAACGCTTCAAAAAACATACAAATTCCTTGACAATGATGACTCGTTCCAGTTACCCCCAAAAAGAATGGATGGCTCGTCTCTGCCTCCATGCAAATCGGAACTATATCAGCATTTTTTACAAACATGATACATATAGCGCAAATTTAGTCACACGCACATCTAAAAGTCCCAACTACAGATGAACCGTAAACCTCAGTTACCATTATCGATCAATCAAATAATTGTTCAGCCCGAAAAAGGTAACACTTTTTATTTAATTTTAATCATGACGATTATCTTACGTTAAACATACACATTTAATTTTTTTTCTTTGTATTTTTGCACAGATGGCGATAATGAAGACATGGTGGCAGATAGTTCTGACACCGACTCTGACAGCGAATCAGAAGATGAGAGCAACTCGAGCCGAAACGAAAATGAATATGATTAAATTACAAAATGGAATTGAATAACTCTTTATAATAAATATTATATACTACATATTTAAGTTTCAATAAATTATTAATTAATTAATTTGCTTATCACAGTATTTCATCATTTATGTATTTCTATGTTTATCAATTTTAAAGTATCTATAAAGAATATTGAAGTAGATGGAACATCACAATAAAATTACATCTTACAGTTAGAGCATGGAGCATAATGTCGAATAACTTAAGGTATGTTATTTCCTACGGGATGAATATCCGCGAGCTGATAGTTAATATAATCCTGCACGTAATAAAAAAAAATCAGCTAGCAATATGCCGAGGGAAAACTCGTCAGTTGGTGCATTTAAATAAGTGATAGGTGCTGCTGTCTGACTCCTATGTTCAGAGCCCGCTTAACACTTAGGAATGGGGTAAGCCCGACGTCACACAGGGGGGCCCCTATTACTCTACAAATTGGTTTTTTATTTACTAAATCTCATTTTCGTATGCTTAAATAATTTGAAATTTTACCATCAATGTTTAGAGTAAATAACATTTTTAATATTAAACTAAAACTACCTATATAAAAGTATTTTATTATATGTTTAATTGTAAATGACCAATTTATTTTGTAAATGACAAATATGGAACTATAGTTGAGAATATGTGAACTTCAAAGTATTTTTTGTTATTTACAAACTGCCATATAGTAAGAAAAAAAAGTTTCATAAGAAAAAAATGTATTTTTTACAATGACTGAGTTTCTTTTTTCTAAAAATTAGTTTTGAAAAGTAAAATTGGGTCCCTTTTCTATTTCAGTGGGCAAGCACGGGCTTCACGGGCCTATTCCGTAAACAGGCCCTGCCTATGTTACACCCTTCAGGGCATCAGCTGACAATTTTTCCACTGAGATATAGCCAGCTGACATGTTTATTTATTTAAAATAGCATATATACTGTCATATGATAAATTTGCAATTGAGAAGAAATCACTAAATATGTGTGTATTTTTTTATGTTCGTGTGACTAGCTGACGTATTTACCACCACTTTATAAACAGCTGACTTTTTCCTGCAAGATATTGGGTTAACTATCTTTTGATACATTTTCAATCGGAAAAAAATGACTTTTTTTTCTCCTTTCGTTCGTGGGAGGATCACGCTGCTCAACCCATCCACGGAACCACAACTGACGTTCAAAGAGCTTCATGATATAACACTCTGAAGCATTTTAAAAGTTATCAGCCGAGAGGAAATAATTCACGAAATTTGTACCTGGCGTGGACTATTATACATGTACAGTCCTATACTATTTAAACTTATTGACAGTACAGATACATCCCATATTTTGAAAGAATGTAAGAGTGATTTAAAATACAATAAACTCTCAACTGCATCATCAAGAACATTCTTTAAAGGAAAGATTCAGTTCATTGACTTTGACAGTGCCAAGATTCTTCAAACACAAGACCATCCGTTTAAAGCAATTATTCGGGAATTTCTAGAGATTTATTTAAGAAATCAAGATATCTGTAATGATAAGGTTACATTTTCCATTTCAGATGTCTGGATCAGCATTTTGACCAGGATCTTTTGCATAATATCTCCAGTGATGTTGTTTTAATTTATCGTTGGATAACAGAAAGCGCCTCTGAGTTTATTTTAAATTTTTTTCGTGAAATTTCTGTTACTTCTTGATCTCTTTCATTTTGAACACTAATCTTCTAATATAGTTCATCTAATATCAGTTTGAATATAACTTCGGTCATGAAACATGTAAATAATTTTTGTCATTTTGTATTTAAGAAAATAAACTCCTGAAAATAGCTTTAAAGATAAATGAAAACATCAAGAGTAGTTTATATTTTTCTGACTTCAATTTTTAGATCGTTGCTTAAAAGCTCGGAATGAAGTGTGCGTCGGATAGTAACTTATTGTTTTGTTTTCACATATATATGTGTGCATGCAATAAATCTTATATCAGGTTAGATTACAAAATGAGACAAACAAGTCAGCTGAATTATTGAGATCAGTGTTAAGATGTAAAATCCCCGGTAATAATAACTTTAAGACTATACTGACCTGGAAGCCACCACAGTCATCTGACATATTAAACACCTTGCCTTGCCCGAATCCGCTGGTTGATGTTTTAAATATATTAATTTTAGCTTTTCAGTTTTCCCCAGTGGCATCGTTCGTTATCGGGCTACTACCATTTAAGTCAGTAACTGAAGAAATGGAGCAGATTTTCCCTTTTCTACAAATACTGGCAGCCACATCATACATCTCATGAAAATTAAAAGTAAAAATATTCTATCTCTCCAATCAATGGAATATAAAGCTTCACGGGTCAAGATGATGATGGAGAATGCCGTTGTTTGAATTACATACCTGCAAAGATGTCAATTTTGAAGGCCATACAATTAATGAAGAAATCAGGGGTTGCCCAGAGAACAGACCCCGAGCCCCTCTTTGCGAATGAATATTATTGCCTAACAGCTCCCTTCAGCTTCAGCAATGGTTATGAAAAAATTATTTCAAATATCATTTGAGAGGAAATTTTTTGTATCAGGATATATTTGGGCTGTACATTTATCAACTTTATGGAAATTTTGACCCCTCCTCTTACGATTTTGATATATTATAATTCCTGGACTCCCCCCCCCCCTCCTCTTCCACTTGTGATACCATTATCGGTGCCTAAAAATTCTTATTATTTTTACAATTGTTTTTTTCGTTTCCCTTTTATACATTTTCAATGATATACAGATAGGTATCCATAGATCAGCTTACTTTGTGCGAGTTTTAAATGAATAAACTACAAGATCTTTTACAGCATTTATACATATCTGTGTGTTTGAACGTTGTAAAAAATCTTGTAGCTTATACACAGATAGGGTCATACATTTATTATTTAGATAATTTACTGACTCATGAAGGAGTGAATAAAATATAACTATTATACAAGAAATAACTTTATATCAATGGAAATATAAAACAGTTACTAAATAAAGTCATAAGACGAAGTGCAAGATTTCACCTTCATTCAATCGCAATATACACAACATGAATTTTAAAAACCTGCCCATTTTATTTAAAAGGCGACGAAAATAATAAAATAGATGTTACAAGTTAAAGATATATAATTTATATAAAATTTCTTAGATCTTTCCGCCTGCATTTCCCCACAGCCATCATCAGAAAATTATAAAAATCAATTAAGATTAATTAAGAGAATCAGATTAATTATAAAAATGTTCTCTGATGATGGCCGCGGGAAATGTAGGCAAAAAGTACTATGAAATTTTAAATAAAATTTATTATTTTAACTTGTAACGTGTTTTTTATTATTTTCGTCGCCTTTTAAGTAAAATGGTGAGCTTTTTAAGGTTCACATTATGTATTTCGAGATAGTTACTTTTTAAAAGTACTTAATAATAGCTTTTTTTTTTTGTTACATAATTCATTCAACAGTAATATTGTTTCCTTGCACTTATCAACAAAACAGGTAGACAACGTTCTTTCTGCAATAAACATAACAAATGTCATTTCAAACAAACTTTGTTCATAGTTTCTCTAACAGTGGATTATATGCACATACGGCTACAGAATAGGAATGCCGAACGTTGGGGTATTCCATATTTTGGAATGAAATCATTATGTAATTATTTAATGTTTTTAATAATTACTTTGTACATGTACAGTGACAGTCACTGAAATCCACACAGTTTGGGACCAGAGGTTGTGCGTGGTTTAGAATTTTGTGGAATTCTGGTCATTGCTTTGTTTACATTTTTTAAAGAGTAATTTGAATGAAATAATGCAAACAAAATTATAATGAATGCTTGCAATATAGAATAATATTAAAATAAGTAATAAACTAAAATGATAAAAAGTAAGATAATTTTAAAAATGATTAAATTATTAAAAGTAAAGGTCAAGTAAAATAAATGTATAATTAAACATGCATATAAGAATGAGATGCATTTTCCTTGAATTATTCAATGAAACTTGCTCATAACTATTAATTGACATCAAAATCACAAAGTAAGGAAGTTTTATTTCAGGTTTGGTGAAGTCTTAATGGTAGAAAAAAGCTTCATTATTACATAAGTATACAAGGTGCAATATGTTATCTATCTTCTCAACCATCAACATATAGTTCCAATTACAAAAACGTTTCAAATGAGGTAAATATTCATGTTGCAACATTATTTAAATTAAAAAATCAATCTTATAAAAATTACGAAATCTAAGTTTTTATACAGTCCCCCAGTCCCTATAGTTATATTTAGTAAAAGTTTACACATATCATAACACAAAAAGTTTGACATCTGTACTACAAATTTGATGCAGTTATTACATTCCAAAGTTTGAGATTTTTGCACATGATTTTATCTTTCATTGAGCGATCAGTTAAAAGGTGAATTAAAGTAATTCGAGATCAAAATCAGGGTGCAACGTCCTTTTTATGGCGAAACCACCTTTAGCCGATATCGCCAAATCGGGTTATTTCATCTAAAAATGTGATCTAACTTTTATGGATCGAACAACATTCAAATATCAAAATAGGTAGAATCGACAAGCGGAAAATGAAACATACTCACTAAGGACTACATAAATGGCAGCGGAATGCAAACGACCAGTCGAGCTATAACGAGCATGGAAATTGATATTATATAAATTACAATAGTACTGCAGCGCCACATGTTCGGGATAAAACACGAATATATCAGTGGGCATCAGTGGCGTAGCTAGAGCATTTCGTTTGGGGGGGTGTGAAGATCGAATTTACCGAATGTTCATAGTAATTTTTTTTTTGTATTTACAGTACAGGACCTATTACCCAGAATCCTCGGAATCGAAGGCTTTCTGGATTTTGGAATTTTCCAGATTTCGGATCCTCTCAAATTTCACGTTTTTTTCGCGATCCTTTGACGAAATTTGCGTTTTTTTTTTTCACGATCCTTTGACGAAATTTGTGGGGGTTTTTTCGCGATCATTTGACAAAATTTGAGTTTTTTCGCGATTCTTTGACAACATTTGCGTATTTTTTCTACGATCCTTTGACGAAATTAGCGTTTTTTCGCGATCATTTGACGAAATTAGCGTTTTTTTCCCGCGATTCTTTGACAAACTTTCAGATTTTTTTACAATCATTTGACAAAATTAGCGTTTTTTCGCGATCATGTGACGAAATTAGCGTTTTTTCCGCGATTCTTTGACAAAATTTGCGTTTTTTTCGGGAACCTTTGACAAAATTCGCGTTTTTTTCCGCGATTCCTTGACAAAATTTGCATATTTTATATGATCATTTGACGAAATTAGCGTTTTTTCCGCAATTCTTTGACAAAATTAGCATATTTTTTCTACGATGATTTGACGAATTTACCGTTTTTTCACGATCATTTGACGAAATTAGCGTTTTTTCGCGATCCTTTGACAAAATTAGCGATTTTTCCGCGATTCTTTGACAAAATTTGCGTTTTATTTCAGGATCCCTTGACAAAATTCGCGTTCTTTCCGTGATTCTTTGACAAAATTTGTGTATTTTTTCTACGATCATTTGACGAAGTTAGCATTTTTTCGCGATCATTTCACGAAATTCTTGTTTTTTTCGCGATTCTTTGACAAAGTTTGTGTTTTATCGCGATCCTTTGACGATATTCGCGATTCTTTGAAAGACGTTCGCATTCTTTTACGAAATTCGCGTTTTTTCTGTGATTCTTTGACGAAATTCACGTTTCTCTGCAATTTTTTGACGAAATTAGCATTTTTTAACGATCCTTTGATGAAATTATCGTTTTTTTTTCGCGATCCTTTGTCAAAATTCGCATTTTTTTCGCGACTCTTTGACGAAATTTGCATTTTTTTCAGAATCCTGTGATGAAATTTGCGGGTTTTTTGCGATTCTTTGACGGAATTTGTGTTTTTTTTCGCGATTCCTTGACAAAATTCGCGTTTTTTCTGCAATTCTTTGGAGAAATTAGCGATTTCTTCTGCGAACGATTGACGTAATTGATTTTTTTTCGGCGCCTATTTGTCGAAAATCGCGTTTTTTTTATGTCCGAATTTTCGGAGTGAAGACCAATTTTCTTTTAATTTTCGGAAAATTCAGAACAGAATCAATCACCCCCGGTGAAATATCTGACGATTTTCTTTTTTTAACGAATCTTAATATAAATTAATTTTATACTAAAATTGGAGAGAAAAAATGATTTTTTTCTAATGTCGGGGGGAGGGGAGGACGGCTTCGTGTTATCTGGCGGCTGAAATAACATATTTTAGTGGTTACACGTCGTAACACAATAGATTGAAAAAAAATTAGAAATCGGTAAAATTTCAAAAAATTTCAAAATTTTAGTACAAATTTACAAGTTTAGAAAATTTTCAAATAATTATTTTTTTCGGATTTCGGGTCTTTCCGGATTTTGGAATTCCGGATAATGGGTCCTTTACTGTATTTGTATTTATTTGTATTTTGTATTTTTTCACATTGTTTTCTTTTGGTCGATGGGGGGGGGGGGGATTAGACATTTATTTATTATTTCAGTAATATATAAATAAGCAGACCAAAAAATTTTAACAAAAAACTAAATAATTTCAACCATTTAAAATTTTACAAACTGGAGGAGCGAGGGTAGTAGAAATTATGAATGGAGGGAGTGAAATAGATAACTGCTGATTTATTTATCGTATTGCACAATTACAAATAAAGCAGAGGAAAAAAGTAATTTTAAAGACTTTAACCCTTAACTGATCAGGTTTTCCACCCCAGAGAAATTTCATTTATGAAGAAATTTTTTTTGTGGTATTTAGATACGTGTATTTATATGTATATGTATGTACACTTACAGTACTTTTTCAGTTGTTTTTATTCAAGTAAATAATGCAAAATTCACATGAGATTTTCTTACTTTAATTCGTAAATTTTGTTGAGTGCACAAGACAAGAAATCAAATTTTGGGGTTGTATACACACCACCTCACCACGTTATATATATATATATAAATCACCTCATCACTTAAGGTTTAAGCTTTTCGTGCTCGATACTTCAGTGAGGGGGGAGGGGGCAAAGGTAAAAGGAGTAATTTGGGGTGAGGTGTAAAAAGACAGATTTAGATTGATTATTTATTATTACAATAAAAATAAGTTTAACAGAAAATATTTTAAAAATAATTATTTTTTTCTTTTATTTATAACTCAAAGTTTGAAATTTGCAATACTTTTTAAATTTTAAGTTAGAAGTCTATACGGGTAGAAATTTTCAGGCCCGGGCCAGGCCGACCCATAGAAAAAAAGTCAACCCGGCCCATTATAAAAGATAGGCCTGAACTCGGCCAGGCCTGTCAAAAAAATTATTGGCCTGGCCCGGCGTTATAGCAGCTAAAAGTTCAGCCTGAGACCATTCTGGCCCGAAAAAAAAAAATGAAAATCTCGACCCGAGCCTGGCACGGCCCGAGTGAATTTTTACAAAACATTGATTTTTACGTCGATTTGGTTAAAAATTTGTCTGTACGAGGAATCTTGATCAAAAATACTTAATCTTAGCTTTTTTTTTTTTTTGTAATCTTTATTTTTATAGAAATGCCGTAGGTTGCGATATATATATATATTTTAAATAAATCTCTATTTGTTATATGCAAATGCTTCGACTATCATTATTTTTGTTAATCCATATTGGAGACTTAAAAATCTAGAAAATGCTATACAGTGAAATCTTCTAAGACGGAATCGCACTGTAAAGTAAAAAAATGCATTACAGACAAGTTCCCTTCTTAATAGGTGTAAATATATTATATATCC
Organism: Maratus speciosus; assembly: GCA_963932465.1. Taxonomy (NCBI): domain Eukaryota; kingdom Metazoa; phylum Arthropoda; class Arachnida; order Araneae; family Salticidae; genus Maratus; species Maratus speciosus. Next base: position 82,247,728 of record OZ010794.1, read on the forward strand.
TTTTCTCACATATTATTATATTAATTTTGCATGGATCAACACCTTTTTCAGTTTAAAACAGGATTACGCATAGGCAGGTTCTTTTTCACACGCGTTGCTATATTTTAATTTAGCTTTATTTTGCTACCAGGCCACGCTCAGACAATGATTTTCATACGGGTTGGGTGAAAACCGGAACTGAAAATTTTGGCCCATGAAGACTTGGAAGAATGAAACCAGTCCCGGCTCTGTACAGAAAACATTAATTAGGCCTAGTCAGGCGTTATTTATGTTTTGCCAAAGCTGACGTTTGTAACAGATTTTTTTAAAACGTGGCAAAAGATCATTATGAGGTAGCAATTGATTATAATTTTATATGTGATACATTTATCAGAAAATTAAAAAAGTCTATTGGACTTCAAAGCACTTCATGCCTTATGCCTGCTGATTTCATGCTTCTGGATTAAAAAAATGTCTACTTAAATGTGATGGAAAATTTACCATTCGTAAGAGGAGTAAAAATATTTTTTAAGAACAAGTATTTCTTTTTGTTGTTGTTGTTTGTTTGTTTTTTGTTTTTTTTTTTCATAAACGTGGCATTTAATTCGAAGTTAGAAAATTATTTAGTTATTTCAAATTTTAATCCGTGTATGGTATATTTGATAATTTTGATGATATGTGACAGAAAAATGCACAATATAAGAATAGGAGGATTTTTGGATTTTCTTTTTTCTTTTTTTTATTTCTCTTTTTCCATAAATATTTATCCAAGTAAAAACGTAAGATAAAATAAGAAAATTAATAAAAATTAAATAAAAATATATAAAAGAATTGGTTGATTAGTAGTTTTTATTTTCTCTGGTAATTAGAATAAGGATAATTGTTGCTTCAATGAAAAAATTTCAACTGTCTGCCCCCCAAAGCAGATCAAAGGACCAAAACAAACTACAGAGAACGACGGAAACATTTAGTAGACAATGTTGCATAAAACCGGACAGAAGAATTTTTTTACTTGGAACTTTTTTACAGAACGTTTTTACTTGGATTTATAGAAAAAAGAGAAAGAAATAAAAGAAAAAAATTCAAACCCTCCTATTCTTATATTGTGCATTTTTCTTTCACATATGATCAAAATTATCAAATACACACCATACACGGATTCAGATTTGAAATAACTAAACAGTTTTCTAACTTCGTATTAAAAGCCACGTTTATGAAAAAAAAAAAAAAAAAACTTGTTCTTAAAAAATAGTTTTACTTCTCTCAAGAATGTTAAATTTTCTGACGCATTTAAGTAGACATTTTTTTATCCAGAAGTATGTAATCAGCAGGCATGACCGCATGAGGTATGAAGTGCTTTGAAATCAAATAGCACTTTTAAATTTTCTAATAAATGTATTACATATTAAGTTATAATCAATCGCTATTTCATAATGATCTTTTGCCTATTGTCATGTTTAAAAAAAATCTGTTCCAAACGTCAACTTTGGCACCATTTTCTGAAAGACCAGTTACCTTTATAGGAAAAAAGAGAAACGCTATTCGTTTACGAATAAGAAAGAATATCTGCAAATTTCGTGCATTTAAAAATGAAAATTTCTTCACGAAAGTGTAAAAAAAGATACAAGTTACGATTTCAGATCAGCTTTAAATAGTTTTTAAAAACCACAAAATGTGGCTAATCAAACCTGCACTTTATTTGTAGGATATTTTTTCTGTTCAATTTTTAAGCTGGAACTCGTAATATAGAAAGTTATCAGAATTGAAATAGTCAAATATCATGTTGAGCAATTGAGCATAAGTATACAAAAATTAAATATTATTTTAATTTGCAATAATAGAAAAAGAGTCTTGAACACAAAAAGAATTTTTTTAGATGGAGAAGGGGAAGGGGAGAGACAGTAGACAGTGTGGAAAATTATTTTGTGTTCTGCAAAATTACTTTGCTTGCATTTTTTTGTGAGCTGTAGCGTTGATTCTATTACACGAATTAGCCTGATTGAAGTCAAAGGATTTTTTTAAATCAATTTAAATTAACTTTGAGATCCCTTCATTTCAGAAAACAAAGAAAAAAATGGCTTTCAGTTTTTGCAGCAGAATGTAAATGTATGTCTCAATACGCCAATTAGAAGAAAAATTAATGTTTTATCATCAATGCAATTGCTTTATATATCAATACAACACTGTTAAAAATTTTGTGGTATGTTAAACCAATTTTTGGTGCTCCAGTAGCTGCCACCATAAGATGGTGGAATCTTGAACCAACATTTGGAGCTAAGGTTCAATCGGAGCTCCAAATCTTGGAGTGAGATTTCACCATCTGATGGTGGCAGCTACTGGAGCACCAAAAGTTGGTTCAATCTACTACAAAATTTTTAACAGTGAACTGATGATTTTAAAACAAGTTCAAAAACATAAATAAAAAATATCTTTTCGAACTGAATGACAAGAACCAGTGTTGCAGTCGTAAAAAAACAAAGGATATACGCTAAAGTCATGAACATTCATGGATACAGTATACGCCAATGCTTTATTTGAGAAGCAGAGGGTATGCGGAGCTTCTTTAAAAAATCCAGAGTGAGGGTATACGGCGTATATCTCCGTATACCCTCCACTACTACGTGACAAAAACAGATCCAGATCTTAAAACATATCGTCGGTTTATATTAAGTTACAAAGGAAAAAATCCAATATTTTATAGTTCTCTGTCTTATATTATTTTTCTTTAAAGCGGTTCTCGAGCTTCCTACTGAACAACGCAAAGATTTTTCTGACACATTTTCTGTCTCATTTTAAGCATATTGGCAGGCTTGACTGTTGAAGCGGAATACAATGGAAACTAGTTTTACATTTTTTTGATAAAATTACTTATCACGTTATAAGCAAATGTTGTCACATGACGACAAGTTTTTTGCCTTTCTCGAGCTGCCGTGTCTGAATTTAGGTTCAAAACGTTAACTTTGAAAATATTTTCTGAAAAATCTTTTGCGTTTACCAAAAAATGGAAAACGTCTTTCGACTACATAGTTTCTGAATAACAACACCTGCCAATTTCCGAACAAAAATGAATTCAGAAATGTCTCAGAAAGTAGCTCTTCTGATTTGAGAATACCCTTAAGGATTTTTTTCCCGCATTTTTTTTTAAATAAGTTTTTCAAGAAACTTTTAGTTTTTCGAAGATACAATATATCATTATATATAGTAGCTAATAGGGATGTAACGAATATTCGGTATCTATTCTGTATTCGGCCTTTTCGGCCATATTACCGAATATTCCGTTAGGCCGAATATCAAGATATTCGGCCAAACCGAATACTTAAAAAAAAACTTTTAAAACATTTTTAAAAATCTTACACAATTTCTACTTTTAGCTGTCAAATTATAAAGATGTTCATAAAAATTAGAAACAGAATCATATTTAAGTAAAAGAGAATATTTTTACATTATTTGCTTTTTGTAAAGTATTACTTAAGAAAATTAACCATAATGGAGATTTTCATAGGAATTAACAATGTAAAAATGCAACTTCCTGAACCTTTTCTAGTAAATAATCGGTTTCTTGCTTTTTCACACAAAAGTGCGCTTCTAATCGAAACAGAAAAACTTTCAGGGTTGATAATACACATCAAGAACGACAATTTTTGCTCAGAAAACCACAATCGAAATCCACTTATTCAGTTATAAATAAAGTGTATCTCATCTCATTCGAGGTCAAACTTGGATTTTCATTTGTTAACCCTAACGAAGATATCATAGCTATATTTTTTAACAAACTTGCTTTGATTTCTGTGAAATATAATATCATGATGAGGAGTGCTGGAAATTGCCATTTTTCATATTTAAACAACTATGAGGTAGACATTCCTTTATTCAGAATGCAATTTATAGTATTTATACTGTATCACTGGCCAAAATTCAATCATTTTCAATGATATCATCACATTTAATACAAACTAAATTAATATGAAACAAATCTTGCTAAAATATCTTCATTTACTGATAAAGTTGTGAACGAAAATTCAGTTTCGGCTTGTAGTTGCACACCCAGAATTTTTGACTAAATATATTGTAATTTTAATGAAATAAATGGAGTGAGGTGTTGTTTTTTGTTCAAAATTTTTTTGTCTTGACCATATTATCTCTGTTTTTTACAATTTTCTAGGAACAATGTGTATGTTTACAATCTCTGAAAATAATCGCCCATTCGAAACACTGATCTAAGATGCATTTAAAAACTTCCTTGCTAAATCAAAGACAGTAGAAAAGTTATTTTTGCTGAGTTGATTGTTTTAGAATTTAAATATATATATATTCACTTGGTTTAATTCACCAGAAGAAGCAATGAAATATCAAACTTTTTTAATTAATAAAATTTTAAAATTCTCTTCTTAAATAACACAAAGATTTTTTTCATGTATAAAGTTTACTTGTAAAAAGTTCTTGTTTATGAATATGTAAATTTCTGCATTAAATATTGTGTAAAATTATTTTAAAATTTAACATTTTAATGCCTTTAATCTTTGAAATATAAAAGTATTCGACAAGCCGAGTACTTGGTATTTGGCCGAATAGTTACTACTCAGCTGGCCGAATATTCGGTACTCGGCCTAACAGTTAATTCGGCTAATCGAATATTCGGTATACGGTTCGCTTGAAGGCCGAATATTCGGTAGAAAAGCTATTTTTGCTGAGTTGTTTGTTTTAGAATTAAAAAATATATATTCCCTTGGTGGTTTAATTCACCATAAGAAGCCATGAAATATGAAACTATTTTAATTAATAAAAATTTTAAATATTCGACCATCCGAATATTTGGTATTTGGCCGAATAGTTACTACTCGGCTAGCTGAATATTCGGTATCCGGTTCGCCTGTAGGCCGAATATTCGGTATTCGGTCAAAATCACTATTCGGTACATCCTTAGTAGCTGATGTAATTTTATTACACCGTTTTAATTTTCTTTGATAAGAAAAGATTCCCTGTTCTCTCTTATTTTTTGCTTTGAAAAACAGACAATACAACAGAAAAAAATCTGGCGACATCCTGTCCACCGAAAAAACCGCGAAATATCAACCCCCGATAGCTTTCAGAGTCAAGCAAAACGAATTTTAACGAACAAGAAGTCTGGCCTTCTAATTTCATTTGCATTGGTCAAGGAGTGTACGCATTTACCCTCAAGGCACTCTTCTCCAGATTCCTTTCTTGAATGAAGCGAAGATATTTTCTACCCTTATCTTCTAGCTTGCAGGGACACTGCATAGAAATAGGAAGAAGCTATACTTAATCTTCTAAGGGATACTGTAACCTGGACCCCTCTCCCTCCCCTTCTTACACCCATGGAATAGTTAAAAGGTGAAATTGCAATCGACTCCCAGCGAAAAAAAAAAAAAAAAATACATAGTGCAAAGAGAAAGGAAGTTTCTAATTAGAAAATCTATATATTTAAAATATTTAATAATTTCAAATATGGTTTGACATTGTTTTCTGTTTTGCAATACATTTTGTAATATGTTTTTAAAAATCTCTCTATTCTAAAAAAAAGTAACTACCGCTGTCAGCGCCGCCGCCGCCGCCGCCGGTTTTGAATTTTTTGTGACCGGAGGTCTTTCTTCGTTAATATTAAAAAAAAATAATGCATACAAAAATATGAAAATCGATAGTATTATACAGAAATGTTTGATAAACACGCTGATGCAGACAGTTTTCAGATCGAAGAATTATTTTAAGAGATATTTAATGCTAAAGTTGGACAAAATCGTTCCACTAAAAAAGTTTTATAGGAGCAAAAACTATTCATAGGAATTTAATCATTTTTAGATCATTTTATGCGTTAGAATTTGCCGGAGTGCAGATTGCATTAATTTTTTTATTTTGACTCATTTTTTTGAGGTTTTATTTCTATTTTAAATTCAAATTTTCAGCATTTCTAGAGATATTTTTAACAGATTTTAGAAAGTGATATTAATTTAAACTGTTGCCAACTGTATAAAAAGCGGAAACAATAATGTTTGCTTCAAAAAAAAAAAAATATTTATACGTGTAAATAAATTAAAAATTTATTTACACGTGACTATTATAAACAGAAAAAAACATTTGGAATTAGAATTAAATAATTATGTACAAAAAGCAGGAACTTGTTAAAACTTACGTCATAAAAACTATAATTACACGTGAATTTTAAGAGAGAAAGGAATTTGTAAAATAATAAATTTATTAACATGCGTTAGAAGCCTTAAATAGAAGAAATTACGTCATATTTACGTCACATTTCAGTTATTACATAAAATGAACACAAAATAATATTGCAAAACGGTTTAAATTTAGAAATTGCGCTGGACATTTATATGATATTTTGAGAGGATACTTTTCAACTATTCTTGTTAGGAAAGCGCAAATAATATTTCATTTCTAACAAAAGTATTTTCACGTGAATATTAAAAAGAGAAAGAATAGTTTGGTCAAAATTACGTCAGATTAAAAACGATTAATTTAAAATGTCTCATTTAAAAGAACTTTCTTTTCACTTTGTTAAAAAATACCAGGAGACAAAGACTCTGTTTACTTAATTCCTTTTATATTAGCTTATTTTGAAATGTCGTTACACGTGTTTACGTCATCAAGTTATTTTTATTTCGACGTTTTATTTGTATTTTTATTAATGTTGTACTAATTTATTTGTTTTTTTTTTCGTTATTTAAAATAAAAAGTATGTCAATTTGTATAATTTGACGAGTGGTTTGGCGATTTATATAATTTGTCGAAATTGGTCGACGGGACAATCAAGTAGTACCGCAACGGATTTGGTGTTAAAATTCCTCAATCGAAGAGAAATGAATAGAAATCCGTTTATAGGGAGATCGCCACTGTTTTTTAAATTATAATTCAACCTTTCGAAATCTTTTTAAAGCCGATCAAATTAGCGTGCATTTAGAGTCTACGGTGTCGGGACGGGGGTTGGCGAGCGTAGCTCGTAGGGGGCCGAGCCCCCTAGTTCTTAAAAAAAAAGAAAAAAATCAGAGCCAAATGATGCAATTTTTGAACGAAAGTGAAATTACCGAATGTATATGAGTTTACCGAAGTGGGGGGGTGTCGCACCCCCCCACACCCCCCCTGTAGCTACGTCCCTGGTGGGCATGCTAGTCAGCGCTGAGATTGTAATGGCAAGCTATGCTATGTAAAATGGTCATTGCAGCCTGATTTTGATCTCGAATTACTTTAATTCATCTTTTACCTGATCCCTCAATGAAAGACAAAATCATGTGCAAAAATCTCAAACTTTGAAATTTAATAACTGTGTCAATTTTTGTAGTACAGATGTCAAACTTTTTGTGTTATATCTGTTACAATATGTGTAAACTTTTACTAAATATAACTATAGTGACTAGGAGACCATATAAAAAGTCAGTTTTCGTAATTTTTATAAAATGGATTTTTTACTTTAAATAATGCCACATCATGAATATTTACCTCATTTCAAATGCTTTTGTAATTGGGACTGTATATCTACTACCAACGGTTGAGAAATTAAAGGTCGGCGATAGATAACATATTGCACCGTGTATATTTGGTAAAAAAAATTGTGATTATCAGTGATATGATATTTTTCACAAATAAATTTATACTTCTTTCATGAAAAACCATTATCATGAATTACATATTAAAATACATACAAGATGATATAAAACTAAATAATTTTGTAATTTTGCCCCTACATCTGAACTGAATGTTTCATTGTTTACGTCTGTGATACAGATTTTAGGATTGCAGATTTGAGGGAGTTTACTGCATTTCCTTAAAAATAGATAACAGACTAAAAAAGATAACAGGCTATTTTGATGTAAAGAAAAGGTTACAAAAAAGAAAATTTTAGTTGGATCAAAAATGATAACCATATCAAGCCAATTTTTCTCTTTCCCTACAGATATCTTACGATATCAAAAGCCAAACACTTTCTTTCCCCCTAAAGTGACAATATTCTAAATGCACAGCCCCATTGCACTCATGATATCGATAGTCGTTTTAAAAAAGGCTACAAAATATGCAACATGATAATAATACTGCTTGACTTCTTTTTCTTTCTGTTATAAAATTGTTTAAAAATGACTGAGCTCTAGCCAGAACATTCTAACGAACAATATGTAATTGAATATCGTGTTGGTGCCATCAAGATAGGCTAACAACACACATCTTCTTGTAATGGAAGTTACAAGTCCTAAATAAATGACAGACTCTATTAAGTACAGTTCAATTCAGTTTTAGTTTTTAAACGATGCTAATAATTACACAGTGAATCAAGAGAATGGACCTGTACTGGCTGTTAAAAACAATCAGCTATTTAGAAAAACTTTTACAACAGTTTTTCATACAACGCATGTTAACCTGTGTTACATGGAAAACTGAATAATGGTGTTTCAGATCATTGCGTCATATACCATGCAATTTCAGAATATCATTATTTATTTGTTTTGAAAAATGACTCGGGTAGAGTTGAAACAAGTCAACAGTCAAATAAAACTATTTTACTATTTTTAAAGTTCTAATGTTTTTTAAAGTTTTAAGTAACAAATAGAAATAATAAGTGGTTTGAATGCAATAATGCATTCAAAATTATAATAAATGCTTACAGTATAGAAAAATATTAAAATAATTATGTAAAATAATAAAGTAAAATAACAAAAATTATGAAAATTTTATAAATGTTAAAATATTAAAAGTAGAGAAAAAGTAAATAATTAATAATGCATATTTAAAGGCACCGATGCCATATACTTTAGCGCGACTTTTTTCTGATGCAAATATCGGCACACTGGGTACTTAACTACCACCAAAATACCATATTTTGCTTGATACGATAACCTGGATGTTGTTGTTTATTTATTAATACAGTGTTTATTTACATTTATTATCTTTTTAAAATTATATTAATTGTTTTGTTCCATAGTTATTAATGAAACTTTTATTTGTTTATTGTCATTCCCTTTTTAAAAATATATATGTAACTCATATTGGAAAGCGTGGTTTAAGCTAAATTGGCATCAGAAAAAAAATCACTCTTTAAATATGCATAATAATGATGAAATACATTTTTCTTGAATTATTCAATAAAACTTGCTTCGTAAAAGTACATTAATAATATGGATGCAACGAATATTCAGTAGCTATTCGGCATGTTCAGTTTAAAAGCTGAATGTGAATATTCAGTTTGGTTGAATAGCTCAGCCGAATACTAAATCAAAATCATCTATATTTACAAAATAATACCAATTGATATATTTTAAATAATATACCTATAGGTTTATATTTATATGTTACATGTTAAGGTAATTTAAATGTTTATTAAATTTATAAAACAATTTTATTTCAAATATTAAATATAAATTTAATAGTCATTTGAATTTTCTTAATGTGCAATACAGGAAAAGTAATCTTATTAAAAAATTTAAAGTAATTTATTAATTTGAATTTTATGGTATTAGATATTTAGTCTTTCAGTCTTAGAGTTTACACAGATTTTCTTGCTTAATATAAAACAATATTTTTTGTAATAAATGATTCAGTTATAAAATTGTCTGATCATTTGATTACACAAAGGCAGTTATTAATTTCTTCACTTACAGATAGAATATTTTTATGAAGCATGTATTCATTCTATGAGTGAAGGGATTAAAAGTAAATACAGTAGACTCCTTCAAATCTGCACAGTTCGGGATGAGAGGTTGTGCGGATTTTAGAATTTTGCAGATTTCTGGTCATTGCCTTGTTTACATTTTTTAAACAGTAATTTGAATGTAATAATGCAATAAAAATTATAATGAATGTTTGCAATATAGTAAAGTATTGAAATAATTAAGTAAAGTTATAAACTAAAATGATAAAATGTAAGTTAATTTAAAAAAGGATTAAATTATTAAAAGTAAAGGTCACGTAGATAATTAATAATGTATAATTAAATATGCATAATACAGATGATATACATTTTCCTTGAATTATTCACTAAAACTTTACTCATAAAGGTACTGTAATGTAACTAACATATACAAAACATTTTAAACCTTTAAAACAATAACTTATGCTTTAATCAGCATAAAACACAGCATACAAAAAATCATACAGTCTTGTTGTCAAATCATTATTCATTAAAATAGTGTCGCCACTGCAATAACTTATATATATCAGGTATCATATTATTTCACATCAAAGTCATAAAGGAAGGAAGTTTTATTTCAGGTTTTAGCTTAATAAACTAAAACGCTTGATTAATTCATAAATATATTTCGTAAAAGGATTGGGATTACCAGTGATATCAGCAATATCTTGATTTTTTTTAGAAATAAATTTATACTTCCTTCATGAAAAACTATGATTTAAGTCATATTATCGAGAATTACATATTAAAATCCATACAGAATGATATAAAACAACAACAAAAAAAATGTGTCGGTTTGAACCTATATCTGAACTGAAAGTATCATTGTTTACATTTGTGATGATGTGCCGATTTTAGGAGCTTGCAGATTTTAAGATAGCGGATTTGAGGGAATCTGCTCTACCTACTTAGTTTAACAACAAATTAAATAAAATGCTTTTCATCTCTAAAAAATGCCCCACTAAACTTTTAAGAAATGTAAAGAATTTTTTTTTTCTTTACTCAATAACTAAAATATGGTTGGCACATTGCAATATGTTTATATTCAATTCTATTTTGTGTTTACGTGTGATTTTAAAAATATAGAAAATACATAATTATAATAAATAATTTTCCCAATCATCTCATTAAAATCATGACTATTACTGATACTTATCATCTGTTTCAACACAGTGACATGTTGCACTTAAAACAGATGATACTAAGAATCATGGTTTATGAGTTTCTGCTGAAGAAGAAAAAATAAAAAGCTTAAAGATATTTTAACTTTTCAAATAAAGAACATGCCTTACTTTTAAAATATTGTCTTTTATAAGAAATGAAATAAAATATGGAAAAAATATTGTAAAACAGCAAATTTTCACAGCGCTTTAAAAAATTTTAAGAATTTTAAACACTGCTATGGTAATTCCAAAATGTGATGCAACTTTATACGGTAGACTCCCTCAAATCCACACAGCTATGGACCAGAGGTTATGTGGGTTTTAGAATTTTGTGGATTTCTAGTCATGGATTTGCTTACATTTTTGAAACATTAATTTGATTGGTAGTTCAGCAAGGGAAATTATAATGAAGGCTCACAATAAAGTGAAACATTTTAAAATAAGTAAAATATTAAAATAATTTATTAGTTTAAATGTCAGTAATTATTAAAATAATTATGTAAAATAAAAATTTAGAAAAATATTAAATTATTACCGACGAAATCGATTCAATTCGATTCCAAAAGTCCTATGCTGCCATTTAGTGGAAAAGTGATCATAAGATCGATACGGCATCATATAGATATGCTAATTTATATCAAAATCAAAAGTAATGTAAATTTATTTAGTAATAAATTAGCTGTAATAACCAAAAGAGAATGATTAACTAAAAATTTAGTAAAAAAAACATTGCGGTAGTCGCTGATTTCTGTGCCATCTTGAATTTTGTTCCTGCAACTTAACTGTAAATTTCATTGTTTACATCTGAAAAATACGTGGATTTTAGGCGTTCGTGGATTTAAGGGAGTCTACTGTATTACAAATGGCTTCTTGATGATTATTATCTCATTTTTATTTTTTAGTGGTAGGAAGAAGCACTGTTTGCATACTTTAATATTGACAATAATAAATTGAAATAACATTCCCTTCACAGATTAATTAAACCAACACAAAAGTTTTGCCACTTGGATAATGGATGGAAATTATTTTATGAGTTTGGGATCAACATAAACTTTCTCATGTAAAAGCATACTATTGGTAACTTCCTATAATTTATAGACAAAAATACCACTGAAATTGTCAACTATTCATAAATTCATGCAAAATTTTTATAACATACATTTGAATAACCAGTATAATTAGAGAATAGTTTTGAATAATGTCATAAATCTAAAATAATTAATTAGTATTAATATTTAAAAGAATAATAATTATTTTCAAATAGATAAAATAATTTCTTAGAAGAAAGTATGTCTGTTTTTCATTTTGCGACTATTGTTGCCACCTAAATTATTCATCCAGGAATATAATAATGAATCTGTGAAATTTCAAGTAAAAATATATTTGAAAATAAGAGGAACTCCAGATTTTTTCCAGGATGAACTTAAAGCAACTTCAAATACAGTAAAGAAATGATTTTTTCTTCACAAAAGCCAATAGGAAAATGCGTGTTTCAACAAACATATGTTAAACTCTAAAAAAATAAATAACATAACATAAAGCAATGAATATTACACAACACAACTGCCAATGTCCAGACATCTCACAATTAAAATACACTGATAATTCCAATTTTTTTTGTGTTGCCAATTAATGCAATACCAGTCAAACTGACCTAGAGAGGTAAAGTTTCTTTAAATTTCGAGTGTGTGTGTGTGTGGGGGGGGGGGGGTGATTTTTCTATAAAAATCAGAAAAGAACACTTTCTTACAAATAAAAGCTTTCCTTGTAAAAGCCTTTCTTAAAAAAGTTTTAAAAGTTTTATTCAAGGCATTTTTTTTTCTGTTTATATGAATACACTGCAAAATAAATGTAAAAATAAAATATAATAAAACATTAAAACTTTCGTCCTCAGAGTTTCCATGACATTTTTCTTGCTTAATTCAACATTATTTTATGTAATACGGTGTCATATCCATTATCTGTCATCCCCATACTCAGAATGCTCTGAAAACCGTAATGCAGAATGATAACAAAAACTTAATTTGTTTCATTTCAAAAATGTAAAAACTAAAGATATATTTTAACAGCAAGTATGAGATGCAGCAGACGAAAATATACTTTTCCATGGGTGGTGCAAATTGTGGCCATATGTGATATTTTTTGATGATGTGGATGAGTTTGAAATTGAAGACTTTAAAATTAAAACAAGAAGGAAATTATTACAAATCTGCTGGACTATGCTTAAGGACTTTCATGCTCAGAAGCTCAATTGCTGGATTGAAAGGCAATGGAAGGTTGCCTAAACGCTGATGAAGATACTCCTGTAAGTCATCAGATGTCTGGAAGTGAGATTTGTGACATAATGACAAATAATATGTCAATGGAAGTGATGGTGACCAGCAGAATGAGGTGGGCAAACAAAATTTCAGTTACTGAAATTTTTCAACTGAACAACTGTTTTGTGGAATGCAGCAAATCATATCAGTATATAGGTTGCAGAAACAATTAGCGAAAGAGACACAATATAAGCAACCTTTTGATACGTTAAAATTATTTTTTTTTTAAATTGTAATTCAGAATGTTTTATTATTTTGTGTAAATAAGTTATTAAATTAACAAATTTGTAATTATGTATATACAATATAAAATATAGTTCAAACTATAATTGTTGAACGTCATATTCACCTTGAAAAACATATAAAAATATGATGTTACAATTCTGATAAAATTTTACTTAAAAAGGAGTTAAAATATATAAAAGGTTTCTACAACATGGAAACCGTCAAAGGTGTTAAAATCCCAAGCGCTTTCAACTGCATTATAACAGCTGTCTTCAGGGAAAAATCAGAAGGGTGAAAGTTCATGGAAAATTCTTTGCTCAAGTATCAGTGGACGAGTCTATTTCAAAGGAAGGAAGGAGGGGGGGAGGTGGTAAAAAATGAAAATGATTAGGTTTCAAAATCGCTAGAAATATCAAGTATGCTATACCAGATCTTAGATATGTTGTAGGATAAAGTATCGTTGCAAGTATTCTTTCTTTGAGTTAAAAATTCCAATGATTCTCCGATTATTGATGTGTGATTGGAATTGTCATTGGAAATTTTAACTCAAAGAAAGAATACTTGCAACGATACTTTATCCTACAACATATCTAAGATCTGGTATAGCATACTTGATATTTCTAGCGATTTTGAAACCTAATCATTTTCATTTTTTACCATCTCCCCCCCTCCTTCCTTCCTTTGAAACAGACTCGTCCACTGATACTTAAGCAAAGAATTTTCCATGAACTTTCACCCTTCTGATTTTCCTCTGAAGACGACTGTTATAATGCAGTTGAAAGTGCTTGGGATTTTAACACCTTTGACAGTTTGTTGTAGAAACCTTTTATGTATTTTAGCACCTTTTTAAGTAAAATTTTATCAGAATTGTAACATCGTATTTTTATATGTTTTTCAAGGTGAATATGACATTCAACAATTATAGTTGGAACTATATTTTATATTATTAATTATCGATACTGGATCAAAATGGAACGCAATATTTTAAAGAGGAAGTGTAGATGTGAAAGAATGAAGTTAGACAGAGAAATTATTAATGTTAGATTCTTGCAGTTGTGTAAACATCATGGTTTTATACCAAACTTTCTTAAATGTAATAATCGGTTTATTGATGAAGAATTGCCAACAATCAAGTGTAAATTTGAATTTGACAGCCTTAAAACTTGCATCAGAATAAAATTTAAAAATTTGGACTTTTTATCTCTTAAAGTGTATCATTTAAATTGCGAATTAGCAAGAATCATGAATGACAGTGAATTTGACGATTTCCAGAGAATAATTGACTTTTATAGAACTAGACAGAGGATATCAAAGGAAAGGACCATTTACTCTAAGATAAATAAGCTACGTGATACCAAATTAAAGGGTAATTTGCCACGCAAAGCTCCAGTCCCTTACGTAAACTTGACGGGTAAAGTTATTGACCACAAACTTCATAAAGTCTTGGAACTTGGGCCAAAACACATATTTAAACATTCAACAAATTTAAAATCAGTCCGAGTAACTAATTGCGAGGTTATTGTACAGTCAGCACCTAGTGGAAAGAGGGAGGAAATAAGAAGTATTCTACATAACAATGTAAATTCATACCTAAAGAAACAAACCCAAAATAACAGTAAAGATTTAAATGTTATTAAGCAGCTTAAAAGTAACTCTGAAATTATAGTGATCCAAACTGACAAGTCTAACAAATTAGCAATAATGAATATTCAAGATTATATATCAATAATGGAGGAATGTATTGAAGAAATGAACTGCAAAGAATTGAACAAGGACCCTAACCCCGCAATCGACTGTAAAGCACAAGATTTAATTAAACATGGCACATGCCCTACTCAAATGAAAGTTAAACTCAAAATCAACAAAACTGCAGTCACTCCCAGGTTAATTGGACGGTTAAAAGATCATAAGGACAACTACCCTCTTAGACCTATAGTTTCCAAGTGTTTAGCTCCAACATATACTATAGAAAAAGTTTTCGTGCCGCTACTTAAAGAAATGTTATCTCCAACAAATCTTATAGTCAACTCAACTAGAGAGTTTATTGAGAAAATAAAAGACGAAAATATATGTGATAGCAGTATACTTGAAAGTATGGACATCAAATCCTTGTACCCTTCAATAAATGTAAAAGAAATAGAAATCCTCATAAAGCAATTCATAGATAATAACCCGGAATATAACGATGAAATAAGAACAACTTTAAATTCAAGCATTAACTTAATTACAAATAACAATGTCTTTCAATTTAATAGGAAATTTTATAAACAAACTGAGGGTGCCCCAATGGGCTCACCCATTTCTGGATTATTAGCGGAACTGAAACTTAGACCACTTGAGAAATATATCATATTTAAATCAGATCTGAAACCTCAACTATGGCTGCATTATGTCGATGACATATTTTTAATTTGGAACCATGGTATCCTCGCTTTGAATGACTTTTTAAATACAGCTAATAACCTAGATTCAAATATACAGTTCACACTGGAAGTCAAAGAAAAAGGATCCTTACCATTTTTAGACGTTGAATTAATAAGAAATAATACAACATACAAAATTGATAGGAAAATTTACAGGAAACCATGCAATTCAAATAGTACAATATCCTACAATAGTAATGTCCCATTTAGATACAAAACTGCAGCTTATAAATTTTATATAAATAGAGCCATTGAATTTTGCACAAGAGAATACCTACAAGCAGAGTTACTCACCATTAAGAAGATTGCAATAGAAAATGGTTCCCCCCCCCCCCCCAATGTATCAATAAATTAATCTTTGATATTCAGCATAGAGAGTTAACCAGAAATAGCATTAAAAATAATCTCAAGTTTTATAGTTTTAATTATATACCTCAGTTATTTGAAAGGATTAGTTATGCATTAAAGAAATATAATATATATGTAATCGCAAAACCATCTGCCAAATTAAAAGATCTTGTAAACCGGAAAATAGACCCAATCCCTAACGATGAAACTTCTGGCATATATGTAATACCTTTCACAGACAAAGTAAATCAGAAAGAACTCAAATACATAGGAATGACCACTAGAAAATTTAAAGACAGACGAAAAGAACATATTACAGACATAAAGTATAACAAACCCTCTACTGCTCTATCCAGATTAAACCAAAAACAAGATATTCACATTGATTTCAGTAAAACAAGAGTCATAGCCCATACTTCAAATTACTACACATCAATAATCAGAGAATCATTGGAAATTTTAACTCAAAGAAAGAATACTTGAAACGATACTTTATCCTGCAACATATCTAAGATCTGGTATAGCATACTTGATATTTCTAGCGATTTTGAAACCGAATCATTTTCATTTTTTACCACCTCCCTACCTCCTCCCTTCCTTTGAAATAGACTCGTCCACTGATACTTAAGCAAAGAATTTTCCATGAACTTTCACGCCTCTGATTTTCCCCTGAAGACGACTGTTATAATGCAGTTGAAAGAGCTTGGGATTTTAACACCTTTGACGGTTCCCATGTTGTAGAAACCTTTTATGTATTTTAGCACCTTTTTAAGTAAAATTTTATCAGAATTGTAACATCGTATTTTATATGTATTTACATATATTATTCATATTTTATACATTTCATGCCGTTATTTTGTACTATTCTTAATATTTTTAAGTATTTCGAATTACAGAAAACCCCCTTATGCAGAATATCTCAGATCCCAAGCAGGGGCGCCATTTGAGGGGGGCTGGGGGGTGGCTATAGCCCCCCCTAAGGAATTTGATTTTTCAGAAAATTTCTCAATTATCAAACTCAAACAAAAATTAAAAAATTGCTGAAACAATAAAATGGTTTATCAAGATTTGATTGCAAAAACATATGCATTAAATAAATTCGTTAGGCACAGAAATTAATAATTACAAAAAAAAAGAAAAAAATCTTATTCGAACTTTCTTAAGGTGAGACATATATCTTACTTTGGCTACTTTTAAAAATACATGAGAGACATTTTCTTTTATCAATTGCTTCTCAGCTGTGTACAACTTGATCATAGGAAAACTAGCTCCCCCATGGCTTGAAATACAGGGTTAGATTTTTTTCAGATAGTTTTTTTTTTCAGGGGGGGGGGGGGGTTGAAAGGACTAGTATAATTCAAGTTCTTAATTATCTGACTTTTTATTTTTTGGATTATTTGTGTCACATTATTTTACTGCAATCATTGCAATGTTATCAAATTATTTTCTTTATTGAATCATATTATATATGGTACACTCTCAAAATTCTTCAACGCCTAAGAATGGAACCTGCGCACACCCGACAAAACAATTTCTTCAACCCAAAAGTTGACAGACTTCCAAAAAATCCCATATTAAAAGAAAATTACTCCATATTTTAAAACATTTATAATTAAGTAGTCTCTAATTTTATTCCTTATGTACAGAAATGAACACATGGGTTATTATATGGGCCACCATTAATAGTCAAATCTATAGTTTTTCATTTGAAAAATTACTCAGGACTTCCTTGTTGAAAACAAGTTCATCCCAACTCCGATCGAAAGAGATAAAGCACAATCCGAAAAACTTAAATTGTACCTCGCTCGCAATGAAGAAAATACGTCAACCTATCCTGACGCAGGATTGTAATTTCATGTAAATACGAAAACCGCTAAAAAGATTTCCATTGAAAGGCAACCTAACTTTTAAAATGAAAGAAAATTAATCCATATTTTAATACAATTATTGTAAAAGAAGTCTGCAATTATATCTTTAATATAAACTTTGCCTTTTATGTAGAAAAATTAAGATCTATATACATAGTACTCATTAATGTTCAAATATGTAGCTTTTTCATCTGAAAAATATTCGGGATTTCTTTGAAAAATAGTATTAACACGAACCCACCTCAAAATAGTGAAAACTCAATCCAAAACAATTAAGCATTACCTTACCTTTACTTGCAGAAAATCACTAATGAAAATTTTCTTATTGCTATGGATCCAATTAATTTGCAAAAGTTGCAAATTTCGTGACCTATTCATGATGTTCATGGGCTGATTATCTCATGACAGATTGAATTTCATGATTCTTTTTTCGCCATCATCTGACGAAATTTGTGATTTTTTCCATGACCGTTTTACGGAATTCATGGTTTTTTTTTTTTTTTTTTCTGCAGCCGTTGTGGAAATCGGTCTTTTTCTCCCAACCATTTGTCAAAATTCACAATATTTTTCCGCGACCAACGGACAAAATTCCATATTTGTTTCTGCGATCTTTTGACAAAATTCGCGATTCTTTTTCACAATCATCCTTAGAAATTCGTGATTATTTTCTACCACCGATTAAATAATATTTGTAATTTTTTGGTCGATAGCTACACGAAATTTTGTATCTTATTTCACGATCGTTTGACGAAATTCCCCTTGATTGCTTGGCTAAATTTTCATGATTTTTTTGTGCTATCTTTTGACGAAATTCGTCATTTTTTCGCAATCCTTCTACAAAATTCTAGATTTTAGTTTGCACAATCATTTGACGAAATCTGCATTTCTTTTTGCGATCTCTGATGAAATTAGCAATATTTCCCACAGTCGTTTGGAGAAATTAGCGATTTTTTCCATTATGATTTGGCGATTTTTTTTCAAAATTTGCAAAATTCGTGATTTTTTTCTATGACCCATTGACGAATTGGTTTTGCGGGATTCGAAAAAAAAAAAAAAATCGTGAGCTTTCACAAAAAAAAAAAAAAAAATTGCAGAATAATCACTTGTCGTGAAAGAAGTAAAGGAGACAAAATCACACAGAGTCTTTTTTTAATTGGGTGGAATTTTCCAATTTTCTGTGAGATTTGTGCAGTACTGCAATTCTGCACGTTCCCTGTTCCTCAAAGAATTTTTTTTCTTGTCCTTCACCAGGAAACTGTTGAAATGGCGCGCCTGTAGTAAAACCTGAAAAAAAATGAATTCGAAAGAGACTAGAAAAAGTTCCATATTTTAGATTGGTCTCTGTCTTAGCAAGTATAATTGTATGATGTTTTTTCATCGAAATTTGATTTTTTCCCAATTTTAGAAAGAATTCTGTTATAGACAGGCTTTGTTTTCAATAGTTTTACTGTAATACATCTCTTTTCAGAGCTATACTATAGAGTGGATAGTTTAACAATCTTTGAGGATACCTGTAAAAAGGGAATCAATAATAGTATCCTGTCTGAAAAGAAAATTTTTCATATTCAATGTATTTAAATTTTACCTGCTAAGACGAAAACCTGTTTAAAACGAAATATTTCATTGGTTCTTGAGTTTTTGTTGTTTTTGTAAGCATAATTCTGTTTACATTTCTGGATTGGGGAAGGGGGGGAGACGCCCAGATTCTACCCTTAGCTATATAACTTCCCTCAAAAAATCTTTGCCCCCCCCAAGGAAATTCTGAAATGGCAGCCCTGATCCCAAGCTGTCTGGATAACAGATCCTATACTGTAGTGTCATTGTTGGTATAGTGTGTTTTCCTAGCATGAGGATACATAAGTACTATTTTTCTATGTGAAAAAAAAAAAACAAAAAAAAAAAAACACTAGAATAAAAAAAAAAATAAAACAATCAGTGCAACCACAGCACTTACCGGCAACCCAACTAACATTATGAAGATACTGAAATTTCAGATTCTTGAAGTAATTTCTCGAATGACAGTATCCTTTTATCTAAATTTTGATAAACTTTATAGAAGCACTTCATTCTGCGATCAATTATTTTAAAAACAACAGTATACAATCAAAATCAGTCTATGAGCAACACAGTGTTTTAAAATGAAATGAAAAGAAAAAAAATCAAACCGATTTAGTGTTTTTAATTTGAAATTAAAATAATATTCACTAAAGTAATAAATAAATAGTAAAAGAATTAAATTATCTGCTATAAATAAAACATTTTAATAATGCTTTAAATGAGTAAATATCGGCAAAAATGAAAGTTGCGACACATGAAATTTGGTGTAGTCATATTATCAAATCGCAAATTGTACAATTTTTAGTAGAAGATTAACCAAAGAAACTACTATCTTAGCATTAACTTATTTTAGCAAAGAGAGTGAGATAAATAAATGGATGCTTTAAAAGTTACCTGATATTAGAAACAGGGATAGATACAAGACGCCAAAGCAAGAATGAATGGTGGATTTTAACATCATGATTCAATGAAAAAGATTCATTCATTTGAAAAGGGACGTTTCGAGAAGGGTGAATTGCAATAAAACCATTTATATTAACATTTTTTAATTAAACTGCTGGTATGGCAATATGACTAGTATTTTTTTTATCCCTTGTTGCAATACTGGCTATCAGACAGCCATTAAAAATAAACGAAAGAATTTAAGCTAAATTTTCGTGAGTTATTCAAAATCAAATTGCGTCAAATTTTAAACGCGGGGGCATATTTAAGTGCTAGATTTGCGAATATTCAATAATGATTTCTGTTCCTTTTTTATAAAAAGAAATGCTTTTATTGATTGATTCATTATTTATGAATGAATTCTTCTATCGTGATTCATTCTTCTATCGTGATTCATTCTTCTATCGTGATTCATTCATTGTGTTGGCGTCTCTTTACTTTTGGGATAACGCGACGAAATAGACTCTAAACAATGTCTAATGGAAATGATGCTAATGGACCCATGCAGAATGAGGTGGGTAAAATAATTTCAATTGAGTTATATTTTTCAACTGAACAACTGATTTGTGGAATGCAGCAAATCATATCAGGACATATACAGGAACAACTAGTGCAAGAGACACACTCTAAGCAACCTTTTTACATGTTACATTTTTCAAAATTTGAATTGTATAATTCAGAATGTTTTTTATTCGTGTAAATAAGTTATTAAATTAACAAATTCGTAAGTATGCCTTAACATATATTATTCCTATTTTATACATTTCATGCCATTATTTTGCACAATTCTTAATAATTATAGTAAAGTGTTCCAAATTATGGAAAAACCCCTTACACAGAATATCTGAGATACCTAACAGATCCTATACTGTAGTGTCATTATTGGTATAGTGTGTTTTCCTAGCAAGAGGATACATAAGTATCATTCTTCTAAGTATAACAAAAAACAATAGAATAATACTTTTAAAAAAATCAGTGCAACCACAGAACTGACTGGCAACCCATCTAACATGATGAAGATATTGAAATTTCAGATTCTTTAAGTAGTTTCTTTTGTGAGAGTATCCTTTTGTGTAAATTTTGATAAACTTTTTAGAAGCACTTTATTATGCGATCAATTATTTAAAAAATAACAGACTACCTACAATCAAAATCATTCTATAAGCAACACAATGTTAACAAAAAATAAAAAATAATAAAACCAATTTACTGTTTTTAATTTGAAATTCAAATAATATTCACGAAACTACCAAATAAATAGTAAAATAATGAAATTATCTGCTCTAAATAAAACATTTTAATAATGCTTTAAATGACTAAATATCAGCAAAAAAGAAAGTTGCCACACATGAAATTTTGTGTAGTCATGTTATCAAATTGCAAATTGTACAATTTTTAGTAAAAGATTCTACCAAAGAAAAAAGACTAAATATGTATTTTACGGCAAGCATGAGATGCAAAAGACAAAAATACTTTATGATTTATAAGATCCTTATTAAGTTTGGGTGTATACTGCCCAACAGCTGTTGCTTTTATGCTCTTTGAATTGGGATTTTCTGTTGCAGACATCTAGGCTAATATCAGACGAATGTCTTTTTGCACGCTTTTTTTTGCTCTTACACTGTCCCTACACATGCTAGTGAAGGTGTTGGGATGGCGTAAGAGCATAAAAGCGTGCAAAAAACATTTGTCTGACATTAGCCTAAGAGGGTGTGGGCCAAAATTCAATGATTTGTTAGGAAAGTGTAATACTTATATTTTCTTTTAAAATGCACATACTTCAACGAACCTATCCCTTTTGAATCCTCATGATGCGCATAGGTTATCATTTAAATTTGACACTGTGATAGCGAATTTTGAAGTTTTAACATTTATGAGGCAGATGAAAGTTTTGGGATTGGCACATCCAACTACTTTATCTTCAATTTTTGAAGGAAAATGAAAATGATATTACCTTATTTTGTCTTAGAGACATCGATTAAAAAAATCATAGTATCGATTAAATCGAGTTAGCCATAGTATTGATTAAAAAACGAAATCGCCCATTACTAGCTTACGTGTATTTTCAGATATTTGTTCTTTAATCACTCTGCTGCCTGCTTTCCTTATTGTATTTTAATAAATTCACAAACTCATAGCTGCTTGCAACTAAAAATATTTATAGCAATAAATAGGATGCAATGACTCCATCTGGTGGAAGCCTCTTAAATTAAAAATAAATCTTATTTTAAGCATTATTGCCGATATCCCATCCCTTCCTAATCTCCCCTACTGAAGTAAAGAAAAGAATACCCCCCAAAAAGATAATTTTGGTTGGATCAAAAATGATAATGATATCAGAAGACAAATCCTCCTTACCCTCCACCTAGAGACCCCTCCCTCTAAAGTAATAACATTATGCATGTACAGCCTCTATCTGATAAACTCCTGAAAAAAATGTAGGTAGAACAGGATTAATATTTCTATGTATATATACACATATGTAGGTAGTTCAATAATTATTGTCCCTAATGTGTATAAAATATTTGTACTGCGATGGTTGATGTGGAATATCGAAGCCTAATCTCTTTAATGCCTATATGCTCAATTTCAGAACCGTAGCTGCTATATTAACATAGTTTTGGAAATAGGGGTGAAGTTTTAAAGGCCTATTTTGGGGGGAGTTTTTAAGAAGGAGGTTGAGAGTGTAATGCTGGCTCGGAGCTTATGAGGCTACATTTGGACAGTGGATGAGATGTGGCTACATCACTATGACCCCGAGTCCCAATGACAGTAGTTACGGCTCATCACTGTCACAAATCTAGCCCCATATCTAAAAATCAGCCTTTCACTGCCACTCCTCTCTCCAAAACCATGTGAACATAGCAGCTACGGTTCTGAAATTGAGCATATAGGCATCTAAGACATTAGGCTTCGATATTCCACAACAATCATTGCAGTACAAATATTTTATATACACTAGTGACAATAATTATTGAACCACCCTCGTATGTATGGGGATCTATATTCGAGTTAAGTTATACCAAAGAATATATAATGTGATAATTTAATGCATGAATTTTGTACTGTTTAAGGAAATGAAAATTGTCAAATCGGCTACCTAATTGGCAGTTAAAATTTAGTGCAGTTTATTAAAATATGTCTTGTTTATTATTTTTCATTCTGTTTTTAAATTCAAAGGTATATAAAACTTTTTCACTGAAGTTCAATGAGTCATTTCCTTGGATGAAAATTGCAACAATCTCTTCATACTAATATTTTGAAGGAGTTTCTGTTATCATTGGAACAAAACTTTTCTCCTTAAGAAAATGTCCTTGATTACAGAAAGAAAATGTTCTTCTAGTAAAGAGCACTTTGTTCCTCAAAATGGTGTTAAAGAAAAACATTCCTCCATAGATACAAAAGAAAATGTTTTTATTTGTGAAGTATGTTCCAAAGGATTTACTTCTATTAGTAGATTAAGAAAACATCTCTTGACACATACAGGTGAAAAACCGTTTATTTGTGAAATGTGTTCCAAAGGATTTTCTCAGGATGGTAATCTAAGAAAACATCTCTTGACGCATACCGGTGAAAAACCGTTTATTTGTGAAATGTGTTCCAAAGGATTTTCTCAGGATGGTAATTTAAGAAAGCATCTTTTGACACATACAGGTGAAAAACCGTTTATTTGTGAAATATGCTCAAAAGGATTTTCTCAGAATGGTCATCTAAGAAAACATCTCTTGACACATACAGGTGAAAAAACGTTTATTTGTGAAATATGTTCAAAAGGATTTTCTCAGAATGGTCATCTAAGAAAACATCTCTTGACACATACAGGTGAAAAACCGTTTATTTGTGAAATATGTCGCAAAGGATTTTCTCAGAATTGTCATCTAAGAGAACATCTCTTGACACATACATGTGAAAAACCATTTATTTGTGAAATATGTTCCAAAGGATTTTCTCAGAATGGTCATCTAAGAAGACATCTCTTGACCCATATAGGTAAAAAAACGTTTATTTGTGAAATATGTTCCAAAGGATTTACTCGGAATAGTAATCTAAGAAGCCATCTCTTCACCCATACAGGAGAAAAACCTTTTGTTTGTGAAATATGTTCAAAGAATAGTGATCTAAGAAGACATCTGTTGACTCATACTAGAGAGAAACCCTTTGTATGACAAATATATTCCAAAGGATTTTCTCAGAATACTTCACTTGGAAGCCATCTCTTGACACATACAAGTGAAAAACCCTTTATTTGTGAAATATGTTCCAAAGGATTTTCTCATAACAGTAATTTCAGATGCCATCTCTTGACACATACAAGTGAAAAACCCTTTATTTGTGAAATATGTTCCAAGGGATTTTCTCATAATAGTAATTTAAGAAGCCATCTCTTGACACATACAGGTGAAAAACCCTTTATTTGTGAAATATGTTCAAAAGGATTTTCTCAGAATGGTCATCTAAGAAAACATCTCTTGACACATACAGGTGAAAAACCGTTTATTTGTGAAATATGTTCAAAAGGATTTTCTCAGAATGGTCATCTAAGAAAACATCTCTTGACACATACAGGTGAAAAACCGTTTATTTGTGAAATATGTCACAAAGGATTTTCTCAGAATTGTCATCTAAGAGAACATCTCTTGACACATACATGTGAAAAACCATTTATTTGTGAAATATGTTCCAAAGGATTTTCTCAGAATGGTCATCTAAGAAGACATCTCTTGACCCATATAGGTAAAAAACGTTTATTTGTGAAATATGTTCCAAAGGATTTACTCGGAATAGTAATCTAAGAAGCCATCTCTTCACCCATACAGGAGAAAAACCTTTTGTTTGTTAAATATGTTCCAAAGAATAGTGATCTAAGAAGACATCTGTTGACTCATACTAGAGAGAAACCCTTTGTATGACAAATATATTCCAAAGGATTTTCTCAGAATACTTCACTTGGAAGCCATCTCTTGACACATACAAGTGAAAAACCCTTTATTTGTGAAATATGTTCCAAATGATTTTCTCAGAATAGTGATCTAAGAAAACATCTCTTGACACATACAGGTGAAAAACCCTTTATTTGCGAAATATGTTCCAAAGGATTTTCCCAGAATATTTTTCTAAGAAGCCATCTTTTGACCCATACAGGAGAAATGTCTTTTGTTTTTGAAATATCTTCGAAAGGATTTTCTCAGAATGATAATCTAAGAATCCATCGTTTAACGCCTTTTAGAGAGAAGAAAACCTTATCTTTGTAAAATATGTCCCAAAGGATTTTCTGATAACTATTATCTAAGAATGCATTATTTATCTCAATACCAAATAGGCATTTCCTGAAAATATATATTTGTATTTCCAAAATTGAGTGTGAACCCTATATATGTCATTGCATTTACTATCATCACATCTTTTGTGTTTTAGCATTTTGTGATAAAATAAAAATATACACTTTTTTTCCTAAATCCTCAAAAATTCTTTCACAGCATGTTCTGTTTTTGATAATAAGCAAATAACTCCTGACCTATTCATTAGGTTACACACAGTAAAGAATCTAATAGTTAGTTCGCATTTTTTTTTCACTTTAACCCTGTAAGACCTGGTAAGTTTCGGTAGAAATTAAAAGTCTTGGTGGTTAACCCTAATTAATAGGATCCTATAAAAATGTGTATGCTAATCACTTATATATAACAAAGATAAAAAAGCTATAAAAGTGATATAATACCTTTATTTAGATTAATGCTCATTTCATCACACGGGTTTAATATCTTCCTTGTTGCAAAACCTTCCATGAAATTAAAAAATATAGTATGCAAGAAAATAGATCCAATTGAATCAAACCAGTTATCAGGAGTATATGAAATACCTTTCACCAAAGAAGATGGATCAAAGCAGTTTTATATAGGTATAACAAACAGAAAACTTAAAACTAGAATCAAAGAACGTATAGTAGACATTGAATACATATAATACAACAAGTCCACATGCATGCGCAGTTTCTTATTATAGATATAACGCTAACGGTTGGGTTCAGCGGAAATACGAGCGGAGACAGTGAATTAGAAAGGGATGAGATTTTAAAAGTATCTATAAATAATATTGATGTAAATGAAACATCACAATAAAATTACATCTTTCAGTTAGAGCATGGAGCTTAATGTCGAATAACTTTTAAGATAGGTTATTTCCTCCCGGATGAATATCCATAAGCTGGTAGTTAATATGATCCTGTACGTAATAAAAAAAATCAGCTAACAATATGGCGAGGGAAAATTCGTCAGCTGGTGCATTTAACTAAGTGATAGGTGCTCCTGTCTGGCTCTTGCGTAACACCTTTCAGGGCATCAACTGACAATTTTTTCACTGAGATATAGCCAGCTTACATGTTTAATTATTTAAGATAGCATATATACTGTCATCTGATAAATTTTCAATGGACCACTAGCAAGAGGCGGAGCTTAAATGTTGAGCGAGCTCTTTTGGCTACTTGTGGGAAACACGAGGCTAAACATTCTCACCCGCATGTTCTTTTCAACGGTAGTACAGTAGTATTTGTTGCGTTTATTTCTGGAATTTTTTTACTAGAAAATGGATCCTTTGTTAAAATTAAATAATTTTGTTTGGGGATATGATCTATCACTATTACGTAAATTTGATTTTAATTCGGTCTACAACCTTTATTCCAAAGAAAATTCAAGTCAAAGACTTGTGAAAACCGGGTACCAGCTGTTTGTTTCATCCTACTATAAAGACGTTTATACTAGTTATAACATGACTGCAGATTCGGTACTTGCTAAAGCCAGGTAAGATATGTTTTATGAACTAAAATCTTTGGTACTTTTCGGTTAGCTGGGCGCCAGGGTTATATATACATATTTATATACATACATATATGTATATATACATATGTATTTACATATATATATGTGTATATATATACAATATGTATATATGTAAATACATATGTATATATACATATATGTATGTATATAAATATGTACAGTGGCGCCCGGCTAACCGAAAAGTACCAAATCTTTTTTTATATGTTTGTTTAATACGTTGTTGCACTTTCATAGGCGTGGTGTAAATATTTCTAAGGAAAGTTGCATGTTCGCGATTGTAATAATCTGTGATCACATTTTATATATTTAAGATTTGTGATTTTCATATATTTAAAAGTGAAGTATTTCTGAAGTACAAATGTGCAAACAATCACGTATTTTACGCAGTGTAATATATGTTATTGTGGAAAGAAGGTATAAACTATTGCTTTTTCTAAATGTTTTCTTTTTTTTCCAATTTCTCTGTTCTCAGAACTGAAAATAAACTGATTGTATTTTTAGTTTTTATGCTAGTATACATATGTTACATATTCTTTCTAACTTGTGTATAATTTTATGTTAAAAAATTAAAATATATACTGTACTGCTCTGTTTAACAATATGAGTACACTTAAAGTATTAATCTATAATTTTGCATGGAAGTTGTATTCAAAACAGAAACTTTAATACAGTACCGGGCCTCAAATCCGGAATCCTAAAATCCGGACGACCCAAAATCCGGAATGGAAAAAAGAAAACTGAAATTCCGCGATGATCTCGAATAAATATTTCGTAAAAATGTCCATAGATGGCGCTACGTGCGCGCGTAACACAGTGCTGAGCCAAACTAGACTCAGCAATTTTATTTTATTGCAATGTTTTTCATTCATTAGTTTTAATCCAAATTTTCTAACAGAATTATCGTAGTTAGTGTGTGCACACATTTTAAATTTATTTTAAAAAGAAACCCTTTTCTTCATTTATATAGAAAATGTTAAATAAATAACCACAAGAAAGAATTATTTTTAAAAAGGTTCGTTGAATATATTTATAATAGTTATATGTAAAAATATTTTACAACACCCTCCCTCCACTTTTAATATGTTCAACAAATTTCATTTTTCGAGAAAATTCTGTTTGTAAGCACCGTACCAAAAAATCCTTTTCTTTAACTGAAAGGGAAAAAAAAATCTATGTTCTTTTCTCCATAACAAAACAAGCTGTCCCGAAAGCTAATGATCACATTCTGGTAACGTTGACTTTCCACTTCACGCAGTTAAATAAACATGTTGATTAGCAAAACAAACAGCTGATAGATATGTCGTTTTTCTTTACTTTCTTTTCATCTAGTGGCCTTTTTTTTTTTTTAGAGGTACCCTAGCTTTCTAATAACTTATCATAATTTAATAAAAATTTGTTACACAAGCTGATTCACTATTATTGTAACTTCCTGAAAATTTGAAAGAAATTCGTCAGTTAGCCTAATTCGGTTCTCGCAAACAACGATGTATTTTCATTTTCTAAAAAATGTTTTTATGTTCCTAATAATGTGCAGACTTGTATAAAACCAAAAACTTTCTGCGCACATAAATATTGGGTCAAAAATTTTCTGCAAATTAATTTAATGTTTGATAAAATAACGTGTTATGCTACTTTGACGGTATGAATTTTAAACAGTAGTTTCAAAATAATTACGAAAATATTATAATTAAATATAATAAATAATTTAATTTAAAATGCATTAATATTAATTACAGAATAATTATGTTGGCTAAAAAATTATAAAGCTAAAAATCCATGATAAGATGGGGTGAATTCTTGTCAGTTATTTTGTCAATGCATTTAGAAACAGCCCAATCCTTAATATTTTGACCTCTTCTCACAAAATGCAATAATGGACATTGCTTCTGAAACAATTGAATCGCATTTTGTAAGGAGAGGTCCATTCATAGGTATCATCATTAAAGAGACAGATGATTTTTTATTGCGGTACTTTGACGAAATTCTCATTTTTCCACGATCATTTAGCGAAATTTTCGATTTTCCGCGACATTTGCGGGTTTTTTCGCGATTCTTTGACGACATTTGCGCTTTTTTTCTCTTATCCTTTGACAAAATTTGCATTTTTCGCGATCTTTTGACGAAATTCAAGCCTTTTTCGCCTTCTTTTGACGAAATTCGCGCTTTTTTCGTGATATTTTTGACGAAATTTGCATTTTTTCATCTTTTGACAAAATTCGTGCTTTTCCCGCTATGCTTTTGCGAAATTTGTTTTTTTTACGTATTTTTGGATGAAATTTGTTTTTTTTCGCTATCCTTTGACGATATTCGCGTTTTTTCTGTGGCCTTTTGAGGAAATTCGTGGTTCTTTCGCGATTCTTTGACGAAACGCGCGCTTTTTCCGCTACCCTTTTACGAAATTTGTGTTTCTTTCGCGATCCTTTAACGAAATTAGTTTTTTTCCGCGATTATTTTACGAAATTTGCGTGTTTTTTTTCACCAACCTTTGACAAAATTCCCGCTTTTTCCGCTATGCTTTTACGAAATTCGCGCTTTTTCCGCTATGCTTTTACGAAATTCGTTTTTTATCCTGTGCTTCTTTGACGTAATTTGCATTTTTTCTGCGATTCCTTGATAAAAGAATATTTTTTCCCACGATTCTTTAAAGAAATTCGCGTTTTCTCTGTGGTCCTTTAATGAAATTCGCTTTTCCGCGATGTTTTGACAAAAGTGGGTATTTTTTCTGCGAACGATTGACGGAATTGGTTTATTTTTGGCGACCATTTGTTGAAATCCGCAATATATTTCAGTGATATTTTTTATATCTGAATTTTTGGACTGACGGCCGATTTGTTTTAATTTTCGGAAAATTCGGAACAGAATCACCCCTGTCAAACAATAAATAAATCGTACATAAAATTGGGGAACATTTTTAATTTTTCGGTATTAAAGAACAAAATTTACTTTTTTTTTTCTCTCTAAGAAATTTTCCGCAAAGTTCTGAACTTTGCGGAAAATTTTCCGCGCACGGCGTGCGTCTATATTATACAACTCTGATAATGTGATGTGCAGGATTAAAAAAAATCTTATCCTTATTTTAAATTATTTTTTTTAATTTATGTTTATGTTTGTTTACTTATACCTCATATGGTAATCCGCGATATAGATTTCTAGGCCTAACTCTCGAGCAACAACGCATTTTCATTTTCTAAAAAATGCTTTAATATTTCTAAAAATATGCAGTAATAGTATTTTTTTTTAACTTATTTTTATTTTGAATTACTTTTTGTAATTTGTATTTTTGGTTTTATTTACACTAAGCCTAACATGGCAATTCGCAGTATAGATTGCTTCCTGGCATGTAAAATTTTGCCAAATAGCATGTACTGTATCTGTTTATTTATTGTTTTGGTTGAAGACCTAAAATCCGGAAAATTCCGAAATCCGGAACGGCCGCGGTCCCGACCAGTCCGGATTTGAGGTCCGGTACTGTACTGGAAATTTTAAATGTAGAGACCATTTCATATACCTGAATACTATATTTAAAACATTTTTTTGTTTTTTAATTTTGTGTATTAAAGAAATTTTCAGCATCATTAGAATGAAGAAATTATTCTTTATATGAATCCATAAGTTGTTTATTTACTGTAAATAAGCAATGTCTGATTGAAGTATATGCACCCAAATATGATATGCAATTTTTGTAAAGCTGGTATTTTAATTTAATTTAATCTTGTAGTGATAATAATAAACATATTTTGTAAGTACCATAAGATTAAAAACATATTTATTTAAGTATGTTATTTTTATATAAAATAGGTACAGCTCATATTCAAAATATTAGAATAATTACTTTTTTTTACAAACTGAAAATATCGTTTGGTAATTTAATGTCTTTTAATGCAAATATGCAAAGGATATTTTTATTAAGAACTTATTGTTGATTAAACTTATTTAGGTATTTTTCGGTTAGCCAGGCACCAGTGATATGTATATATATTTATATACATACATATATATTTACATATATATGTGTATATATATACAATATGTGTATTATGTCCTATATATATGTATATTTACATATGTATGTATATAAATAAGGGTGGTGCCAGTGTTATATGTATATATACATATAAATACTTAAATATGTATATATAAATACATATATGTGCATATATACTCATATATGTATATGTACATGCAAATGTATATATACATATATATGTATATATATATGCACTGTAATGTATGTATATATACACTGGCGCACGGCTAACCTAAAAGTACCTAACTATGTATATATATCACTGACGCCCGGCTAACCGAAAAATACCCTTATTTAGTATCTTAAAACTAATATCATTTTTGAAAAGATTAATTAAAAAAAAAATTATTTTGAAAAGTCAAAACATTAGAATTTCTATTCAAGTGGTTCAAAATATTAGAATATGTCACAGTAATTCTTCTTTAATTATCACCAATTCATAACTGATAGCATCATTGATTAAATTCAGATGATTTTATTTAAAATCAGTATTCTTTTTGCAGCTTGTTTGCTTTTTCACCTTAAAATGGGTCATGTGAGTGATATTCCTGAATCTATTAAACTTCGTATGGTTGATTTGTATCGGCACGGTAAAAATCAGTGTTATATAGCGAATTATTTACATTGTTCGCAATCAAGCGTTAGTAAAATACTAACTTTTTTCTTTTTTATTCACGAATTTTTCCTCGGTTCAGCATATTTTTACATAATTCTGATAAATTTTTCTATTCTTCCCAGAGCCACAGAAACAGTGGCGCAGGTGGTGTCCCAGGTATCATGGTACATAGCTACATTTAGTACTGCTGTAGATATTTAAAAAAAATATATATATATAATTATTTTTTACTCCAGGAACCAAGTGCTTAATACAGTTACTATTGCTCCAATTTTTTTTTTTTACGTTACATGGTGAAATTGACTGCAACTTGGTGTTGTTATAACCCAAAAGTATCTTATATATTTTTTAAATTATGCTTTTATAAATATGCTTTTATAAATTAATAGTTAAATATTGGTTAAATTGTTAGGTATTACTTGGTTAGCCCATCGACCAAAAATCTATCAGCAAAATCGTAAATGTCACATTCAGTTGACTTTAAGTAAGTTACACGTGTTTATGTCATCAAGGGATTTTTATTTCAATGTTTTATTTGTATTTTTATTAATGTTATACTAATTTATTTGTTCTTTTGTAAATTATGTCAATTTGTATAATTTGTCGAGTGGTTTGGCAAAATTGGTCGACGGGATAACTGAGTAATACCAATTGTTAATATATATTGAAAAATCAATTTATAAATCTTTAATACATAGTTTAAATAATGTTTTTCCCATTCATGTTATCAAACCTTAAAAATGAAACAAAGCAAAAATTATAATTTTTATAATAAATTTACTAGCTTTCATGCTTTCTAGAAAGTGTAAATCAAAATGATGAATTTGTAACTGAAATTTTTTTAAAACATGAATGGCAGACATGTTTTTAAGATAAACATTGAATGTTTATATATAAAGCATGTATAAAGCTTTTTTTTTTTAAATTTTCATATGTATTTTGTTATTATAATTATGTATATTAATATTTTAGGTTTTATCCTACAATGAAAAAATCAGAGCAGCCAAAGACGCTATATTTTGAGTTGAATCTAGATGATCAAACAGTTATTGATAGTTATTGTACTTGTAAAGCTGGGTAAGTATATTAATTTCCTCACTTTTTTTAAAATCATCACATGTAGTTTCATTTTTCCTACTTTCCAAATAAAATATTAAATAAATAAGGTGAAAATTAAATTTAATATAGACATTTTGATTTAGGGTGATTATAATGTTAACCATCCTCTTTACTCTTTTGTTAATATTTTTTAAATTTTTAGAAAACAATTTCACAAAACATAACCTTTTCTCTCCTTTTGCCACCCAAGATATTGTATATAATTGAACATCAAATATAATTTTAGAATTTAAATTAACTCCTAATAAAAATAAAAGAGCTGGACATTTACACCATGAAAAGTTCAATATTAATGTGAAAATAAAAATCGCGAATTTACTAAATGGTGTATACAAAATGTCGTAACGTCAAAAACTAAAATTTAAATAATCAGTGTTTTGGTGATTACACATTTTTGTAAAATTTTCTTCCAAGCTCCATCCCCCCCCCCCCCTTAAATTATGAATTATTTTGTAACTGCTTTTAATAATTATAAAAATTTAACTTAAGGGAGTATATTTAAGTATAGCTAAAAAAAATTGTTTTATTATTAGAGCATATTATAGAATTTTTAATTTTTTGTGTACAGAATAGCTTTGTTTTGAATAAGTTTTGTCCATATTTTCTTTTAAAATCTGAGAATTGAAGAGCAGTTAAAAATAGAGCTGTACGGGTACTCAGCAAACTCTTCCAATTTGCGAATACTCGGTACTTGGCCAATACTGAGTTGTTCTAAGAGCTTGGCCAGGTACTTGACCAAAGTGCTACTCAGTACACCACTAGCTTAAAAAAAAAAAAAAAAAAAAAAAAAAAAAAAAAAAAAAAAAAAATCCTAAGAGCAGCTTTAAATTTAGCTTCTTACTGATTGTTAGTCTCCTCCATGTCCTTCATTAATATAATAGTCAATATAATTTATGAAATAATGATCTTCTTATCCTTAGTCATTGAATACCATGTTTTGAGCATACTTTTGATAATGATGTTTTAAGTTAAGCGAACGAAGCTACTATTAACATTTCTGAGTTCTAGAGCCCTTTGCAGCCAAAATTTTTAGTCCTTCAATTACAAAAAGACCTAATTTGTCTTTGTGTATTAGAAAAGAAAATACATTATGTCTTATGTAACTGTTTCAAAATGTTATAAGTACATCATTTATTTAATATTACAAAATGATTGCACATTTTTTACAGATTCATTAGAAACGACGTTCACTCACTGTTTCAGAGAAATTAATTAGTTCACTTTTTGTTTCATAGATAGCCATTAAAAATGTCGGCAGAAATTCATTAAAAATGTTGTTCGTGCATTGTTTTACACATTTGAATTGTCTCAGGTCGGTAGGTAGGGGGTTGTTACATTGCTTTTAAAGTTTTAAAGAACAAATCCAAATTGTCTTGAATTTGAAAAGCTCATTAGTTTTTCAATCAATTATCGCTTTAACCAATCTTAAGAAAGAGAATATGCTGTGGCACCATCTGTCGAACATAAATGGAATAAAAGTTAAAACGATTTAACAATGGAGTATGCAATGGTGTCATTTATCATATCAAAACAAAATAAAAGATAAACTGAATAAACTATATGGCATTCAGTATAAAGTGATGAAAATAAATGTAGAACAGAAAAAATAGAATAAAAAGAGACAAACTTTGCTAGAAACATGCAATGCTGAGGATGATTTTATTTACAAAAGTAATGACGAAAATTCATCATATCTTGAGTCCAATTTTTATATGGAGGAAGCAATGGAATGGGATTTCATAAAATTATCTGAATTTAAAGGATTCATTTGATGCTTCTTAATTTTTTATATAATTGTTTTCGCTTATTTCAGGGTTATAGTGGGTAGCTGCCCAGCTACCCACCCGGGCTGAGTTTTTTTATAAAAAAACCCGGGTTTTTTACAACTTTAAGGGTTGTAGTGGGTAGCTGCCGGGTACCCACCTAGCTACCCACCCGGGCTGTTTTTTTTTTTTTATAAAAAACCCAGATTTTTTACAACCCTGGCTTATTTAGCATTTTATTAAAAAAGTGGTTTTTGTCTGAAAACATATTGGACTTTTTTATGGTCAGCTTATACGCAGGTCACGAATGTTACCAATATTTTGTCATTCAAAATAGGGGAGTGGTTTATATACAAGTATATAAGGTATTTGTTATTAGGTTGGGAGATTTTAAAAAAAATTACTGATCATTGGTATTCAGCTAACATAAAGGTACTAATAATTATTTTAAAATGTATTTTTGTCTTTTGTGTATGCTGACTAGTTGTTTATTTCTTTTTCAGGAAAGATAAATGTGTTCACATGGTTGGTTTATTTTATCTAATTAACCATTATGTATTGCTGGGTACCGACAAACTCCCTGAAGAAATAACTTGTACTATGGCCGAACAAGAATGGCATAAACCTAGAGGATCCAAAATCGATGCAGAACCCATAATGTCCACAACATTTTCGAAACCAAATGTGAAACGTAAAAGAAGGCCTGATATGTGTTCGTTCAAGAAAATAGAATCTATACCAACATCGGCAGAAATTGAAAATTTAATGAAAGCTGTTAAAAATCATACTCCAGAGGCTTCAATGGCTTGTGTGCTGACTAATGAAGCTACATTTGTCCCCACAGGTCTAGGCAATGTACCTCTTGGCAGAACATTAAGCCATCAGCTGCAAGGCTATTCCAGTGCTGAAATAGTCAGCAATGAAAACTCTCCAGATTTGCCTGTTTCTTCAAGCTGTTTCACACCCACTGCGGTATGGGATAACGACTTAAATGTAACCCTGAATGAAGCCATTGCACTGGAAAAAAAAAAAAACAAAAGTCCAAGGCAGTGAAGCTTGGAAAGAAGCCCGTAAAACAAGAATAACGTCTTCTAATTTTGGCATTATATGCAAACGAAAGAAAGTTGTGACAAATGATTTTTTAAAAAAATTGTATGAAAGCAGCGACCTATCTGCCATTAAAAGTATCAAGTATGGCAAGAAAAATGAAAGAAAAGCAATCGCTGTATATGCTTCAGCATTAAAAAAAGAAGTCAGGAAGCATTGGTTTATCCAGCAGGGTTTGTAGTAAGCCCATCTTTCCCATTTTTGGGTAGTTCTCCTGATGGCATAGTCCTTGATAAAACCGAAGAAAGCAAAATAGGACTAATTGAAATTAAGTGTCCCATTTCCAAACAGGGGAGAAGTTTAGAAGAGGCCTGTACTGACAAAAACTTTTATTTGGAAATGAATAATGGAGTTTCTCATCTTAAAACAAACTCTCTCCATTATTATCAAGTGCAGGGGCAAATGCTCATTACAAATACAAAATGGTGTGACTTCTGTGTTTTCAATGGAATTGAAGTTTGGATTGAATGAATTAAAAGAAATGACCAGTTCTGTGCAGACATGTTAAAGACTTTAAGCCTATTTTATACAAATCATTATCAAGTCTACATAAGAAGCTTAAACAGAAAGCCCCCAACGATTGTTTTTTTCAAATAGTTTTTTTCATTGTAGCTTTTTCTGCGGTTTTTGGCCACAGGATAATTAAAAACCGATTTTATTGTTGCTTTTTCTGCGGTTTTTGGCCTCAGGACAATTAAAAACCGATTTTATTGTTGCTTTTTCTGTAATTTTTGGCCCCAGGACAATTAAAAACCGATTTCATTGTTGCTTTTTCTGCGTTTTTTGGCCTCGGGACAATTAAAAACCGTTTTTTTTCCCATCCAATGTGGAAACACCTTGTCGCGGTGGATGGGCTTTATACTAAGATTGCCACAACTGTTGAATTACTTGAGTTTTTTTTTTCAATTGTTAAAATTTTGAACTAAATTTTTTCCGAATCTATTTTCTCCCTTCCCCCTTCTTTACATATATTTAAATCTTTCTGATCACTGATACCTTTTTTTTTTTTTTTTTTTTTTTTTACAGCTTTTTAAAAGTTTAACTTTGTCGAACGTTGGTTTCATAACAAAGTTTAACACTAGATTAATTTATTTTAGAATTTAATTTATTTGCACCCGTTTGCTAATGTTAATCCTATGGAAAAAAAATTTAAAAATATCTTGTTTACATTTCAGTATTTTTAAATTATTATTTTTCTTTTGCATTGGATAGCTGAGGTCGATTTTATTATGTGTATGTGATACACTTAAAAGTACCACTTTTAACCTGCAGTTTTGTTTTGTTGTTTTAAATAAAAATATAAACTTTGAGATGATTATAAAAATAGTAAGAAATTTAACTGTTTTTATGTCAAAAGTCTAAAAATGTCACTATGCCTAATGTCCTGCAATTTGTTTTGTTGTATTAGGAAAAAAATAAATAATGCAAAATATTAATCTTTATTAAATGTTTTATTCTGTTTGATTGATAAATGAGAAAAAAGTTATTTATTTTCCATTTTCCTTATTTTTTTTTTCTTATCCAGTTCATACATTGAACACATCCTTGTAAAGACACAAAAATCAGAGGCAAAAACACAGTGTGTCATAATTCTGCTGGATTTTAGCATGAATGGGGAGGCATACCTCCCACGCTATTTCGCAAAAAGAAAACTGTTGACCACACCTGTATTTTTTGTTGCAGCATTCTTAAGAATCAGAAAATTTAATGATGTCTGAATATTTGAAAATTCTCAATGGAGAGTAAACAAAGTTAATGGATGTCCAAAAAGTAGAGTGATAATGTACATTTAATTGTAATATTTGATAATAAAGGCAATGCTTGGTGGGGCGGCCTTCTGCATAGTGCCATTTCAGTCGTGCAGTAGTGCTGAACTTCCCGGCCTGCTTTTAAAATCTGTACCTAGGTAAGTAAAAGCGAGAAATATCGACTTCCAGTTTTCAACGGATTTATGTGTTTTAGTGCTGAATTTGTCCTGTCCTGAATTCGATTTTACCCTTTTTAGAAATTGTCTGTTTGTTCATAACAAAAAGTTTATATCTGCTCTATCTCAAGAACTAATGCACTGTATCTGTTTAACCCTTAAATGATGGGTGTTGCCTTTTGGCAACATACCCAATTACGCATCTAAAATACTATTAGAATAATATTGAAGCTGTACGGCTTAATGTTGCCAATAAAATCCATTCTGAAAATATTATTAAATCAATTTTCAACATGTAGATGGCAAGACTTGTGGTGTTTAAGAATACAGATAGATTTATTTTTTCAATTGTTGCTACATGTGCTTTTTGTTTTGTTTAGAAGCTTGCGAAATATCCTATTTTGTTCTGCAGTGAGCAAGTAAAATTTATTTCTTATCACAGTTCTTAAAATTCATGTGTGTTTAATATTATAGAATTTAATCAAGGAAAATTATTTTTTCTATTAAAGACCAGTATTGCCGATTAGACAAACTGTTTTTTAGCTGTAAATAATACTTAAATCAAAACGTGATTTTTTAAAGTATTTTTCCCATGATTTATTTAAAAAAAGAAAGCCGTAAAACATGTTTAAATGATTTTTGGAAAATTAGGCATTTAAGGGTTAAACTTTAGATTCAGTTAAACCCCCACCCGCTGTGCAGATTTGAGGAAGTCTACTGTGTAAGATAAATAAATAACACTACAACAAGTTAAAAAGTACTAATGTACATATTTATTCTTCTAACGTTCTTCCCAACTTTTACACTTTAGGTGTATAATATACAGTTTTTGACCATTTTTTACACACACATTTTTACAAGCAAACACACAATAAATATCATTCATCTATATTACTGAATTCACTGAAAAGTTCATCAGTGCTTATTTCACATACAATTTCTGGTTCTTAATCCATCTCCTGTTCGCAGATTACAAATGTTTCACGAACATTTTCAGCGATGATTGAAAATGTTGCAATGATGTCCTCATCAGAGTCAACTGGTGTCTCATAGAAAGACATCTGAAACCTTCGACAGGGTATGCTGATCACTTGCTAGATGCTGCAAAGTATGTATTGATGTTAGTTTCGGCACATTTGAGCACTTACTGTAATTGTTATGTCAATAAAACGTTTTCATTTCTTCCACATTTCTTGTTTTGAGTCATAATTTTTCATTTCCCACCCTGCATTGCTATACATAAATTGCTTCTTTATGCTTGCTTTATATTCCCTTACAGTTTGGCTCAGAATTTGGTACATGTAAACTGATATCGTACAAATAAAGTCTTTACTTAAAAAAGGGGAGGCATTATTATACATTATTTACTTAGTAATGTACAATAGATTGATGGCTTTATTACTCTAATTTTTATTAATATATTGTCAAATTATTTTTTAATATTAATGTATATGAAATAAGCAAGGCCAAAACTAGGGGGGGGGTAGAGGGGGCTTGTGCCCGGGTGCCAGAACAGAGGGTACCAAATGGAGATTTGGTTTTTTGTTTCATAGAAAAATTTATAAATATGAAATTTGGATAAAATTGTCTTGCAGCTGGAAAATCCACACTTAAAACTAACCGAAAGTAACTTTTTAAAAAATCTGCAACCAAAATAGAAAAAGTAAATACTAACCAGTTAGAATTCAACATCAGCTATTCTAAGCACAACATTTTTTTTATTATTATTTAAAATTATTAAAATGCAAGCGAGAAATTTTAAAAAGAACACTCCCATAGATTTAACATAAGCGTTCCAGTTTCTTTGCGAGGCCTGTGTAGTCACACAAGAAAACATTACTACACTAATGTTAAACCTATGGGAGCATTCTCTTCAGAATTCTCGTTTGAATTTTAATATTTAATTTTTTTATATGATATGTAACGGAAAGCAATGGGGCCTCCGAAATTAGGTTCATTTAAAAGAATTTCCAAAGATAAAAAATCATACAAACTTAAGTTTTGTTTAAGGTTATTATTTACTAACGCCGGGCGGATCTGCTAGTTTTTTTTATAAATTACCTATTGAGTTATAAGCGATTTTGTTCACATCACAAAGACGTTTTTCACCCTTCCTTGTGTGGTTATTCTTCTTTTGCACAGGAATTCGGTTCAAAACTCCAACTTTGACACTATTTTTTGAAAGATTTATTGAGTTTTCAAAAAAATGGAAAACACAGTCCGATTACACTTTCTGAACAGCAACACCTGCTAGTTTCATGCATCTCCGAACAAATAAAACTTATGTCATACCCTTTTGGATTTGAGAACAGACTTAAAAAATGTTTTTATTTTACCTTTTATTTTGTTATGATTTATTTAATAAAAATGATTGTTTAATTTAATATTAATAGTTGTTATATGCAATTTTAACATATGAATGTCATATTTTGCCTTTTTATGTAGTGAATTTCCTTTTTATTGGGAAAGCAATATTTTTGATGACCCAAAGTTCGGACTTGGTAAAGTCCCGAGGATTGCGGACTTTAGACTTTGTACTGTATAGAAAGTAAGATGTGAAAAATTGAAGTTGTGTATAAGTTACAGGCTTTTAGCGGCAACATATGCCTGACACCTGGAGTTTCATCTGTGACATCCTTGATCAGGGGTTTATTTTTTCACCCAGGTGCCAGCCCTCTTCCCTGATCTCTGTCACAGAATCCTCAACTAATAGACTGGGATTCGGCAGCATAGACAATCACCTCATCGAGTTCATGGCTGAAATTCCAGAATTAATTCAAACTCGATATGCATATTAAAACGCAATTGGTCTGCCAAGTCCTATCTTGGTGGAAAACACATGAAAACCTGATTTTAGCAGTCGACTTGTAGGTTTACCAGCGTGTTTTTCTGTACCCAAAAGTATGAAAACATGGAGGATTGGGAGCAGGAAAACGCAATAGTAAATGTACGAGTCAACTGCTAATATAGGGTTTTCAGGTGTTTTCCACTAAGATATGACTTAGCAGATCGATTGAGTTTTAATATGCATATCGAGTTTTAACTAATTCTGGAATTTCAGCCATGAACTCGATGAGGTGATTGTCTATGCTGCCGGCTCCCGGTCTATAACATGAATAAATTTTAAAAGTCATCAACATTACTTTCATCCAAAGTGTCATGGGTAATGCATCTGAAATTTGACAATAATCCACATACAGTCCATACTTGATTCATATGGGGCATCATCTTTATGGGGATGATACCACTCAAGATTTTAAAGATTTTTATTTTATGTATTGCACGTTCTACATGTACCCTGCATGAAGCAATCCTTCTAGTATCTTCTACATCTTCGGGTTGGAATTGGAGCTCAGAACCCATTGGAGGGACATTAATTTTTAATCCCAAATTTTTAACCTCTTCTTTAATGGCGAAACCTTTATCTACCATTATTGAATCATCTGGTAAAACATGTCCCATCTTCAGCTTATCTTCTAATAACTGATGTAAGCCACACATTTCTGTAATCTTTTTATCAGATACAGACCCAGTGTACAACTGTGAAATAAAAATAATGGATCCAGCAGGGCTGCATCCAATAAGACCTTTCACAGTATTGTGTGACTTATATGCTGAATAAGATTGGGACTGCTTCACCAAATCTGAAGGGCATTGGATTTTTAATTCTGTGCAATCTAAGATTAGAATTGTTGTTGGAAATTTCCTCTTGAATTCTTCTGGTGCTGAAGAAAGGATCATATCACGACTTGGCCAAATGCTTAAATAACCAAGTCGTGAATAAATTACATTAATCCACTTTCTGAAAATGTTTGCAACAACTTTTAAACATACATGAAATCTTACTGCCAGGGCTTTATTGTCAAATCCCTGGCGTAACTTCATTAGTACCATGAAAATTTGATTTTCGGCTTTTATTTTGGAGCAGAATGAAAATTGGTTTTCGGGATTGACAAATTTTGCAAATTCTTTATACACATTTTCATTGTCAAAACCTGTATAATATGATAAAAGTTCTTTGCTTCCTTTTAGTTCAGAAAAAAGTTGATCTTCATTTGGTTCACAAACATGATTATCCACTGCATTCTTCAAAATATCCTTCTCTTTTTCCACAACTTTCAAACGTTCTTCCACATCTTTTAGACGTTCCTTCAAGTATTCTAAAAAATACACAAAACAGAAAAAAATGTGTCAGACCTTAAATCTATACAAGACAAAATAATCAATCATACATAATCATAAGTTTTC
The DNA here is from genome assembly GCA_963932465.1 of Maratus speciosus. Classification (NCBI taxonomy): domain Eukaryota; kingdom Metazoa; phylum Arthropoda; class Arachnida; order Araneae; family Salticidae; genus Maratus; species Maratus speciosus. The sequence goes on from OZ010794.1 coordinate 82,289,834, forward strand.
TGGCAATACAATGAACATTATTAAAAATAACATTCATTATTTAAATTGAAGCATTTGCATATTTTATTTAAAATTTTATGAGCGACTCTAACTCACCGATGGAAAAACTGAGTCTATTAATGAAAAAATGAGACTATGTAAAAAAATTAACAATAAAAGAAAAGAAGAATTGCAAAGGAATCAAAAACTGTTTTGTTTTAGACTATCTCTGTAGCATAAATATTCCCAAGATGCAAGATAGAAAACAATGAAGTACTGTATCTAAGAACAGTTATTCATAATCAAATGGCAGTACCTATTAGGTAGATTTCGTATGAAATACTACCTATTGGGATCGTTCCTATGTTGGAATTCCTGAAAAATTTTTGCAGATCTACACCGATCATGACTCCTAGAACCCAAAACCACCCTCAGTAAAAAACTTTATATATATATGTATCTATCTGTCTATCTATCTATCTATCTATCTATCTATCTATATATATCACTTTCTTCTGGACACGATAACTTTCGTAATTCTGCACCAATCTGTTCCAAACTGATACATAAAATCAAAGGGCATAAAATCTCGGTCAAGTTCGTTAATGGGCAAAATCGGACCAAGGGGATGGAAATAGGGAGGGGTTTTGTGAAAACCGAAAACCTCCCATAACTTCTTAATGTTTGTACATATCAAATCAGTTTAAAGTTTTTATTACTTCTAAAAATAGGGCCAAAATTTTATGTATCACAGATTTTTGATAAAGTTAAAAATGGGCTCAAGGGGCGCAAAAAATAGGGTTTTTGGGAGAAAAAAATTCATAACTTCGTCAATTCTCAAGATATCAATTCCAATTAATTTTATTACAAATCTCCTTAATATTATCTACAACTTTTATATTCACAAGTTTGTGATAGGACCAATTCGTACCGCAAAAAAAAATTAAAAATGAAAACAAAAAGGGGGTTTGAAGAAGTAAAAAATCCATAACTCCGTCAATTCAAAAGATATAAAATCCCCATGAATTTATCATATATCTTCTTAATATTGTCTACAACATCTATATAGACAAGTTTTGGATAGGACCAATTCTTACAGCAAAAACAAATTAGAAATACATAGCGGTTGAAGAAAAAAACCATCTAAGTAAGGGTGTATTCAAATCCAAACTGCGTATTTTCTTACTCATTTTACAATTCATTTTTGCTCTCAAAGGCTCCCAATTAATACGTATTCTTACTCAGAAACTATATAATGTACCGTAATGGTCGATTTTTTGATAGAGGCAGAATATATTTAAAAAAATGCTGTTAAAGTGGGCATTTTGAACCGAATTTCCCGAAGCGGATTGTGTTGGAAAAATCATTGCATTAAGGATGCACTCAAATCCAAACTGCTTATTTTCTGACTCATTTTTAAATTCATTTTTGCTCTCAAATGCATTTAATTGGTAGATTCGCTTATTCAAAAACTATATAATGTACCGCAATGATCGATTTTTTGATAGAGGCAGAATATATTTCAAAAAATTATGTCAAAGTGGGCATTTTGAACGGAATTTCCCGAAGCAATTGTGTTATCACTTTCTTCTGGACACGATAACTTCCGCAATTCTGCACAAATCTCTTCCAAACTGATACATAAAATCAAGGGACATAAAATCTCGGTCAAGTTCGTTAATGGGCAAAAGCGGACAAAGGGGATGGAAATAGGGAGGGGTTTTGTGAAAACCGAAAAAAACCCCATAACTTCTTAATTTTTATACATATCAAATCAGTTTAAAGTTTTTATTACTTCTAAAAATAGCGCCAAAAATTCATGCAACACAGATTTTTGATAAAATTTAAAATAGTCTCAAGGGGCGCAAAAATAGGGTTTTTGGGAGAAAAAAATTCCTTACTTCGTCAATTATCAAGATATCAAATCCAATAATTTTATTATACATCTCCTTAATATTATCTACAACTTTTATATTCACAAGTTTTTGATAGGACCAATTCGTACCGCAAAAAAAAATTAAAAATGAAAACAAAAAGGGGGTTTGAAGAAGTAAAAAATCCATAACTCCGTCAATTCACAAGATATAAAATCTCCATGAATTTATCATATATCTTCTTAATATTGTCGTCAACATTTATATAGACAAGTTTCTGATAGGGCGAATTCTTAAAGCAAAAACAAATTAAAAATACATACCGGTTGAAGAAAAAAATCATCTTATTAAGGGTACATTCAAATCTAAACTGTCTATTATCTTACTCATTTTTAAATTCATTTTTGCTCTCAAACGCATCCAATTGCTAGATTCTCTTATTCAGACTATATAATGTACAGTAATGATCGATTTTTTTATAGAGGCAGAATGTATTTCAAAAAATGATGTCAAAGTGGGCATTTTGAACAGAATTTCCCGAAGCGATTGTGTTAGAAACGAAAAATATTGCCCTACTGAGAAAATAATGGTTTATTAATCAAGTTTTAATTAATTGAAAGAAAAATAAAAACACAGGTCGCTTATAAATCTTTTCAAAAATCACGTCAGCATGTTTCATATATTTTTTTTTTTATTAAAAATTAATCTGAAAATGTGCCAGAAAATTTCGAGTTGTTGAGTATGGGAAAATATTTTTTTAATATCGCCTTAACATGATTCTGATAAAACCAGCTATTTTATAAAAAAGGAAATATAAACTCGTCAAAAGCAGACAGATAAAACTGTTAAAGTAGATTTATATCTAATAATGATTTAGTTTTTGTTGGTGAAATTAGTATACTTAACTTCGAAATCTACCTCTGCCTGTAGGCCGGGCCGGAAGGGATTTTTTCTGCTTTGAGAACTGTGTTTTCTCTTTCAAGTTTTTCTAATTTCTCTGTTGGAACACTTTTTGAAACAAATCTTTCATTAACATCGTCTAAAGAGGAATGTCCAAGATCATTATCATCCTGTTAAAAACAAATAAAACTTATTAAATTCTCTTTTAATTATTTCTTCAATTACAAACAACTAACTAAATAAAAAGTATATTTGGTTTTAAATTTAAAACCTAGGAAAAGTTTTAACTGTATTGATAATTGTTTTGCTTATTTAAGAATAAAAATATCTAGATTAATATATCTACTAACTTACTGGCTGGGACCATGATAATATTTTTAAAATAGTATGATTTTGTCTGAAATATGTGCCTGCTGACTGTGTAAGAAATCGGTTAGAGAAAAACAAAAAAACTCTTGAATAGGGGATACAGTTCCAACAACTGTTAATTTGTTGTACTAAAATATTGGTATTTTACTGAAAAAACATGATTTTACAGGCAACTATTCTTCATTTAAATTTTTTTTCATATCAAAATCCTGAGTGACATTTTTTGATTTCCAAACCGATTATTTCACCCGCAAATCTGACTGTACCTGAATCAAATCACTAATCCAAAAAGTAACAAAAGAGTTAGTACAGTACAAAGTCCAAAATTTTGAATCCTCCAGATCTTAGAAATTGCGAATTTCGGATCATTTGCAGTTTGTCAAAGGAAAAAAGAAATCAAACTCACTCCCACTTTATCCCATGAATTATTCACATCAGGAAAGCATTTGTGCAATACTTTAAAAAAGTTAACACTAAACCAGATATTTTAAAAGGAATATTTTTTGTAACTTAAAAAAAAAAAAAAAAATGTAGTTTTTACATGACTTTACGTGCCAAGTATACGTTTTGTTTTCTATTTGATGGTTAACATAAAATTGTGTTATATTTAGAAGTTTAAAAATTTGCAATGCAAAATTGACCGTCATGTTTATCGTCACCATCAATATGTTGTCATTGTTACTAAGGAACATGTTTTGATTTTATAATGTAGATAGAATTAAAAAAAAAAAACTAACAAGAAAATTTTATTATGTTTAAAATATAAGCAGACAACTGTAAAATAAAGATAAACGTACACATACTTTTACAAAATAAAATAATGTACTTTTTTTCATTTAACCCTTAACCAGAAACATTAAAATCCCGTGCACACACGGAAACGTGCCGTCTGTGAGACTGCTAAATTAAAAAACTTGCTATAAAATTATAAAAGGAAAATAACTCTTAATAATTTACCAAATAGTGAACTTAAATACTTAATATTTTAATGCATTAACAGGACCAATTTTTTAATATTATAGCATAAAAATAAGTTTTGAATGTCGGAGACAGAAAATATTTTAAAATTACACATTATTGTTCAAAATATAAAATTTTCGTCATAATAATTAAATAAATGCTAATATTTTTATACATTTCGGTACGATATGAATTAGAAAAAAATACTAAGCAATAAAATTAGCAAAACATTTAAAAGTCAATATTGCAGCATGTTCTAAATATCTGCATTTTTTATGCATTTTTGACAATGTTGAGTCATTTTCATGTTCAGAATTTATATATTCATCATCTGAAATACTTTCAACATTGCTTATGTCACTTACTACTTCATCAAACAATCTCAAAACAGTTTCTTCAGACTTTTTTATCGCTGTAGCATACCCGCTTTGACAGCTCCTCCATATCAATACCCCAGAGCAAAAAATTACATAAACGGAAACATGCAGTCTCACAGACCGCGTTGAAAATAAAATAATTTTTCTTTCAATAGCTAAAAGTGCGCAGACATTGCAAATGGATGGGGGAAGGGGGGGAGAGGCAGAGGACCAGTAGCATAAAGATTAGATTGCGTGATAAGATTGAGGACGCATTCATTTTTGTGTAAAGGGTAGATATGTAGAAGCAACCATCTCACAAACGGCATGTTTCCGGTTAAGGGTTAACAAAAATCTGTAACGTAATTAAATGCAGCATACATTGAAGAACAAACAGGAAAAAGAAGATCTTTACCTGAAAAGAAAGTACTGATAAAGTATCAGATGAGCTTCCTCTTGCTCTGTTACATGGATCAGTATTTATCTAAAAATGTAATAAAAAAGTTAAGACATATCAGCAATTTATATACATATTTACATACACAGAATTTATATACACATCATATTAAAATAAAAATATTAAACTTCTCATCAGCATTTGAATTGATTAAAAAAAGTCACTGGTTCAGAGGACCAGTAAGCATGAGAATTTACAAAGCCGCAGGCATCATCACTTGTCTGCTATATAAAATTCTATCAAGTCCCTTTATTTCTTTGAGTGACTCTCACCTCATACATGACGGACCCCCTCGAATGAAAACCAAACTTACTTTGCACTTATCCAAAATTTTCAGCATGATAAAATGTAAAATTATAATTTGTTAAAAATTAAATAAACAACAGTGCATAAACAAAAATATAAAATTATCAATTGGATATTTTATTTCTACTGACAGTAAAATTTAATGTAATTTTTATTTTTTTAAATACAATGAAATTGTCTTATTTGTCTTTAGTTGGGGTTTTCTCAGGGCCGAGGAAATTTACATTTACCTGTCAGAGAGGGAAAAAAAGTTACTGGTCCTGCAGACCACTAAATTTTTTAAATTAGAGATCCGATAGAATTTTTGGTAGTCTCCGACCAGTGGAACACCAAGGATTTCGAATGGTGCATATTTATTTCAAGGTTACATTACATGCATGAAAAAAAAAAATGTTTACCGGAAAAGAAAGTACTGATACAGTATCAGATGAGCTTCCTCTTGCTCTGCTACATGGATCAGTATTTATCTAAAAATGTAATACAAAAAGTTAAAAGACAATATGAGCAATTTATATACATATTTACATACACAGAATTTATACACGCATCATATTAAAATAAAAATATTAAACTTCTCATGCTAATTTTGAGGTTAGATGCATGAGGGGGGGGGGATATTCTGTGACAATTATATCTAAACAAAATATCTATCTGTATTATATACAATGCAAGTACAGATTTTTTTTCTTCGTTTGCATACTCCCTTTGGTACTTTTTATGTTTATATGATGTATATAATAAATAAATAAAATACTTGATCTGCTAAGATATATTGTTAGATGCATGAAATAAAATAAGAAAAATTATAAATTAATTTTTGTAATTGAACTTAAAAAATTATCTTGTGGCGAGTTTATTACAAAAAAGTTATTTATTGTAAAACTTTAACAATGCAAAGAATCTATCAAAAATATTCATAGTAAAAAAAATTACCAGATAAAATATAATGAATACTAGCAATGGCAAAATTCTATAATATTCCTACATTTAAAATGACATGAGTAAGAAATTTAGTGTGTTAGAAGTCACAGCTAAAATGGAAAAATATTAGGTATATTTACCTGAAAGGAAGGTAATGATGAAGTATCAGATGAAGCATCACTATCTCTTGTTGTTTTACATGGATCAGTATTTTTCTGAAAGTACATTATAATAAATTATACGGTAGAATTAACATTTTAAACACACAATCAAAAATCAATGTTTTAATCATTGAAAAGCTGAAGGTATATACTGCAGACTATGTAGTATGATACAAATTTATTTAAGAAACATGGAGTATATCGCTACAGTTTTTTTTTTTTATCTTTTCTTAATCCAGAAGATCCACAACCATACTACTGCATATACTCTCCACTACAATCCTGTACACAATATCATATTTTTTTAAAAAACATAACTTTCTTATGCTTATTATTTCAAAGTTAGATGTATACAGGGTGATTCAGCTCGTCGGTGACAAACTTTAAGGATCGATAGAGCACACCTAGACGAACATTTTTGAATAGGGAATGTAGGGTCCCTGACGCGATGGTAAGGCGCTAGGCGCTTTCGAAAATTTGGGTGCCGAAATTCGAAACGTCATAAAAACTAGGGAAATGGTTAGATTTTCTTGCTTGTTGCGTCGAAATGATTCTGTTTGTTTAGACTTTCTTCAGTACCAATTTGATAAGCGTATCTCTTAAAACATGGATAGGGGGCGCTGCAGACTTTGGAGAGCTAGACAACAACTTTAAGCCCGTTATTTTGATAATTTAACACATGCTCGCCAAAGTTTATACTCTAACTTAAAGTTTGAACCCAAAAGTAGAGCCCTGCAAAAAGCGTAAGAGCCGGAATAAAATGTCAAAGTACAGGGTGGTCGAAACTCGAAGGCTCCTAAGAGATAAACAAACAGATTTCTTGACTTATGGCATGCATTTTCATGATTCTGTTTGCTGGGGCTCTCTGAAACTCAGTTGAACGGTACAAAAAGAAACATCGATAGGGGGCGCTTTGGGCAAAAAACATAATTCGTTGACATTTCGGACGCTAACAGGAAACGGGGCGCTACGATCAGTTAGTAATAATGAAAACACATTTTCTACCTCTGCTCAACACTTCTGAATAAATTTAGACCAAAAACATCAATGATACTGGAATTTATTTACAAAAAATAACACTACAGAAGATGCTCGAAATTTCGACCTTGGGCCATGATGCAGGCTTCGCACCTCCGTCGCATTGAGGAGTGTGTGTTTCCAACAATGCCAGGAGTATCTCTGATCTGCCCTGCAGCTGCCACAATGCGCGCCACAAGTTCTTCAGCACTGCTGACAGGTGTATGGTATACCTCGGCCTTCAGGTAACCCCAAAGGAAGAAATCCAAGCAGGTGAGGTCTGGTGATCGGGCAGGCCAGTGAACTGGACCCCCACGCCCGATCCACCGCTGGCCATACCTTGCGTTTAGATGGAGACGCACGTCGTTCGTGTAATGGGCCGGAGCTCCATCGTGCTGGAACCACATCTGGCGACGCGAACCTTCGGGTACGTGCGCCTCATCCAGAAGCTGCGGCAGCACTTGATCCAGGAAAATCAGGTAATTTCCACCTGTCAGCCGTTCAGGTAACAAATAAGGGCCAATGAGGCAATCCCCCAGAATGCCGGCCCACACATTTACTGAGAAACGCTCCTGGGCTGCTCGGCTTCTGGTTTCATGTGGATTTTCATCACACCACACATGACTGTTGTGGGCGTTCCACATTCCCTCCCGGCTGAAGGTGGACTCGTCCGTAAACAAAATGCTGTTTACAAAACGGGGATCCCTGGATCTCATCGCCAAGTACCATCTTGAGAATTCCACTCGAGAGCCAAAATCCTGCTCTCTGAGCAACTGCACCCGCTGGATGTGGTAGGGGTGCAGATTCCGGGAACGTAAGATGCGCCACGCAGTTGCTTGCGAAATGCCAACATGTCTGGCGATATCTCTCGTGCTAAGACCTGGGTTGTCCTCAACCAGGTTAAGCACAGCCTCTTCGTTGTCGGGGGTGCTCACTGATCGCTCCCGTTCAGGCCTGCCTCCGTCGAAAGATCCCGTTGTGGACAACCTCTGGTGTACTCGATCGAAGAAGGCATGGCAGGGGATTTGCCTGTTGGGGTAACGCTCGGCGTACAACCGCTGAGCGGCTCGTCCATTACAACCAGCAGCGCCATACGCCAAATGCATGTCAGCCAATTCAGAGTTTGTGTACCGTTCCATCCTACTACCGATCTGCAGACAAGTAACCCGAAGCTTAAGTAGGTACCGCACGTTCAAAAGACGTGTCTGCGCATACAACTACGTCATCTCGCGTTGTCGTCTACGCATTGCGTATCTTTTGCATATCGATATGGTACGATATCTTTTGCATAAATCAGCAAAAAGCACCTTATGTAAATTTTATTGCGCGCATTGTGCATGATTGAAACCAGCTATGTTTGTTAAAAAAAACAAACAAACTGCAGTTTTAATAGCTTCTTATGATAAGTAAATTACTCTCTTGTTTTGTTTCTAACTGATCGTAGCGCCCCGTTTCCAGTTAGCGTCCGAAATGTCAACGAATTATGTTTTTTGCCCAAAGCGCCCCCTATCGATGTTTCTTTTTGTACCGTTCAACTGAGTTTCAGAGAGCCCCAGCAAACAGAATCATGAAAATGCATGCCATAAGTCAAGAAATCTGTTTGTTTATCTCCTAGGAGCCTTCGAGTTTCGACCACCCTGTACTTTGACATTTTATTCCGGCTCTTACGCTTTTTGCAGGGCTCTACTTTTGGGTTCAAACTTTAAGTTAGAGTATAAACTTTGGCGAGCATGTGTTAAATTATCAAAATAACGGGCTTAAAGTTGTTGTCTAGCTCTCCAAAGTCTGCAGCGCCCCCTATCCATGTTTTAAGAGATACGCTTATCAAATTGGTACTGAAGAAAGTCTAAACAAACAGAATCATTTCGACGCAACAAGCAAGAAAATCTAACCATTTCCCTAGTTTTTATGACGTTTCGAATTTCGGCACCCAAATTTTCGAAAGCGCCTAGCGCCTTACCATCGCGTCAGGGACCCTACATTCCCTATTCAAAAATGTTCGTCTAGGTGTGCTCTATCGATCCTTAAAGTTTGTCACCGACGAGCTGAATCACCCTGTATACAGTACAGAACCATTTATCCAGAATGGTTGGGGTCATATGTATTCCAGATAACTTGTTTTTCCAGTTAACTGGTTGGGCATTAACACTAGAACTGCCGTAGCGGTCATTTTGACCAGTACCAAATAAAAATATTTCGAATATCAACAGAAATTTCTTTCTAATATAAGTTTAAAATGTATCCTAGAGAAATAAGTTAAATAAATAAATTAAATAGTTTCAAATAAAAATTCCGGTGTAAGATAATTTTATAACACTTCAGTAAAATTTCCGGCAGTTCTAGTGTTAAAGCAGCATCCATTTGATAAGTTTTATAGAATATATCTGGTTATGGCATTATTTCTGATTTTAAATTACACTACCCAACATCAAAAATGTTTCGGGCTTAAAAATAGTTATTTCCGAAGTATTTTGTCTCGCTAAACACGAAAATCAACATAAAAAGTTGAGATTAGCTCTTGTTTTCAAGATAGGAACCAACTTGAGAAATCTCACTATGGCTGTTTTAAGGGAAATCGAATGTTCGGAAGTTGGTACTCCTAATAACTGTAATTCCCCTCAACTGCATTCTCTGTGTAGAATCTTTTTGACGTTCTTTTTCAGCAGCAGATATAAGCACCTTCCCTGGGACCGACCGTCTTTTGAACCGGTGAGAGCATCAGTAGAACGAAAAACGATAATAGTGCACGATTCAAGTGGCATTCTCTGCTATTCGCCTGACAACTAAAGGTAAGCAATTTAATTATATCAACTGTATCAGTCTAATCGACGGTATCCATCACTCTATTTGACCTTTTGAATAAAGTTTCAAATCTTTAAGGCCACTTTGGAGTTTAAAACCAGTAAATTTGCTGTTTTGAGGCTATATTTCAATTACGATTTCTGACATTTTGATCATAGATCTTACAATTTCAACAGGTGAAGTGGATGTCTATTAACACGCTTGGTATCTTTTTTTCAGAAAAATATGGGCTTTTAAATACAAAAATAAAAAAAATAATAATAAATTTGACAATTTAAAATCGAATTACGATTCAAAAACTATTTTTTTAATACTTGTTATTTCAGAATTAATCACTCAAACTAAAGTTTAAAATTTTCCTTTTTTGTCAGAAAAATATGGGCTTCCATATACAAAAATAAAAAATAATAATAAATTTGACAATTTAAAATCGAATTACGATTTAAAAACTATTTTTTAATACTTGTTATTTCAGATTTAATCACTCAAACTAAAATTAAAAAAAAATTCTTCTTTCAGATCAGAACCCCACGGAAGTGTGCTAATACCGCCAACAACTTTTGTTACATCTGTGGTGAAATAACTTTTGAAGCCCAGAAGCGAACCATTAGCCCAGTTTTAAAGACAGCTTACTTCCATTACTTCGGTGTGAAGGTAGGTGAGCAGGATAAACCATGGGTCCCACATGATTGTTGTAACTCTTGCTCAGTGAGAATGCGAGCGTGGCTGAATGGGAAGAAACGAACAATGAAGTTTGCTATACCCATGATTTGGCGTGAGCCAAAAAACTACGTTGACAGTTGTTATTTCTGCATGACGCCCTCCATGAATCGAGGTTGGTCAAAAAAGAAGGAATCGGTACAGTATCCCAGTGTTCCTTCAGCCATTCGGCTCGTCTCCCACTCGGCTAATCTGCCAATTCCTAAACAACCTCAAAATTAAGAGATTGAAGAGGGTGATGCTGTAGAAGAAGACGTCACTAGACCTGGGACTTCCCATGACCCAGATTTCGAGACAGAAGATTTTAATGAGCCTCACAGACTAAATCAGACAGAATTGAATGATTTTGTAACAGATCTTGACTTGCCAAAGGAGAAAGCAGAGCTTCTGGCATCAAGACTGAAGCAATGGCATCTACTCCAAACAGATGTCAAAATCACAGAATACAGGACTCGTCATAAGAATCTTCTTCATTTCTTTGAGAAGAAAGAACATGCTGTTGCTTGTACTGATGTTAATGGTTTGATGAATTCCATGGACATAACTCATGATCCACGGAAGTGGAGGTTATTTATAGACTCTTCCAAACTTAGTTTGAAAGCAGTCTTACTACACAACGGCAACATTATTCCTTCCATTCCCATTGGACATTGCGTTCACATGCAGGAAACTTACGGGAATGTGAAATTACTTCTCGTGTCAATCAAATACGAGGATCATAAATGGCAGATTTGTGCTGAGTTGAAAGTAATTGCTTTACTCTTGGGAATGCAATTAGGCTATATCAAGCATTGCTATTTTCTGTGTTTGTGGGACAGTCGAGATAGAAACTCTCACTACATAAAAGACAAATGGCCTTCAAGAAATCTAAATTCCGGGGAAAGAAATGTCCAAAATGAGCATCTAGTTGATCCAAAAAACATTCTGCTTCCACCCCTGCGCATTAAGCTGGGATTAATGAAGAACTTCGTGAAACCCATGAACTAGGATGGAGAGGCTTTCCAGTACATTAGAGCGAAATTTCCAAGACTGAGTGAATCAAAGGTTAAAGAGGGAATCTTTATGGGCCCTCAAATACGCACAAAATGAAGAACCCTGCTTTTGATAAAGTTTTGGAAGAGAAAGAGAAAGCAGCCTGGGAAGCCTTCAAATGTGTGGTACGAAGATTTCTAGGCAACAGAAAAGCCGAGAACTACCAACAGTTGGTGAAAAAACTCCTACAAAAGTACCATGACCTTGGATGCAACATGTCTCTGAAACTTCATTTCCTCCACTCCCATCTTGATTTCCCCCCTAAAAACTGTGGAGCTGGAAGCGATGAGCACGGTGAAAGGTTTTACAAAGATATTTCTGTAATGGAACGCAGATATCAGGGTCTTTGGGATGAGTCAATGCTGGCCGACTACTATTGGACTGTTACAAGAGATGCTCCAGCGTTGACATAAAACAGACAATACAAAAGGAAACGTTTGCAAGAATAGGCTAAAAACAACCACTGCTTTCTGAAAAATGAACATTGTTTAATGAAACATGCCTATTGTATTGTATTTATTACATAGGATTTTTTTTCCTCTTCAGTTTCCTTTTAAATCGATGTGCGGGATATTGTGTGTCTTTCTCCAGTGTGCTGTATTGTATTTTGAAAACAAGAGCTAATAAAAAATTTTCATTTACATATTCGTTTTTCTCAACCCAAAATTAGTAAGAATTGACTATCTAGAACCAGGAAACTGACAAAAATATTTTTTTTGTTGGGTAGTGTTATTAGATTACTTGGATTAAAAATCAGATGCAAGAAAGATCAAAAGTTAACCACAGTTTGAAAGGAGGTAATTTATGGGAATCCCTTGGGAACAAAAATTCTTCTGTTTCCTCTGCATAAAAATTAAAACATCTAAAAATACAGCAAAAATATGTTTCCATTTCAAATACTTGATGCTGACATCAAATTATACAATTGTTTCAAGCAATGCATATGTCAAACTGACAGTGTATGACACTTTTTTCTGCAAAGATTCTCAAATAAGTCTATTAGAAATACCATTCTGGATAAATGGTTCCATACTGTACATACAGGGTGTCTCAAAACGTTGTTTACAAACTTAACATGCTGGTCTGTCATATGATGATAAACAATATTTACATAAGAACTTGTGTTCGAAAATGCAAACTGCGGCCACTAGAGGGCGATGAGCGCAGGCTTACGGGAGACTGGGAAACATAATCATTTCAGGCGAGGACGTTCCAGGAGAAGGATGAATCAGTTTAGTAACGCAGAATTGGCCGATATGAAGTACGTATATGGCTCTGCGGCTGAAAATGCACGAGCCGCGGTACGTATGTACCTTGAGCGCTTCCCAAACGGACGTCAGCCAAATGGTGCTTTTTTTGGGCAATTGCATCACAAATTGCATGATGAAGTAGTTTCCCAAGTAAGTAGCCACACCAGGCGAGAACACACTACATGCACACCTGTCGTAGATGAAGCTGTGGTACGGGAATTGTAGAGGAACCCACAAAGAAGTCTCCGAAAAAGGGAACGCGTCTTGGATGTACATCTTTCCAGCATCATACGCATATTGCGCGAGGACATGCTACACCCCTAGCACGTCCAAGGAGTACAGGCATTGTGCGATGCCGATTATCCTCAACGCGACGCATTCGCACGCTGGTATTTGCAAAAACGGATCGTGGAAGCGGCGGCACGTGTCCGTGACACACCTGTCCATTTTGAACGGGTCCATGAATCCATGCGTCGACGTTGTGAAGCATGCATTGAGGCGAATGGAAGGAATATTGAAAACCTTCTGTAAATTAAATCATGTTCTTTAATAAAAGTCATATTAATACCTCATTCGATAGCTTTTCTTTCTTCCCCTCCGCACCTGCACTTATCGTCCTCTAGCGGTCGTAGTTTGCATTTTCGAACACAAGTTCCTATGTAAATCTTGTTCCTCATGATATGACAGACCAGCATGTTAAGTTTGTAAACGACCTTTTGAGACACCCTGTATATATACAGGATGTCCGGTCTCAACGGTGTCCAATGGCTAATTCTTAAACCATTAGTCATAGACATATAGTTCCAATTACAAAAATGTTTTAAATGAGGTAAAGAATTATTTTTAAAGCGATTTAGGTCAAGAAAAACATTTATTTTAAAATTACGAAATTTAAATTTTTATACGGTCCCCCGGTCCTATAAGTGATATTTAGTAAACTTTTCCTATTTCTCTAACAAGAACGACAAAAAAGTCCCATTCATCTAGAACTAAAATTGATCGAGTTATGACATTTTCAATTTTATGACTTAAACCACTTTTCTGTAACTGAAAACAGATGAGTCGGACCAAGCTTTCAGGGGTCGTACACGAAGTGCTTAAAGTATTATAAAGGGCCCCACTCCAAACGATGTTCAATGGCTAATTCCTAAACCGTTAGTCAAAGACATATAGTTCTAATTACAAAAATGTTTTAAATAATGTGAAGAAGTATTTTTAAAGCGATTTAACTGAAGGTGCTGCCCCCGTATAAATATTATGATAGTGTTAATTTTTAGTAATTAACTTTCAGATTGGTTAAAATAATTGAAGAAGTGAGTTTCAAAACTCGCCTTATCGAGAAAATCAAATTTTGGGAAATCGCGTAAAACCTTTAAATGCGTCCATTGGTATTCATTGAAAATTTGAGATTGTAGTGTTTCATTGGTACATTTATACCAATAGAATAGATTGATAGAGAAACACGATTTTTTAAATTTCGGATAAGGCGAGTTTCGAAACTGACGTCTTCAATTGTATTTTGACTTTTTTTTTTTTTTTTTTTTTTTTTTTTTTTGTAAGGAAATGAGTGGGCTTCTTTTGATGATTTTATTTTAAAAAGTTGTATTATTTTTATAAGCTTTTAACTTCGACGTTCGTATGTATGTCTTCCTAATTCAAAATTTGTATTCCAATTTTAACTCACTTCCAAATATCCGATCAAGATTAAATTTCGCATAATTATGTAAATCCAATGACAATGTAATATTAATATGATTTTAGGTACTTAGCATTTATATTTATTTTACAGGACTACTCCAAAAACTTCGTATACATTATTACCTACAAACAGAAATTTTAAAATTAAAATCAGTAACATTTATGTAAGTCACTAAGATTCACAATGTAATTTTTCCAAATGAAAGTGCGTTGCGTTTATATTTTTTATACAGTGCCGCACAAAAGATATCAGATACATTGCGATGTATGTATGAGCACGGATTGCTTATTATACATTTTGATGATATTATGCTTTTTTCAAATTCAACTTTTTAGTTCTTTATAAAAACTTGTTTAAAAAAATATTGTAGAGATCAAAATCAAAATGCAATTTATACTTGCTAAACAAAAAATAAATATTAAATGGAGTGAAAATTTTTCCTATTGGACAAAGAAAATGAGGTAAACAACTTTATTTGTACAATAGATGTGCCAAAACACTTGCGGCCTCAAATCATGCACATACAAATACTTTCTAAGGTTTAAAATGCATATTTTTTCCCAACCACGTTTTACCAATTTGTAATCTGATTGGCCAGAGGTTTCGGCGTCAAAGTGACTCATCTTGGCGGTATTCGTGCTTGGCAAGTGCAGAGGCAAGTGTTTGATGGCAAAAGTGATTTATATGCTTTTGAAACTTGCTTGGAGAAGTACGGCAAAAAAATATAAATTGTTAAATGTTAAAATTTAATAATTTAACATATGTTTTGATTTAAAAGTATTTCTCCCCTAATTTTTAATTAAAAAAAATAATAAAAAAAAATGCTCTAATGAATATTTGCTGAGGGGAGAGAGTGGAATTTTCAGAAGGGATAATGTAAAAATAATAATAATTATTATTTTTTTATCATTACAATAAAATGACAAATGGAAGAAGATCTTAAAAAACGAAAAGTTAATTAAAAAGAGAGAATGTGCGCGGTTATATGATGTCCGACCTTTAATGGATAAATCTGTGCTCTATTAGAACAAAATATTAAAATATTGTAACAATTTTGTTATGTTTATTTAAATCATCGAAGTAATCGCACAAGTAGAATCATATAATTCAAATAATTGATGTTTAATGTAAAAGAAAATAAAAGTGATATGAGGATCATTTTCAAAAAGGGACATTTTAATTTCCTTAACATATTCAGAGCAGCTATTCAAAAGTTATGTATAAAAATATACGCATAAAAAACAACAAAAAAAAGTTTTAGTTTAGGTAATCTAACTATGTATCATTTTCTAAAGAGTTGTGACTGTTGCTTTTATAATCATTTAACAAAATTTCTGTGTTTTTTTTTTTTTTTTTACTTATATTTTTAGTACAAGTTGTATATTTTGTTTTAATATGTCAGAATGAACAAAAATCTCAAAATATAATTGTAATGTTAATTTACTCTCAATGTTTAATGTTAAATTTTATATCTGACGATTATTTTTATTTCTAGTAAATTTGTGACTGACCCCTATTTTGCAGCAAAAAAGATACTTCAACTTTAAACATTTATTACTCGGTCAGTTTTAATCGCAGAGGAATGGGACTTTTTTTGTATTACTTGTCAGTACAATAGGATATTTTTCCTAAATATCACTTATAGGACCTGGGGACCGTATAAAAATTTAAATTTCGTAATTTTTTAATAAATGTTTTTTCTTGACCCAAATCGCTTTAAAACTACTTCTTTATCTCATTTAAAACATTTTTGCAATTGGAACTATATGTCTATGACTAACGGTTTAGGAATTAGCCATTGGACACCGTTGAGACCGGACACCCTGTATAAAAAACATGATTCTTTTTTTACCCCTATGCTTGGTTTTAAGTCATGTAAAGCCAAATATTTCTATATTATAATATATTAACTAGTGTTCCCAACCCATTTTGTTTTTCAAAGGGCATTGAGCCCCTGCCCTTTTCATTTAAACTGCTGATGGGCCCTGCCCCGTTTCCTAGTGCTTCTTTATGTCCTCTATTTTTTTTTCCAAAATATTTGGCTTTTTTCTTTCCTCTGCCCCCTCCGCTCTCCTCCGTACTTTTGAAAACAGAAGTTCTGTTACTGTGATTAACTCACACGTTGTAAGTTCTAAACAGTGTTGAATGGGGGGTGGGTCACGCCGCCCCCCCCAAAAAAAAAATTTGAGAATTTGCATTTTCAATGATCAAAAAGTGCAATCCCCCCTCCCCCCCCCCCCGCCAGAGAAAAGCATCTGAGTTCAACACTGGTTCTAAATCAATCTAAAAAACATGCAGCAGCTACATATTGTATTGTGTTTGAAAATCATAATGAATTTACCATTTAAAAATCATCCCAGAACGGCACATGTTTCCATAAGGGGAATATTCGAAAAATAGAGTTATTTTAATCAGATTATTTTATGATATTCTTAAAAATACAGCACGAATTCAGTTTACCTTAATAATATATGCCAGTGAATCCAGAGTCTGTAACCCCGCCCCTTTCTCAAAATGCCCTCAGGCAATTTAGAACTTAATACTAATTAAAGGTTTAGAGTTGAAATTCCCACTCCTCAGAACTCTGACAAATGATAATCCAATGAGAGTGTCCTTTCACTTAACAAAATGTGCTCCTTTACTCAATATAAGTGCCCTTTTTAGCAATTCCGCTCTACCCTTTTTAAAAGAAATGTGAACACTACATTAACAATAAAATTACTTGATGAAAGAAGATTGCTAATGATAAAAAATATTTATTACTTTAAACAGTGAGCATGAATCTTTATATATATAGTACTACAGGGGCAAATGAATTTTCAGAAAATCTTACCAAACAGCAAGATACATTCTACAGTTGAAAATTGTTATGACAAGATGTAGGTGACTGCAAAAATAGTTAATTACTATTAATATAAGGTAGCAGTGGGGGCATTCCACGTCAAATCAGGCAGTAAAATATCAATATGTAACCCACCATCACAGATTTTAATGAAACTGCGTGTGTTTGTTCTTACTATTAAGATATGATCACCAGTAATTTTTTTTGCTCCTTGGTGAAATAGTTTCTGAGAAAAAAATTGTCAAAGTTTTGAAAAACTGCCATCAGTTGGCATTCTTGACTGCTCGATTTTCAAATGTAGCATGACATAAATATGATCATATTTCAATATCTATTCCACAAATCATCTTCAAATAATTTATGCATAATATATAGGGTACGTATTTTATGAAAAAAAATACTGTTACGCTTATATAACATTTTAAGTGTGTCTAAAAAAATGTTTAATCTTTGAAGTCGTGAATTTTTTATGAAAAATAATGCATTAACAAAAAAAGCATTATCAACAAAAGGCGGTATTTTTATTAAATTTATTTTTTATGGGAGATATACTTAAAGGTGTCCTTTACCTGATTCTGAAATAAAAATAGTGGGATTTTGGGTGTTTTTGGTAGTATTTCCTATTTAAAAATATTTTGAGGTGCATTTCATATCAAATCAAGCGGAGTCATTCCATGTCAGTTCCCCTAAGCCATTTAATCACTGTCACAAATTTCAATAAAATTGGGTTTGTTTATAGCTTATTTTAAGACGTAATCACCTTTAATTTTCTTGATCCTAAGTAAAATATTTTTTAAGATAAAAAATATCAAAATTTTGAAAATTTTTTTTAAATTTTTTTAATGACAGTTCGATATTCAAAGACTACATAAAAAAAAGTCATTTCAATATAAAATCACTAAATAGGTTTCAAATAATGTATATGTGACAAATAATGTAGGCAGATTATTATTTCTTGTTTTTTATCATGTTTAAACACTAAGAGTGTCTTTTATCTTGTGAATTTTTAAAATCAAGAATTTTGTCAAAAATAATGTGTTAATCAAAAATTTATTATTAACCGAAGGCAGGGTGTTATTGCTTTTTTTTAATTGTACGTAAAAATATCTTTTAAATGGTAATAAAATAAAAATAGTGAACACATGAGAAAAAATTATCAAAATTTTGGAAAAATGCCACGAGTTGCCATTAATGATTGTTCAATTTTCAAAGGCCTCATTTTATATATAAAATCATATTTCAATAACTAATAAAGAAATCTTCTTCGAATAATTTAAGCAAGGTAAATAAAGTATGTAAATTATGAAAAAAATATTGCTGTAATGTTAAAAAATATTTAAATGTGTCTAAAAAATTGTATAATCTTTGAAATCAAAAATATTTTACAAAAAATAATGAAATTATTAAAAAATCTTTATCAATCAGAGGCGGAGTTTCTATGACTAATTTTTTAATTTTAAATTGTACATAATACTACATTATAACTGGATCTGAAATAAAAATAGTGGGATTTTGGTTGGTTTTAGTAGTATTTAAATCATATTTAAAATTATCAATATTTTCAACTGTAAAACCTATCCAATGTATCATACCTTGAAATATTTTTATTTATACATTTATTTTATTTTTCAAATTATCTTTTATGTTCGTTTCTTAAGGAAAAAAATAAACAATATTGTTTTTTAGTAAAACTTCTAGGGCGAAGAGCAATTATCCCTTTCCAAAAAAGAGAAAAATCACTAGCTCCTCACCGCCCAATAGAAATTTTCAAAATGACAGTCCTAATCTTTAAACTCATATTTGGCTGTTAATATTGAAAATTTAGCATTGAGCTGCTAATATTGAAAAAAAAATACCAAATTTCACTCTGTTGAAGAAAATTTTGACGTATTGTGCTTTAAATATATGCAAAAAATGCATAATATATTATATTTATATCTTTCAAATAACTATATCTAAAAAAATATTTAAAACTTAATGAGTTGCACTTTTGTAACTTTATTCAGTTTCTAATGATATGTACCGTAATTTCGGGTGTATAGCCCGCAGATCAAACAATTCAGTTTGGACCCAGAAATTTTATTCAGTATTTGAAGACCAATATTTACTGTGATCTAAAAAGTTACATTTTATTTTTAAAAATTTCTGGGTCGAAACACGATTGTTTGATCCGCGGGCTATACGCCGGAAATTACGGTAATTTGATTTATTTCATCACAATATTGCTGAAAGATGGATTTTCAACATATATATGTGTATATATATATCCCTGTTCTCAAACAAATTATTTAAAAATTATTCATTTATGTTTAATAAAGCATATATATATTGATTATACACTTACAGAAAATACATATAGTAAATTTTATGATATTATGTCAATAATGTCTAAAAGTAAAGAACTTATCTAATAGTATGTAACGAAAAATTTAACATCTGGTGTAATGACAACAAAATTTTATAATTGTTTTACTTAATTTGAATGAATGAAAAAAGCTTACATGTTTATATTTTATTGAAGTACATGTGAAAATGTCACAAAGACATACCTCAACAACCACTGAGTATGTCACATTCACACTACAGATGATTTTTTTTTCTTTTTGATCTTTCGGGTTTGATTTCAGATGGTAATGAATTAATTAGTTTTGTTAGAAGTATCATTGCAGTCAGCATATAAGGCTCACTATTTTTTTTATATAATTTGTTTTGATTGACTCGATGAACAACAATATTTAAAGGGACCATTTCATGACTTTTCAATTAAAAGCTGATTTATAAATTCATCATGTTATTTAGTTATTATTATCGTCTTAAGATAATAAGTTGATATTAAAATTTTTAAATGCAGTTTATTTATTATTTGAACAGTTGAAAGTATTTTTCAATAAGAGTGCGGGCTGTTGATTTTATGTCGGCTGTTGAGCAATGTAGTGTTGGTAAAGGAACTGGTACTATTTAATTTAATTTTTATTGCTGTAAATAATATTTGTTATTTTATTATTGTATGTATTATATTTAAGCAAGAGTAGAAATACACGATATCGTAGTCATTTTAGTACATCTTAGAATGGAAAGCTTCAATATTTATCATTAAACATTCACATTTTATGAAAATTTTGTTAAAATTGCTCATATTTTCACTATTTTTATTTTATAACTATTGAAAAGATATTTTTACGTACAATTAAGAAAAGTAATAACAGCCTGCCTTCGGTTAATAATAAATTTTTGATTAACACATTATTTTTCACAAAATTCTTGATTTTAAGAATTCACAAGATTAAACACACTCTTAGCATTTAAACATGACAAACAACAATAAATAATAATCTGCCTACATTATTTGTCACATATACATTATTTGAAACTTATTTAGTGATTTTATATTGAAATGACTTTTTTTTATGCAGTCTTTGAATATAGATCTGCCATTAAAAACATTTTTAAAAAAATTTCAAAATTTAGATATTTTTTTTATCTTAAAAAATATTTTTTTTGTAATCACCTTTAATTTCCTTGATCCTGTCTTAAAATGAGCTATAAACATACCCAGTTTCATTGAAATTTGTGACAGTGAATTAAATATCTTAGGTGAACTGACATGGAATGACTCTGGTTGATTTGATTTGAAATACGCCTCAAAATATTTTTAAATATGAAATACTACTAAAAACACCCAAAATCCCACTACTTTTATTTCAGAATCAGGTAAAGGACACCTTTAAGTATATCCCCCACAAAAAATAAATTTAATAAAAATACCGCCTTTTGTTAATAATGCTATTTTAGGTAATGCATTATTTTTCATAAAAAAATCGCGACTTCAAAGATTAAACATTTTTTTAGACACACTTAAAATGTTATATAAGCGTAACAGTATTTTTTTTATAAAATACGTACCCTATATATTATGCATAAATTATTTGAAGATGATTTGTGGGATAGATATTGAAATATGATCATATTTATGTCATGCTACATTTGAAAATCGAGCAGTCAAGAATGCCAACTGATGGCAGTTTTTCAAAATTTTGACAATTTTTTTCTCAGAAACTATTTGACCAAGGAGTAAAAAAAAATACTGGGAATCATATCTTAATAAAAGGAACAAACACACGCAGTTTCATCAAAATCTGTGATGGTGGGTTACATGCCTGCCTGAACTGACATGGAATGACCCAGTGGTAGAATTGATAAAAAAATGTCACTGGTCCCGAACACTAATAAGCATGAGCAATATACGTGCCAGTGGCTCAGCCAGGATTCTCACCTGGGAGGGATTTTGAACAATTTTTACTCATAAAATGAACAATTTCATCGTGCTCAAAGGGTAGTGTTTAGTAAATATGACATATAAAAACTGATGTAATAAAAAACAGAAACAACCATAATAAAATTAGCATTTATGCATTTAAAGGTTTCATAAAAATACATCTCATTTAATCTTATGAGATGGAGGGGGGAAAGGAGAGAGCGAGAAAGAGCCATACCCATAACATGCATTCTAGTTTGCCGCTATTGCGCCTAACTTTTACTTTCATTAATTTTGTGGTGAAATAAAGGTTGCTATTAGACTTGAAACAATTGAATGGTAAAAATTGTATGCTGTTTATGTTTTTCTTTAATTTTGGTTTTTACACATTATATTTTCATCTTAACACAATGGATTTTCTTTGCATCTTATTAATTTTTAAATACTCTGGGAAGGATTTTAACTCCAAAATGACCCCCCCCCCCTCCTTTGCTGTGCCAGTTTATGCTATTTATATTCATCTAAAATATGAGCATTAATCTTTCTACATTTATTTTAGTGTTTGATGCATAAAATACAAAAATTCTAATATAATTCTTTTTTTTTAATTAAATATTTTGTGGCGAGCGAATTTTTCATAAATATACTATATAATATTATTAGAACATTACTAATACAAATAATTGATAAGCTAAAATGACTAGCAATAAAACAAAACAGATTAAGTAAAATGTAACTAATGCATGCTATTCCTACTCCTAAATTATGTAAACAGGAAAAATAATTATGTGAGATGTAACAAATAAAATGAAAATAAGAAATAATATATATATATCAAGTTCAAAAAGGTGTAAACAAAAATTAAGTTAATATTAATTTCCACATTTTTAACCTATTGTATATGTTGATAACTTACTATACATGTCATACTGCAACATACTGTACATGTCCATAACTTAAGAAGCAATCATGCTAGTTATTTTGTTTGACTTAGTTTGCATACCGTTTTGACTTTCTGATTTCAATGTAAGACTACGAAAAAATGTTAAGTAACTATAATAAATAACAGGATTGTAATGTACAGATATAAAATTGAACTTACAGAATCTGATCTATTTAACCAAGTTATCCTTCTTCTTTGTTTATTTTTTCGCGGAGAGGTAAAATCAAATATGCAGGGCACAGCATTTTTACGCAAAAGTTTTATTCCTTTCTTAGATTTTATAATGTCTTCAGGTGAGAAATGTTTCGAACAAACTCTCATCGAAGACGAAACTTTGACATTACGCTTTTCATCCCTTTTAATTTTTAAGATCCATTTTTTTTTAAGTGATTGATCTAATGGAAATTTGTGGAATGAAATAGCAGGAGTAAATGCATTCGCTTTACACAGCGGAACAACGCAGTATTGAACCATTTTTAAACTATCAAAGTAAAAAACACAAAGTAAATCTATGGTACTCAACAGGCAGTAAACAAATATATTTCCCACACTTGAGTCGAGTGAGGGGGAAAGCACACTCGTGACGTCGGATGACGTCAGACATGCTAGTGGTCCATTCCGTCAAAGGATCAGGAAAAAATGCGAATTTCGTCAAAGAATCTAAAAAACACGCGTCTTTTTGTCACAGAATTGCGGGGAAAATGCGAATTTTGCCATTCTTTGCAGAAAAATCATCAACTTTGTCAAAGGATAACAAAGAAAAAATTCTATAAGGATCATGGAAAAAACGATAATTTTGTCAAAGGGTCGCAAATCAGACAACGTGAATTTCGGCAAAAGATTGCAGAAAAACGTGAATTTCGTCACCAGATTGCAGAAAAAACGTGAATTTCGTCAACAGATTGCAGAAAAAATGCGAATTTTATCAAAGGAGTGCAAAAGAAAAAAACCCCGCGAATTTCGTCAAAACATCGCGAAAGAACCCGTGATTTTCGTATAAGGATCGCGAAGAAAAACGTAATTTTTGTCAAAGGATCGCTGGAAAAAAACGCGAAATTCGCCAAAGAATGGCAACTTAGATGCCTAAAATTAGTCGCCGAAGCAAAAAATTAAGTCGCCACGTGGCGACTGGCGATCGTGCATCTGCACCAATAATATCAATCCGTCGAAAGCCGAATTTTTTTTACGAATTCAATACCTTTTTCTTGTAAAGGTAGAAGAAAGTGAAAAGCTGGTTGGTTTTCTTATTAAAAAACAATAATTGGAATTTTTATGTTTCTAGTTTAAAAAATTTTCTTTGGAAAGAAATTTTTTATGCATAAGTTTCCTTATCATTATTACACACGTTCTGCATATCACTTTAGTTGAAAATTGGAGAAATTTGTTTCAAGTTGGGAAATTTTCGAATTCTCCCCCCCCCCGGAAAAATATCTGTAGCTACGCCCCTGAATGTAAGTGAATTATACTTTATCCATAAAGGAATGGTGTGAAATTATTTAGTCGAACTAGAGTTTTCTAAATAATTAACAGTAATTTTATGACAATAATGCTCACTTTACAAATACTGCGTTTTATTATTTTTTTCATTATTTTGCCTTTCAGCTGTTTAAGAAAAAGCGCAATTATTACAAACACTCCCAAGAAAACATTTCGTCAAACGTAAAAAGCACAGGCCGCAAGTTGCCGGAACGCGCCTGTGGTTGGAACAGATTTTTCTGTTATTTGAAGAGAATTCCATGTTTTGATTGGAGAACTAAATAAACAATTAAATTTAAAGATAAAAAAACCCAACAGCGTAAAAAGCGAACTAATTAATTATTTCTCATCAATGTGAAACATTTTTTTTTCAATTCCTACTATTAGCTCACACTCTCGCTATATATATCTTGTTCAAATTTTCATTCGTTAATAAAATACTTATTATTCATCCAATCAAGTTCAAATAAATGTTTTTAAACTTGTACTGGATGACACTTCATGTTAGTCCAGTTTTTTTTTCAAATATTAATTCATTAATTAAATTTAATTAATTAATTTTCAATAATCGAGAGAGCCTCCTTCTTGATCAAGGTTTTTTAAGACCGAGAGAGCCCTCTTCTTGATCAAGGCTTTTTAAGCGCCACTCAAAAGGAAAGAAGAATGGGAGAAAAAAAATTCTCTTATTGACTTGTATTGATGACTTTTAAGTTGTGTTTAACTGTTAGTTCCTATCTATAAACACTGTTTTGATGAGGTCTATAGATGTCTATGATATTGAGTTGTAGTGTGAGGAGTATATTGTCTATGAGTTGCAGTAAAGCTGGAGATCCACAATACATACACAACTTCCAGGTTGTATAATATTTTAACGGAGCTTCTGACTGTAAAATAGTCAATGAAACATCGTCTTCATTTTGAAAGACCTATCCAATGATAGGCCACTCAATAGGGTGCATAATTTTTATTTCGTCCCTACCGCCATTTTGTATTTTATGGCCGCCATTTTGAATTTATAAAAACAAAACCTAGCCTATAACCATCGGGCCGTTAAGACGAATCGATAGAGACCTCATTCATTAAAATCCATCCAGCCATTGGGATGTTTCGAGGGTATAAAGAAATCCACTTACACAGATACGCGTGAAGGACATAACCCTTCTTTTCAGTCGGGTAATAAAAAAAAAAATGAGCTTCAGTTCGCGAACTTTTCCTGTTTCGGAGGAAAAGAGACATGCGTAAAAAATCAGTTTCTGATACAAAAAAGTAACATGTGGCACAGTTAGGGGAACACCCCTGTGATTTGACGAAAATGCAACTTCAGATAATTTTTACGTTAAGGCTGTTCTCAACTGCTCTACTCAACAAGCGCAAAATGTTTTGACACATTTACAAATTCCTTTTTTAACGAAAAGATATAAAAGTGGAAAGCCTGACCAGGGAAGCGATTTAGAATCAAACTGTGTTTTTATTTTTGGAGCCATCAATTACCTATTGCGTTAGAAGCGATTTGGATCACGTGACAAACACGTTTTTTCTCCTTTCTTGACTAATTTTTCTCGTTTCGCGCGGAAATTCGGTTCAAAACACCCACTTTGACACTCTTTTCTGAAAGATCTATTAATTTGCAAAAAAACGGATAAAACAGCTCGATGACATAGTTTCGGAACATCAACACCTGCTAGTTTCATGCATTTCCAAACAAAAATAAATTAAAACTTATGTCAGAAAGTTGCCCTTTTGGATTTGAGAACAATGGGCAAATCAAAACAGGAATTTTTGTGTTTTAATAATAATAATAAAAGCAATTGAAGAAACACCTTCAACTCGCGTATTTTTTTTAGAATATTGATCGAAACCGGACAGCATGATCCTCTAACTTCTGATAAGATACAGAATTTAAATCCGAGATTAAAACTGAAATACCAAAATTCTGAAGAAAAATGTAAGTTAAAGGAAAACTTGTAAAATAGCTTTAGAATGTAAAAGTTCATTAATATCAGCTCAATCATAAAAGTCTTGTTGATGCTAAAAAAAAAAAAAATCTTTAAATTCATGCTTACTTTGAAACAGTCAAAGTTTATAGGTCTGCACGGGCCGGGCTCGGGCCTATTTTCATTCATGGCACTCGGGCCGGGTCGGGCGTAACTTCTTTTTTTTCGTACCGAGATAAGGCAGGTTTCATTCTTCTAGGTCTTCATAAGCCGATATTTTTAGTCCCGTCTCAATCCAGTCTGTATGAAATCATTATCTCGGTATGGCCTGGTCCGTGCAAAAATCAGTAAAATTTGGCCCAGGCCAACAATTTTTGCAAAAAGTGTATATATTTTTAAATCGACATTATTCTACAATTAAACATTAAAATTTATTCGTTTTAAAGAATAGTAGATTTCTAGGCAATAATATTAAAATACAGTAAAACGTGTGAAAAAGAACCAGCCTATGACGTAATCCTGCCTTACATGGAAAAATTTATCGATCCATGCAAAATGAATATAATAATACATGAGAAAAGAATATAATACATTTACACCTGCTAAGAAGGGAACTTGTTTAAATCGCATTTTTTTTTTTTTTTTTCTATGCGATGTCTTAGAAGATTTTACTGTATAGCATTTTTCAGATTTTTAAGTCTCCAATACATAATTGTTTGATTAACCATATTAATTATAGCTGAAACATTAACATACAAATAGAGATTCATTAAAAAAATGTATATCGCAACCTTCTTTAAACATGAAAATTATAAACATGAAAAAAGAGCTAAAATAAGTATTTTTGGTCCAAACTCCTTTTAACAAAATCGACGTAAAATTCCGTTGGACTTGGGCCGAGATTTTAAATTTTTTCCGGGCCAGTCTCGGACCGAACTTTTAATTTTTATACCGGGTCGGCCCATTACTGTTTTTTGTACGGCTGAACTTTTCTTTCTACGAGTCGGGCTGAGCCCGAACCTGGAAATTTCAGCCCATACAGAACTCTACAAAGTATAACTAAGTTATTAATTAAAATTGTTCAGTCTAACAATACAATCAAGTTTAAATTATCAAGTAAGTCGATATTCTGTTTTACATGATTTTTTTTTAATTTCTAAATATGAACCTACGACCCTAAACACTAATTGTTAATTACAACCCTGCACGATTCGAGTTATGCCCGACCCGAAATCGACAAAATATGTTTTTCAAACCTGCAACTTGATCTAAGCATGAAACGAAAAAAAAAAAAAAAATCAATCCTAAATGTAAAACAATTCTGGAAAATAGTTTGCAATCATATGTCTAAAATCAATTTTATATTTCAAAAAATGAATACATACATTTACTTATTCATATACAGGTATATTTTTTTTTTATCATTTGAAACAATAATCTGGACTTTTCTTTGGGTTGGGTTAATATTTGACGGCCGATTATCTACTCGAGGGATATAAGCCCGAGGGAGAAGTGCCCTTCGTGGGGGGCTTTCTAAGGGAACCTAATCCGTATTTACGCATGGAAATCCAAGGTTCAAAGAAAACCACGAAAACTCCAAGCGATTGGGCTGTCAGGCGCAATTGGGTTCGAACCCAGCACCTCCCGTCTACCAGCTTCGAGAGCACAGAACCTCTCGGCCACTGGTGGGGTGGACTTTTCTTTGGAAAAATTTGGCGTACTCGGATCGACTCCCAAGAAACAAAAACTCTAATCTGAGATAACCCGAAAATGGAAACACTAGTCAACCCGATGCACAGCAAATTTTTAGAGCCAATGGCCAACACGATTGGGTAGAATCGGGTTAACTGAACCGATGCAAGATTCTAGTAATTTGCTATATACACATCTTCCCGTATTTTACAATGAAGTTATGTATGTATATAATTATTTTCTTATTTATACCTTCCATTTCTCTTTCATATATTAAATAGAGATTAATATCTATAAAATGAGACTCTACTCACTGTATATTGAAATTAATGAACAAAGAAGGAATTTTTAGTTTGATACTAAGTTTGCTTGAATAATTATACAAAATTCTCTTTTTATTTACTCATTCATTTATAAAAAATACTTACCCTATGCTTTTTAATAAGAAGATCGATGCGAGCAGATGAATTTAAACGTCCTGTCTCCTCTTGAAATCGTATTTCTTAGGCGCGTAAGTTTGCGGTAAATCGAATAAACAACAGGAGTGCACATGAATGAGCTCTAGACAAAATGTATAAAGTTTTCGGTAACATCCGGCCGTTGTGCGACCGCCTTTAACCGACATGTGGTTCAAGCCAATCGGATTTCCGAAGAAAAAAAAATCAGCGCCTTGCTATTCCATGGGTCGCATTTTCTATAAACTAACCTAAGATTTTTTTAAAAATTAACCTGCACACGACTCAACACGACTCGGGTCGTGTGCAGGAAAAATCAGATTACCCAACCCGATGCAGGACTCAAGACAAAAAATTTTTCCCAATGACGATTAAATTTGACCCCGACGTGGGGGCCAGGTGTGCCCGACGGGTGGCATATGCCCCCGGACCCCCCTCTGGTGCTGCCCTTGATTGGGGATTGATAAAGTCAAGAGTCTGGCTTTTGCTTAAGCCCAGAAAAGCAATAGTTTATTCTGCTTTGGAATTTTTTAAATGTGCACAGGAGATTGATGCAATAAAGACATTGCATATGTGTCAGCAGAGAAAATACTGGA
Organism: Maratus speciosus; assembly: GCA_963932465.1. Lineage (NCBI taxonomy): Eukaryota > Metazoa > Arthropoda > Arachnida > Araneae > Salticidae > Maratus > Maratus speciosus. The sequence continues at coordinate 82,318,830 of OZ010794.1, forward strand.
AACTGAACAAATGTTGACAGAAGGATGGGAAGGCATCAAGTCTTATCATCACACTTTAAGGTAAGTGCTGATAGTACCAATTTATTGATTCGAAAAACTACGAAATCAACACTAAGGGAGGTAAGTCACTGCTAATTGCAAATCTCCTCCCAGAAAGATTTTGAAAGCATCAGATTTAAATATCGGAGACTATGTTGTGGTTTACCTGGCCAGTAACAAAATGTGTTAATAGCTTGTACCTTGCACTACGCTAATGTCTTGAATATCAACTTCTGTAAGGAAGAAATAAGTTTAAAATACATGCAAGTCAGTGGACCACACTGGATTTGGCCAGAGAAAGGTGACATCAGAATTGCAAATTCTTTTGCCATTGTAAAAAAAAAAAAAAGTAGCTATTTCATCATTTATAACAAGTAGGGTGCACTACATATGTTAAACTAACTGCATAAAGATGTTAGTTTTACTAAATTTTGTTTGTATATTAGCTATTGTCAAGTTTTCTGTCAATACCGATCGCTGTTTTTTTTTTTTTTTTTTTTTTTGTAAATAACTTTAAAATTGTATACTTTGCATGATGTCACACCTGTCACAGCAGAAAAAAATTTCTTATACATTAAAATAATTAAAATTTATTATGAAAATTATGCATTAAGTTTATTCTGAATCTCTTTTATTAGAAAAAAGTTGTTCTAATAATGAAACATTTAAATAATCACAGGAATTTTAACAAATGTGTATGTAAGGGAAAACTCATGTCCGCAAAGAGTCACACCCATCACAATATTTAATTTTTTTTTTTTTTTTAATTGAAAGCTATTGAAGTTTCATGTTTGCTCAATTATTCAAGCATATGCATGGGAAAACATATTTTAAACATTTTTCAGGTATTTATTGCCCAAAATATAGATATAACCTCATAAAATTGTGTCTGGATGTCACACCCGTCACAATGGAAAGGCCCTATAAGCAATTTTAATATATAGGTAAATTCTGATAAATTTTATATAGTGGGTACTTTGGTATGCGATGAAATATAAAAAAAAATATTTACTTTCAATTGAGATGAATACAGCAAAATTTTTCCTCTGTGAGCAGCAATACAATGTTTTAAAATTAAACAATTCAAGGAAAATTCAAAGCTATTTTCTAATTTAACTTACAATCTGAATAATAATCATAAATAAATAAATGAATTAGTACCTGCTTCGAAAAACATTTTAATAATGTTTTAAATGACAGCAAAATATGTGAAAGACGACATATGAAATTTCGTTCCATCATATGATCAAATTGTGAATTTTTAATGGAACAGTAAAAGAAACTTACTATTAACTTCCCACTTATTTTAGTAAAGAAGGATCAATAAATTTCTGTTTAAAAGACTTGCTAATATTTTAATCTGAGAACAGATACTAAGCATCGAATGAATAATGAATGAAACAAATCGGAGAATCATTCATTAATTCTTGTTTGGTTGGGTCGGTCGCCCAATGAGGGTTTTCTCAGCGCTTCATCCACCCAAGAAAACAATTTCTGAAAACATGACTTGGTTAGGCATCTGTTTACCACTACTAATATTACTATAAATATGTTATATCATTGAATGAGATTTTGGATTTTTCTTGCAACTTTTTTACAAATAAATGAATTATCAGTTTGAGTCATTACTCATTCATTAGATGCTATGATTCATTCATTGCAAGCGCGTCATGTCTTGTCTGTCTGTCTCGCTCTCATCATAATTTTAGCTTTAAAATGTTAATGCATTTACCCCACCCTCTTTACTAAAATAAGTTAACGGTAAGATATGTTTCTTCATAACTTTTGTATTAAAATGATTGATTTGTATAAAAATATGCATTTGTCGCCATTTTTATTTTTGCGAATATTTTACTGCCATTCAAAACATCATTAAAATTTTTTTGTGTCAGATAGTTTCATTTATTTATTTATTTGTAAGTAGATTTTCTATTAAAAAACAGGAAATTGATTTGATTTGATTTTTCTTGAAACCAGATGTGTTCACATAACACGTGTCCCATAATATTGCTCCATTATAGGCTGAATTTGTTTGTATTCATCTCATTTGAAAGTAATTATTTTTTAATAGAATTAATCTCCTACTAAAGTAACTGTATGAAATTTATCAAATTCATCTAAAATATTAAAACAGCTTAAGTAAGTGTGACCACTTCAAGCTAAAATATTGAAATTCCAGTATCTTCATAATGTTGGATGGTTTGTCAGTAGGTGCTGTGATTGTAATATTAAAAAAAAAGGGGGGTGAGTATTTCTATGCTAACATGACACAAATCTCGCCAATAGCATCTTTTATTTTTCATGAGTGCACATTAGAAACAGTGCTTTGATACAGAAAATAAAATGTTTTGCTGTATGATATGACTTATTACTATTATTTTTATTTGTATTTTAAATGAAAGCAATGCAACAGGGCAGAAACTAGCCTATTTTGCACCTTGGGCAAACAGGGATTTTGGTGCCCCCCCCCCCCCTCACGCTAATAAAAATTAAAATGCTAGCAAGAAAACACACGAAGAAACTGGATCGCTAATGTTAAACCAATTGGAACATGCTTTTTAAAATTTCTCACTTGCATATTAATAGTTTTAAATAATTTTTTTCTTGCTTTTAATAGCTGAGATTGAATTCTAACCGGGCTAGGGTATATTTACTTTTTCAATTTTGGTTGCAGATTTTTTTTTTTTTATAAAGTTACTTTCACTTTTGCAAATTTGAAAGGAACAAAAAGGATTCGAAAGGAACGAAAAGGATTTGAAAGGAAAAGAAAACTTTGACAAACAAAATCTTCATTTGGCGTCCCCCTTGACCTTTCACTCTAGTGCCGGGGCACATGCCCCCTCTGCTTTCTCCTAGTTTCGGCCCTGCAATGCAATACAAGTGATAGAAATGAAATCACATGTATATAGTGTAATTTTGTGATGTAGAATGAAATAATTATTAGGTTGTTTAAAAAACAATTAAAAATATATATATATATTACTTTCCTGTATATATTGCTTGTTTAGTATTATAATTTTGGTTTTGTTATAGTACAGGATTAATAAAGGGCATTAAAAAGACCCTAGAAGCAAGTTCATGAAAGAGATTTGTATGAATTCAAAATGGGACGAAAAACAATGGAAATGACTCATGTTGGTAAATATGGACACAGGTATGACTAGTCAAAGCACAGTTAAACGTTTGTTTCATAAATTATATTGTGTAAATAAGATACTTGAAGATAAAGATGACCATTTACTATATTCTATCATCTACAGTGAGAAATTAAAAGCTCTAGGTTGAAGTTAAACCAGATACCTCGCTCCCAGAGCTTGTTGCTGAAGTTGAGGTATACTCCGAAACTGTCTCCCACCACCAAATAGAAATTGGGGTACTACTTGATTATCCATTCGACCAATTTCACCAAATTATACAAATTTATATCATTTTTATTTTAAATAATGAAAGAACAGATAAATTAGTAGAACATTAATAAAAATACAAATAAAACATCGAATTAAAAATCACTTGATGATATAACAAACACATGTGATGTGTTTAATGTCAAGTGAATGTGACATTTACGATCAACCGTTATTGGCATTTAATCTTATAGTTTGGCGATTGTTTTTTGGTCCACGGAATAATCAATTAGTACTGAAATTGGTTATATAACAGATACCATTATTGTTTATTTAACTTAATCAATAAAGGTACTTAATTATTATGAGGACCAGATTATATTCACTGTGCCAAGAATGGTACCTACTGAAAATATTAATTACACTAACTCTTATTTTTTTTTCTTTTATTCATTGTAACTGCATAGTTAATATTATATAGTTGTTATGAAAAGGCAGTGGCAGAAGGTTTTATATAAGTTAATATATTAGTTTTTATATTATCCACTGGCTTTAATCACAGAGGTTGCGTGATTATAGGAGATTCTCAATTCCAGCTGGTGGTACAGTAATTTGGGGTGCAGTTTTTTTCGCTAGTCTGTGAGCATGGTTCTTCCTATGAAGTTCCACAATTAGGAGTCGATGATGTGATGGTTTCTCTGTCTTAGATTGGACCTCTTCCGACCCCTCTCTTGTGCGACTGGGTGGGGTCCTGTCGCATCATCTAGACATTGGTCAGCTAAAGTGGGGTCCCTTGTGGACACTGTGATGGCCCCTCCCTGGTACACTGGGTAATAGGCAGCATTGGCTGCAAACACGTAGCAATTGCTTTATATAATTATAACTACATAATATGATATGCCGTATATTTTGATTTAATACATTATATTCATGTATACAGTAGACTATCTCAAATCTGCACATCATCACAGATGTAAACAATGAAACTTTCACTTCAGATGTCAGCAAAATTGCAGAATTTTTTAGCTATATCATTCCGTATGTATTTTAATATGTAATTCTCGATAATATGACTCAACTCATGGTTTTTCATGAAGTAAGAATAAATTTATTTCTGAAAAGAAAAAATCAAGGTATTGCTGATGTCACTGGTAATCACAATCTTTTTACCAAATGTATTTATGTATTAATCAAGCTTTTTTGGTTAGTAAGACTGGCTAAACCTGAAATAAAACTTCCTTATTTTATGATTTTCATGTGAGTTAATAGTTTACATTTATGAAGAAAGTTTCATTGAATAAATCATGGAAAATGTGTCTCATTTTTATTATGCGTATTTAATTATACATTATTAGTTATGTAATTGACTTTTACTTTTAATAATTTAATATTTTTTAAATTATCTTACTTTTTATCATTTTAGTTTATTACTTTACTTAATTAATTTAATATTTTACTAGATTTTAAGCATTCATTATAATTTTGATTTCATTTTTACATTCTAATTACTGTTTAAAAAATGTAAACTAAGCAATAACCAGAAATCCACAAAATTCTAACTCTGCACAACCTGTGGTCCCAAGCTGTCCAGATTTGAGGGAGTCTACTGTATTTATATTACATAATATTTATTATTATTATGTGTCCTTCTGAGTTGCATAACAAACCACAGAGAGAAAATAAGCTGCCATTGTTAATATTGTTTATTTCTAAAAGTTTTAAATTTAATGTTATGTATTTTTTAAATGTATTAATTACTGTTTTGTATTATATTGTCATTTTTAACTATACATGAAAACTGGGAAAATGGATTAGTAGCCAATGGCCGGTAGGCTAACTTTTTAAAGTGATAATTATAATGTTTCAAACTTTCTTGATATCTAGATAAAATAAAATCATTGTATATAAACATATTTTTCTATAAATCAGAGTTTTATACTAGCGAAATGTTTATGATAAGAATCTAGAAGGTGTCAAAATTCTGGAAAATTACCTTAAATTCAGAGAGTCTATTATAATATATATATTTTAAATATATTCATGTATCTTTTGTATGTGTTCATAAACACAGTTATTACTCAAAGTACTATTACTTTATTTACATAAAAAATAATAAAATCAAAATTCCAATAGCTAGGTACGTATACAATACAAAAAGCAAACAAATAAATAAAACACAATAAAATTTTATATTGGATTTTATTTAATAAATAAATATGTTATTAATACTCTACACATATTTATTTTTACCAAAACTGGCACATTCCGTGTTTTCAATTTTGAATCCATAGTTTTTTATCTAATTCTCTGTATCGAAAAAACAAATATTCTAAAAACTGCAAAAAGTACATGAGAGAATAAGGTACTATGAACTTCTTTGAAAGAAAATAATGTAATTATATTTAAAAAAAAATACTAGACATCAACAAAGAATATTGAGCAATTCCATCTCAGCTCAGGCAGGACATGTCAATTCACCATCATAGATTTTTTTCAAAAAATTACGGTAGTTACAACTAAGTAATACACAAAATTTCCCAATAGGATTTTTCCCCAAAAAATTTTTTTCTGTCGTTACAGCACTTTAAAGTTTACGATAAAATTGACAATTTTCGGAAAAACAGAAAAACGCTTCATTTTGAAATGAACACAGCATCAGAAATATTTAACGTATCCAGTCAATTTATTTTTTACAAATAGTTATTAAGCTAAATTTTACTTTAGCATAGTTTTAAAAAATATAGTGACATTTTAAATTAATTTTAAAAAATTGTTTCTAAGTACAAAAAATGGAATTATTACTGATTTTAAGATTTTTTTTTCAGAGTGAAAAAAAATATTTTAAAGCTAACCATTGATGGTAATCCAAAGACCTTTAATGGGAATTTCATAGTAAATTTTATTTTAAACCTAAGATGCATGCAACTTTTGCAATTCAATTTTAAATTATGCAAAATTTCGTAAAATCGCTACTTTTGAGATGCAATTTCTCAGAAACACCATTTTTTAAAAATCTGATAATATGTTCAATTGATACCTTATAAGCAAATCGTGTGTTTTTGCTTAGAAAATTTTATATGATTTTTTAAAAATAACATCATGTGTATATTTTTCAAAAGACCAGAAAGTCAAGCTTTTTCTTATTTCACTGAATTTATAATATGATTAATTTTTTAATAAAAAGAATATGTAATAATTTTTAATAAAAGGTATATCAAAATATCTAGTAGTTAAATCCAGAAAAATTAAAAAAGAAAAAGTAGTTTATGCGCAATCTGATCCTTATATTGCACATCCTTTATCAATAGAAGCACTAAATGTTGCATTGTCCTGCTATTTAGAGGATAACAAAGATTGAACTAAAGATAGTCCAAACAAAAGTGATGTTATTTGTTTTAAAAATAATGGTGCGAAAATTAAAAGAATAAAACGTTTTATGACACAATCTGTTAAAGAAACATAATTTTATAAAAAAAGAAAATCCTTCTATGACAAAGATGGCCAACTGTGGCATGCCGGAAAATACTAAAATTTTACAGAAAAAGTAGACTTCTTGAATAGCAGAGATTTGATGATTAGATAAGGAAATGATTACTATAAAATTTTAGTGGTGTCGAGCATGCCACAGTTGGCCACCCCTGCTCTATGAAAATAAGGCTATCAAAATTTTATTCATTACGTCCAAAATTTATCTAAATTCAGCTAATACAAGTAGTATAGTACGCTGTTCTGTTTACTGCAGTAATTAAAAATTAATATGTGTAGCTCTTAAAAATCTAGCAGGCATTCAAGTTAGAGAAGAACTGATTACGAAATGCTTATATAGAAGAATAAACAATGAAAATTGTTGGCTCGAAGAGTGTGGTGATACAAAAATTCTTACAGTCGAAGCTTTTGATTTGAATGAAGAGGATGAGGTTGTATATGCTATATGGGAAGGTAGGTGGCTTAATAAAAAAGTTGGTATGGATTAAAAAAAACCCTAGAAGATGTAAGGCACTGTGTGAGAAAAGCAATTCCTCATTATCACTCAAGGAAAAATCAGAGACAAAGAATTGCTGAGGTAAAGTTATCTAAAATAAAAAATATGTGCGCGTGATACATTCTGATTATTTTGCTAAAAACTGGTCGGTAATACTGACAGATGAAGTACAAAGCTTTCACTGGCAAAATACTCAAATATCATTATTTACCTGTACAGCATATTTTAGAGAAGAAATAGTTTTATCATAGTTTCTGATGATATAACTCATGATACAGCTCATGCTGTTTGTCCCATAGAAAATATAAAAAAAGAATTATCTAAGTTGTACGAATTACAAACACTGGAATCAGTTGTGTATATATCAGATGGAGATAGAGCACATTTTAAAAATAAGTATTATTTTTATGGATTGCACAAAAATAATGAAGTTGTACTAAAGAAGTGGACTTTTTCAGCTACTGGCCATGAAAAAAGTGCTTGTGATGCTGTAGAGGGAATATGTAAGCATTATGCAACGAAATTTAATCTCCAAAATGAGCCAATAAGATCCATTCGAGATTCTGTCTCATTTGTTGCTGAACTATCCTCTCTTTTAAAAAAGGTATCCTTCTACTCCATCTAGACAGAAACATTATTCAAGCCTATAGAGCTAATAATGAGAAAGAATAAGCTAATGTAAAATGTATTGTTGGTATATGATCTAAACATTATTGGATGATTAAAAACAATTAAGGTTATATGGGACGAACAATTAAAAATGCATTGACAAAAGTTGAAACCTCCAGCCAGATGACAAAACAATATTCAATGCGTGATTTATAAACCGGTGATTGCACTGGGTGCATTTATGAAAATAATTGATGGATAGGACAAATCAATAGCATATCACAAGAACTGAGGGACATTATAGCATCATTCATATACCCCATGGTCCAGAGAAAGCATTCCTGTGGCCAGCAGAATCTGGAAAGAAAAAAAGATAAATGCGTGGAGTAACACTTAAAATGTGACGATTAACTTTATTGTCCTCACTCGCCAAACGTGATGGTTAAAAGATGTATCGAGGCTCTCTCCTCCCTGGCATCGATTCGAGATGTCTTTCCCGATTCTTCTGGCCACTGGAATGCTTTTTCTGGACAATGGGAGAACATGAATGATACTGTAACGTCATTTAGTTCAGTAGATATGCTACTGATTTGACCTATCCACCAATTACTTTCATATTCAATTATAAATTCAGTGAAATAAGAAAAAGCTTGACTTACTGGCATTTTGAAAAATATACACATGTTAATTTCAAAAAATCATATAAAATTTTCTAAGCAAAAACACACCATTTGCTTATAGGGTGTTTATTAGAAACTAATAAGGTATCAATTGAGCATATTATCAGATTTTTAAAAAATGGTGTTTTTGAGAAATTGCATCTCAAAAGTAGCGATTTTACGAAATTTTGCATAATTTAAAATTGAATTGCACAAGTTGCATGCATCTTAGGCTTAAAATAAAATTTACTGTGAAACTCCCATTAAAGGTCTTTGGATTACCATCAATGGTTAGCTTTAAAATATTTTTTTTCATTCTGAAAAAAAAAAAATCTTAAAATCAGTAATAATTCCATTTTTTGTACTTAGAAACAATTTTTTAAAATTAATTTAAAATGTCACTATATTTTTTAAAACTATGCTAAAGTAAAATTTAGCTAAATAACTATTTGTAAAAAATAAATTGACTGGATACGTTAAATATTTTTGATACTGTGTTCATTTCAAAATGAACCGTTTTTCTGTTTTTCCGAAAATTGTCAATTTTATCGTAAACTTTAAAGTGCTGTAACAACAGAAAACAATTTTTTGGGGGAAAATCCTGTTGGGAAATTTTGTGTATTACTTAGTTGTAACTACTGTAATTTTTTGAAAAAAATCTATGATGGTGAATTGACGCATATCAGTACTGCCAGCCTGAATTGAGATGGAATAGCTCTATTATTAGAAATCTATTACAGTAAAACCTCTAAATAACGGACATCTCGGGCACGTGGAAACTGTCTGCTATTGGGAAAACGTCAGGGATTAAAAAATTGCTAAGAAAAGCTTAATGCTTCAGTAATTGACTTTTATATGTTCTAAAACCTCTATTATATGATTAATCAGAAATTAAAATTATTTTTTAAGCAATAAAGTGAAATAAAATTGTGCATATCATTATACACTGTTAATTACATTCTTATGAAAAAATCTGTAACAAAAGTTTGCTTTTGCTTGCGATTACATGTAATTTGTTTTTCAATGTGAAACTTTAACTCTGTCAGTAGTTTTCATCTTTCTGGATCATTTTTTTTTTTTTTTTTTTTTTTTTACAAAAAAAATTGTGTACCTGCTCACTGTATTTTGTCACTTCTTTGAAATTCTTGAAGAAATCATCTCCAGTTTCTGTATCTGTTTCAGCTTTTGTCGAAAATTCTGAAAGAATATAATCGCATACATCAACTGATTCTTATTCAGTAGGTAACTCATTATCAATATTAATGACATTTTCGGCAGTTTCTTCACTATTGATACATATCACTAACTCACTTATTTAGCTTAATTTTTCATTTGTGCCGGAAATGTGTGTTTCATTTTCTTTTAATATAAAGCCTGCTTTTCTGAAACATTGTCGTATGCTTTCCAGTTTTATGTTTTTTACAGCTGAGGAAATTCAAATTATAACACCGAGAGCATTATCTAATTTTAGGCAGTTCCCAAGTGTATTTCATAGAATCTAAGTTTGAAAGAATGCGGCATGATAAAAGCTTTCTATACCAGGCTTTAAAATTGTGTATTATGCCTTGATCAAGTAGCTGATATACTGAAATTTTGTCTGGGGAAAAAACACAATTTTAATATTGTCGAATTTCCAATGTTTTGGATGAGAACTTGCATTATCCAAAAACAAGAGAACTTTTTTTGTTGTGTTTTCGTCGTATTATCAAAGGAAGATAACCATTCGATCATAAAAGGATTGGTCATGCACACTTTCTTATTTGCTCTCCACACAATTATGAAATTGAATGTTCTTTGGGAAATACCTGGGTTTCAGAGATTTTTCAACGATAAGAGGGATTTCAAATTCTCCTAACACATTGAAACATAATAAAATAGTGAGTCGCTCTTTTGACATTTTGCGCCGATAAAGTCATCCGTTTTAAAACGCAAAGTCTTATTTGGATAAATTCTTACAAAGAATCCGGTTTCATCGACATTAAAAATGTTTCTCTCCTCATAACCTTCACAAATTGATTGCAGTCGTTCATGCCAATCCTCCACTTCTTTAAGATCTACAGATTTTGCTTCTCTACATATTGTTTTGAAACAGATGTTGTGCCGAGATCGGAACTATTCCTGTCATCCACTGCAAGCCTTGAAATCGTGTAATCCGAGTTCTTTAGCGACTTTTAAAGCCTTTTCCTGAATCAAAGGCCCACTGAGAGGAATGTTTTTTGAACGAACTGAAGTAAGCAAATTCAGAATTATAATCATTTGCAATGGAATTAGTCTTCCTCAATTTAACATTTTTGGTGTTCTCGTTAGTGTTAGTAATCCACAAATTTCTTATTTCATCTTTATTTCGTAAAATCTCTCCCACCTGTGTTTTACCTATTTTAAACTGTTCAGCAAATACCCGTGTTTTTTCTTTGTTTCTTGACATTATAAGATTATCCGAAAAATTGTTTGTGCTTGAGTATAATAAAACAAAAATACTAGTCAGCTTATTATTTGTCCTGGAGTTTCATGCCAATTGTAAACGAAGTTATTTTACGCGCATTTAAAACGAAATAGCAAATGATGTATGTAAGAGTTCTGTAGGCCAAGAAATTTGCACTTCTAGACATTAATCAGCAGAAAATCCCAAATCTTTCAAGAAGTGACGTTTTCTTTCTCGGACCTGTCGTGGGAAGGGGGGATTTTCCCCAGCCCACCCCTACATTTATCTGTGGTCACAAAATTTGTGACACATTGACAAAATTTGTGACACCCTGATAAATTTAGAGGCTTTTTACTTTTTTTCCCATTTTTTTTTGTTTTTTTTTTGTTAAAAAATAATTTTTTATCCTTTACCGCCAAAATTACTGTCCGTTATTCAGAGGTTTAACATACAGAAATTTAGGTTTTGGGGGTGGGAATTGGAAAACCGGCCGTTAAATAGAGGTGTTCGTTATTCAGAGATTTAAAATACAGAAATTTAGATTTTGGGAGTGGGGATTGGAAAACCGTCCGTTAAATAGAGGTGTCCGTTATGAAGGTTTTACTGTATTTCTTTTATGTAGGTATAACCATTGTATAATTATTCAATTCTTAATATATTTTGCAAAAAAATAATTGTGAGACTTAAATTTCTTATAACATTTTGCTTGTTTTTTAGAAAATTAGTTTCATTTACAATATTTTATTATATCTACTATCATTTTTTGTTAAATTTGCGATGTTTATCATTCAGTGTTCATAAATCAAGTATCGGAATTTAAAAAAATCTACCATTATTATTTCCCATAATGTACAACAGATGGAAATACCATAAAAATATGTATTTTTTTTTAAATATTTTACTATGTTTTTAAATGAAATTTCTTAATTTAACCTTAACGAATCTTCGTGTATGACATATGTACTCTAAAAATTCTATCCCCAATGAACGACTAGGGTACGACGTCTGTACCCTAAAGTTAGCTTGACGCTTTTTCTAGCAAGCCTAATCAATCATCTGTAACCTTATATGTTTTTGGGTGGGTGGTCTCTCTTGAAGAACTGAGAGGAGAAATTTCTTTGGCTTTGGCGTAGTGGAATATAGGTTTATATTTTGGCGATTTCTTGGGCGAATGTCTGTTTAGCATTTTTGCGATTTTTCTATTATTCGGTGTTCATGGACACATTTGTTAAATCATATTATTTTTATGCTATCTTTTATCGTTCTACAAACATTAACGTTTCTTTTTCCGTTGAGGGAAATGTTGAAGACAAAACTTGTAAATGTAGTATATATATATTTCAGTTCAAAATGTTCTTTGATTTCACCCGTTCTCACCAGCTTAATATCTAATATAATAAAGATGATCAAAGCTTTTAGTTATTTAAATCTTTTAATGCAATGTTGAAGTAGAACATTTATACCAGATGATATTACCTTCCATTTAAATGACACCTTGTTCTTTTTTTAGCACAAAAGATTCTTCCGAAAATCTAAAAAAAGAAAATATTATCTATATCACAAACAGGAACACAAGATTGAAATAAATTTCATTTAACTGACAAACCTCTTTAATCCTATTTTAAGAGCAAAAAATATGTTTTTCGAAATTAGTAATGAAAAAAATCACTTTTTTCAGCAGCATGAACACAAGATCGGTATAAAAACTTCTGTATCAGAACCTTCTCTTTTAAAAGCACAAATAAATTCTTCCCACAGTCTTATAAAAGAAAAAAAATATTTTATTTCACCAACATAAACATATAAACATAAGGTTGACATGAAATCTTTATTAACAGAAGATATGATTTTCTATTTAAACGACATACTAAAAGATATTCTCTTTTGTGAGCACAAATGATTTTTTTGATAATCTAAAAAAGAAAAGAAATCTCTTTAATTCAACAACGTAAACACAAGCTTGAAATGAAAATTTCTGAATCAGGTGATACCATTTTTAATGTAACTGAATTACTTTTATTACCGCGATTTCATATCCCGATTTCTTAGTTCAAAGATCTTGATATAAAATATACTTCAAACTATAATTATTGAACGTCACATTCACCTTGATTAACATATAAATATACGATATTACAATTCTGATAAAATTTTACTTAAAAGGGCTAAAATTTTAGCACCTTTTAAGTAAAATTTTATCAGAATTGTAATATCGTATATTTAAAGATCTTGATGTTTCCATGCCACGGAATCCCGATCTTATTTCTCTACAGTATTTTATGATAATTATATCCTTATATTTTCCTCTTTTTTTTTACATTTTTCTGGTTTTTATTATTATTTTTGACTGGCGTCTACTTATGAGGATTTGCACAGGAGATAATCCTACTCATATTGCCTCCCAGAGAAAAATGTCTGAATTCAATATTTTTATTGTTAAATAAATAGATCTGAGCTAAACAGGAATACCACCACTTTGTATGGAATAGTTTATTTTTAGAACACATAAACTGAGAAAAGCTTTTTTTTAAATATAGAAAAATCTATCAACTTATATATGGTAACATCAATGTAAATGATATAAGTAAATTATTTTCAAGTTAGTTTTATTAAAATATCCTGTACTAAAGTAAATGTCTAAAATGAAAATATCCCTTGCGAGATTGAGTTGGCTGGTTCAATTTCTGTATATTTAAAAAATATATTAATATGAATAGGAACATATTTAAAAGACAATTATGAATATTTTTAAAATGTTAGCTAATAATAGCAAATGTCTTTGTGAACTTTGCTTTTTTTTATTTTGACAGGGAATATATTTACCTTTTTGCGCACTTCTTAAAAATATGTATAGTAGTAACTTTTTAACTTTTAAACTATTTTATAAATTTTCTTTTAAACTTAAGAATTACTTTATTACTTTATTCAGTAATAAATATAATGATTCTATTGCTATATTTTATCAGTAGAATATCGATTATATGAAAATAATTTAGCTTTATTTTCTGTCACTTTGCATTATAGTAGAAAACAACGGAGTAACTATTATTGGTTGAGTTTTCTTTTTTTTTACATTTCTTACCTAACCAGATAAATAATAAAAAAAGTTATTTCATGAAATAAACAACAAATTGTTAAGATCAAATATATTTTACTTTAGAAGAAAAGTTGTTCCGAGTTGCCCGGCTTTGGTTTAAATACAAAGTAATTTTTGTCGAATGTTAGAGGTTGTTTTAAATTATCAGGCTTTATCAAGTTGCTTGCATATTTGTACTGTGATATAATACTGAGACCTTGTTTTGTTGTAAAATTTTTGGATTGTTTCTAGATGCTGAAATGTGTAAGAGATTTTCTTTAAGAGTAATTGGAAAGCAAATCAAATATCCGTAAAAAACATATTATCTGATTGCTTAGGAATATCTACAATAAATTTGCTAAACTTGTAGGTTAGATAGTCAAGTGCTAATCTAAATATTTAAGTATAAAAAAAAAAAATCAAAAATAAGAACATCAATTCAAAGAAAAGAAATTTAATTAAAAATGCGTTTACTCTATAGGTAGGAATGATATGAAGTATAATTTACATTAGACATACTGTGCATTTTTTTCTCTATAAAGGAAAAAAAAAATAAAATAAAGTCCTTACAATATGTATAATCTTTATAAAAATAAGTACACATTTATTTCTTTATAAATAAACTGTCACTTAAAAGACCATAAATTAATGTAATTCTCAAACTTATTTAACTTAAAATATACTCTTTCAGATAATGCCAAAAATACGGATTTTGTGGGAAAATTAATCTCTTCAGCTGCAAATAAATGTCATCCTTGTATTTTATGGCAACGTTTCTCAAAAAGTGGGATTTGGCACTTCCCAGGGAGACTCTCATCCAGGAGACCAAAAGATGCTCTCGTCTTGACCAGTTAGTGATAGAAGAAGAAATTTCTTGCGAGTTGCCCTGCTTTGGTTAATTTTTTTTTTTTTTGCCAAATGCTAGAGATTGTTTTAAATTATCAAGATGCTTGCATATTTGTATTGCAATATTAATGACTAATATTAGAATTATTTATCTAAATGCATTCTAGTTGTAAAATGTCTATAATTCGGAATAACTATGGTTTTCGATGTAAATTACCCTTTAAAAAGTTATGTAGAACATCCTTTTCGTGCCATGGGGTGTCGATCAATTGAGATTCAACTGTACTAAAAAAAGCATATTTTTAAAAATGTGAATCTTCTTGATACATAACATAGTCTGTTTTGAAGTTCTAACTATCGAGTTCCAAACGGCAAAACTGGAAAGTTTCATTAGTGGCCAGTTTTAGCAATTTCGTCTTTTCCTCTTTTTTAGGCTAATAGCCATTTTTTTTTAAAAAAAATTCTAAACAATAAACTTTTATTAAAATTTCAAATAGTATTAAACTAAATTTAAAAAAAATGTTAATACCCAAATAAATGTGTTAAAATTAACATACTGCAACGAACTACGGCGAATCTTTGATGGCATGCCGGTGAATTTTGTCTTCTCCGAGTGAGGCTGTATCAAGGGAAAACGTCATCAAAGACCATAGTTCACTGGCTTGTGGTTATGCAAGAGACAGTAATAATAATTGTTTTTAAATCTTCTGAGAAACAATATCACGAGAAATAGAAATCATATGCCTTGATGCATATAGGGTAAAAAAAATTATTTTATTTCCAGTATGATAATTGGCCATTGTCAGATAATTTTTAAATTGTCATCTTTTTCTTTTACTAGCCCTACTGTCAGTTGTATCAATTTCATCAGAGATTGCTATTTTTTTATTGCTAAACAACACATTTTATTTAAAATCTCTATTAGTATTAATCTAAAATTAAATAAAATGCAAATGCCCAAATGAATAATATGTTAATATTGCAACTAGCAGATATTTCTTTGATAGCATATAATTTTTTCACTTAGCTGGCCACGAGCTTTGTCATTTATCAGGTGTAATCCAAACCAATTATAAAAAACTTCATCTAATCTGTAATCTGGACTAGACCTGAATAAAATATTTATATGAAACTCTACCAAAACCTAAACAGGATGATTGTTAAAAAATAGTTTGTCAATCATATATCTAATGTCAATTTTATCACTTTTCAAGTGGAATGACTATTTATTCAGGTTGTTCCAAGAAGGTTGAGACATTCTTCAATGTTTACCTGTAGAATATAATTAGGCAATGCAAATTAGAAAAATCTTCAAGGTAATGTAGGAAATGACTTAAAAGTAACAGTTTTGCCAATTTTCAAAACCTTACACTGTTTTACTTTTTGTGTGACTTTTTTTATGCAAATTTTCTAATTAGTATATTTTTTCTTCTGCTGCAACAAGATTATCACAAAAAATTGCTTATCTGTATCTTTAAATCTAAACGGATTCTGCTTAATTTAAAGTGGGCCATTGTGAATAGGGAGAACAGTCACAATCATCTAAGTAACTCAGTTGGTAGAAGCAATTTAAGGCTGCTAGTCGCTCAGCTTCCAAATTCCCCTCACAATTGTTAAATCTGGGCATTTGATACATTCGAATATTTAAAATATCACATCAGAAAATTAATATTTATAACTCAGTTGGTAGAAGCAATTTAAGGCTGCTAGTCACTCAGCTTCCAAATTCCCCTCACAATTGTTAAGTCTGGGCATTTGATACATTCGAATATTTAAAATATCACCTCGGAAAATTAATATTTATAACTCCTTTTTGCTGTTTACTCTTCTTAAGGGATGTTTCTTTGTTTCTTAGTTCTAAAATTATTTCTAAAATCTATATTTAATTTAATATGAAGTGTTAAAATCTTACTCAGAAAACGAATTCTTTACTAAAATTTGACTAAATATTGCCTATATTTGAAAAGTTAATTAAAATTCCATTAAAAATTTACTTGAATTCATAGTTTTATTCCTTGTTTTAACTAAAAACACATGTGCTTAAAATAAAAATTTTATATGTTAAAAAAAAAGGCCCCAAAGGTAGGCACATATTTTAAGTAAAACTTTTGCACAAACCATACACTACAGAATAGCATGATCTGCATAGTGATCACTTGGATTCTTAGATATTCAAAGAAAGCTTCATTAAAAAGATCGTTAGAACATTATAATTTTAAAACTACATGATAATTTTTTTATATTTAACCCTTTGAAGGGCGGTGATCACACGGCGTGACCACGTAATTTTAATTCCTGACAATCCGCATCAAGAATATTTTAATAAAATTTTGCTTTTACAATGTGTGCAAAAGTAGATTTATACTTTCTAAGGAACTCGTTCGTAAAATCTGGTGTCAATCCATTATTTCATCATTTTCTGAACAGATTTTCTCTGCCTCTCAAAGGGTTAAAGCAATAGCACTTAGACGTACATATATTCACTATTATATGCCAGGAAAACACATAAAAAATAAAAAGTATGGCACATAGTAACTTCGGAGCAGAAATGAAAAATCAACTGTTTATCGGGCTGATGTCAATTCCTCCTTTTCAGATCCCACGCCTTCCAATACCTACCAGAAATACAGTTACTTGATAGTGTAAGACACAATGATTGGTGTTGTGCATCCTAGATCACTTACTCTCTGCATACAGTGCAATTTGAAGATTTAAAAAAAAGTAGATTTTTGAAAATATTTCTTTTTAATTTATTAATTTAAAGTATACTTTCCGAAGATTCTGTTAACAACTGTGCTATAGCATTTTTATTTTTACAAAAAAAAAAAATCATCTTGACACGGTTCAGAACGAATTATTTTCCTTCCTGACCCAATTCAATGCAAATGACGCTAGAAATGTTAAATTCCTTTATTGCATCAAAATTGGATCAGCTTGTACTGCGCATTTAACCTTATTTTCGGCCCAACCAGATTGCATCAATTAAATATTTGAAATTTCTCAAGGAAAATATTTATTAACATCTATTTTAGGCAGTTTATATCAAAATCCTAACTTAATTTATATATTATTTTTTTTAGATTGAAGACCAGATCAAGCAGATTAAATCTCATTATTGAAGATTAATCTTCTTCCGGTTTTCTTCCAAAAAAAGCAAAATTTTCTCCGATATTCATTGCCAAAATATAATTTCATTATTTTAAGAGCCACCATCTTTATAAAGAAAATGTCAATTTCAGAAGGATTTCCATCAAATGGTAAACTTAAACGACAACTTTGCACATATACAAATGAGAAATATTTTATATCTGAAATACGCTCGAAAGAATCTTCTCAAAGTAATATTCTACAGACACATATCCTTCATCATACAGATGACAAATCCTTTGTTTGTGAAATATGTTTGAAGAGATTTTCTAAACTTGGTTATTTTAAAAGACACCTTCGAACACATTCGAATGAAAAGCCATTTGTTTGTAAAATATGTTTGAAAGGATTTTCTCAAAGCTATTATCTTAAAAAACATCTTCGAATTCACACAAATGAGAAACCATTTATTTGTGAAATATGTTTTAAAGGATTTTCGGTAAAATGTTCTCTGAAAAGACATTTTCGATTGCATACGAATGAGAAGCCATTCGTTTGTGAAATATGTTTGAAATCATTTTCTGAAAATTTTTCACTTAAAAGACATTTTCGAATACATACGAAAGAGAAACCATTTGTTTGTGAAATATGCTCGAAGGGATTTTCTGCAAATGATTCTCTTAAAAATCACCTCCGAATGCATAGAAATGAGAAACCGTTTATTTGTAAAATATGCTTGAAACGATTTTCTGATGGAAGCTCTCATGAAAAACACCTTCGAACACACACAAATGAGAAACCATTTGTCTGTGACATATGTTTAAAAGGATTTTCTATAAGCAAAACTCTTAAAACACACCTTCGAGTACATACTAATGAGAAACCATTTGTTTGTGAAATATGTTCCAAAGGATTTTCTCAAAGAGGTAGTCTAAAGACACATCTGCTTCATCATACAAATGAAAAACCCTTTGTTTGTGAAATATGCTCGAAGGGATTTTCTGAAAATGGTTCTCTTAAAAAACACCTTCGAACACATACGAATGAGAAGCCATTTGTTTGTGAAATATGCTCAAAAGAATTTTCTGAAAATACCTCTCTTAAAAGACACCTTCAAGCACATACGAATGAGAAGCCATTTGTTTGTAAAATATGTTTGAAAGGATTTTCTGAAAATAGTTCTCTTAAAAGACATTTTCGAATACATACGAAAGAGAAACCATTTGTTTGTGAAATATGTTCGAAAGGATTTTCTGAAAATTTTTCTCTTAAAAAACATTTCCGAATACATGTAAATAAGTAACCATTTATTTGTAAAATGTTTTCCAAAGAATCGAATTCATTTGTTTGTAAAATATACTCTATAGGTTGGTCTGAAAATGGCCATTTTGAATAGCGTCTTCGAACACACACCAATGAAAAACCCTTTGTGGAACATGTTCAAAAGTATTCCAAAACGGGGGTAATAAAATCTTCTCTGTATTCATAGAAATAGAAAACTCTTTTTCTGCGAGATATAATCGAATAATATATCATAAACATTGTTTTTTAATAACCCATCTGAAAAAATTCAAACGAGTAACCGTGTGACTGTTTTGTATTACACCATCTTCATGATACTACAATAAAAATCTGCAAAATGTACCACCCATTGTTGTGTAGAATTATATTGAATAATACTCGTGTGATATGTTATTTGATCATATACCATAATATTCGTTTTAAAGAACTTATATATTACGTTATATTTTACGATACATAATATAAATGTTATGTTATTATCAGTGTTGGGCACGCTCACAAAAACAACGAACTAGTTCAAAATCAAACTCAATTTCTCAAAAATGAGCCAAGTTGGAGTTCAAATTCAAAAAATTTCAAACGAACTCGTCCAACTCAAACTCATCTATGAAAAGGAGCGAAGTTCACTAAAAACTCTTTTTTTAATGTACTGGGGGACTCTGCCCCTTCTGAGGTACGCTCGCCAATTCCCGTTCAGACACCGCAGACTAGAGGTCTTCATGGGCCGAAATTTACAGGCCCGAGCCCGTCCCGACTCATAGAAAAAAAGTTCGGCCCGGTCCAGCCCGATACAAGAATTAGAAGTTCGGTCCGAACCCGACCCGTACAAAAAAATTATTGGCCCGGTCCGGTCCAATAAAAAACTTAAAAGTTTGGCCCGAGCCCGGCCTGGCCCGGAAAAAAATTAAAATATCGGCCCGAGCCCAGTCCAGCTCGAGTGAATGCCTACAAAACATTGATTTTTACGTCTATTTGGTTAAAAATTTAATTCGTACGAGGAGTAGAGGTCTGCACGGTCCCTGGGCCGGGCCGATAAAAAAATGATCGGGCCTAGCGGCCCAATACAAAAATTTAGACGAAACGGATAAAATATGAGCTGTTTTCAATGAACATGACTTTCGCGAGAATAAGTATAAATGTACGTGACGAGCCGATGCTACTTTGAACAGATCAATACAGAAATGTAACATGACCAGCGTAGACAGCGGCATTTGACTGTTACATGGTGTCTAACTTGGACTTCATTGTTTTTTTCCGAAGACTCGTGCCGGGCCGAGATCCGGCTTGCATTTTTTTTTTACATTGTCGAGCCAGACCGGAACTGGACTTAATTGCTTTCAGGATGTGTAGGGCAGGCAATATGTTTTATAAAAATATTAATAGCGATAATGAACTTCTGTTAACTTAATCTTTGGAAATATACCTTATGGTGGTTCTCAAATTCCCTGCTCAACATGAAATTTTGATGCATTTTCTGACTAATTTTTAACTCTAAAGTCAAAAAATTGACTAGCCTGACTATTGAAGGAATTTGGAATCGAATAGCATTTTCCATTTTTGATAAATAAATTACTTGTCGAGTTATAAGTTTCTTGTCACGTGGTTGCAGGTTTTTCTCCTTTCCTGTGCTGTCGCTTCCCGAAACTGGATTCAAAACGCTAAATTTGACAGTGTTTTCTCAAAGATATACTACCTTTATAAAAAAAATGGATAACGCCATTCGATTACATAGTTTCTGAATAAAAACGCCTGTCAATTTTATGCGTTTCCGAAAAGAAATTAATTCAGAAATGTGTCAGAAAGTAGCTTTGAGAAAAGCCTTAATCCGTAACAAATGACTGAGAAATATTTTCACAAATCTACTTTTTATGATACAGCTTCAAAAGTTATGATGTTTTTAACCCTCCTGTTTTTTTCTTTTATTCTAAAGTACAGTAATCTTTTAATGAATCCTTATTTGAATGTTGAAACGTCTAACAAAACTAAGTATAAATCTAAACAATTATTAAATTTGCTAATGCGTACTTTCTGTTATGCACAAACATCGTAATTTTAAAATATACTGTAAAATTATCCTATAAATATGTCTGCTGTATTCTTTAAAGGAATCTTAACTGTATGTCGGTCCAGATCGGCATGGGCCTGTTTTCACTGATTTATGTACGGGCCGGGCCGTGAACTGAGAAATTATAAAAGGACCGAACTTTTAATTTTTACACCGGGCCGGGCCAACGTAGCTTTCGTTTGGGCCGAGCCTGGAAATTCTGGCCCGTGCAGACCTCTAACGAGGAGTTCTAAACAGAAATATTTATCTTAAACTTTTTTTTTCATGTTTATAATCTTCAATTTTATAGAAGTGCCGCAGGCTGCGATATTTATTTTTTAATGAATCTCTATTTCTTGTATGTAAATGTTTGAGTTATCATTAATATTGTTAATCAATATTCCATGCACGTTGGAAATCTGAAAAATGCTATACAGTAAATCTTCTAAGATGGAATTGCATAGAAAAAGGAAAAAAAATGCGTTATAGACAAGATCCCTTTTTAGCAAGTGTAAATGTATTACATATTTTTTTCTTACGTAATAGTATATTATTTTTGTATGGATCAACACGTTTTTGAGTTTAAAACAGAGTTCCGTCATAGGCAGGTTCTTTTTCACACGTTTTACTAAATTTTAATAAGCGTAGAAATATTACTTTTTAAAAAGAATAAATTTTAATGTTTAAGGGTAGAATACTTTAAAAATGCATGCATTTTTTGCAAACATTTTTGGGCCAGGCCTAATTTTACTGACCTTTGAATAGGCCATGCCACTCTGAAACAATGATTTTCATACGGGCTGGATCAAAACTAGGATTGAAAATTTTGGGACGTGAAGACTAGGTATGAAACCAGTCCCGTCTCTGTACAGAAAAAATAAACTAGGCCAAGCCCGGCCCGAGCCTTCAGAAAAAAATATGACCTGCGCAACCCGAAAAGAGTAGAGACCAGGCCCGGCCCGAGTGCCGTGAATGAAAATCGGCCCTCAGGCCGACCTGTGCAGTTATCTACCGCAGACTCTAAAAGCAGGCTAATTGCATCGGCTTTAAAAAGATTTCGGAAGATTAAATTATAACTGAAAAAAAACCACTGCCGATCTCCCTGTCAATGGGTTTCCATTCATTTCCTTTTGATCGAGAGAATTTTGAGT
The DNA here is from genome assembly GCA_963932465.1 of Maratus speciosus. NCBI lineage: Eukaryota > Metazoa > Arthropoda > Arachnida > Araneae > Salticidae > Maratus > Maratus speciosus. The sequence continues at coordinate 82,341,391 of OZ010794.1, forward strand.
CAGTCCAAATCAGCTGCTATTCAGAGATACAATGACTGTTTTCGTCTTTGATTAAATAAGATCAGTTTTAATCATTTGAAAAAAAAGCTAATATAAAATGAATTTAGTAAACAGTCTTCTTCTTTTTGCGGTATTTTTTAAAAATGCTATTAGAAAGTTCTTTTAAATAAAACATTTTAATTCTATCGCGATTTTCACCAAAGTTTTCTTTCTCTTTTTAATATTCACGTGAAAATACTTTTGTTGCTAGAAGGGAAATACTTTTATTTGCACTGCCTTAGAATTGTCAGCAATAGTTTAAAATATCATCTAGAAATGTGACATGTCTCGTGTAAATATATTTTAAAATTGAAACTGCTTAACGTTATTATTATTTGGCCACTTTAAATATGACGTAGTTTCCTTCATTTACGACTTTAAATACATATTAATGAATTTATTATTTTACAATTTTCTTTCTCTTTTAAAATTCACGAGTAAATATAATTTTTATGATGTAATCTTCAATATTTTCCTGTTTTTAATACGTAATCAGTTAATCCTAATTTAAAAACTTATTTTTCTGTTTTTAATAGTCACGTGTAAATATGTTTTTAATTTGAAGGAAATATTATTCTTAGTTTATAACAGTTAGTAAATAACAGTTTAAAATAATACTCTTTTCTAACGTATGTGAAAAATATCTCTCGAAATGCTGAAAATTTGCATTTAAAATGGAAGTAAGTCCTCAAAAAGTTAGTCAAATTAAAATAAAAATGTAGTCTGCACACCAGGAACTTCGAGTGTACCATGTCCTAAAAAATGATTAAATTCCTATATAGTGTTCCCGCTAGGCCATTTTTGAACGGCGCACAGCCCTGCCCTTTTTAAAATCAACAAATTGCGTTCTTCCCCAGTGAAATGTGTCCAGCGATCGGTCATGAAAATTTTCCTTGTTCCCCGAATTTTGAGAAAATTGTCACCACTGCTTCAGAAATATCCTGTTTGTTCTCAACAATTAGTCATACCATCTAGCTAAATTACGTACACATTCCCCGCCCCCCTTCCATCTGATGGTGGGTGGTAACTCTGAGTGGCCGATAAAAGTTTGAACAAAACACAGAGGAAATAAGAAACTCCATGGGAAGTTCGGAACTGGACAATTCCGTTGTCCTGTAGCCATTGTATCCTGTTCCTTGCATCGTGATACTATCTCTCAGATCCAATTCTGGTTGCTAAAAAAAAGAAGGGAAAGTCTTTTTTTATTTTCGTCAGTTTTCTTCCCACGGCTATTGCTATGGGCAAGATTATGCATAGGTCGTAACAAGCGCGAAAAATAAAAGCATAAAGTATATGTGTGAAGCGACAAACAGTCGAAATAAAAAGTTATTTTAAATGACATTTTACTTCCCGCCTATAGTGATAAAACTCCTAGCATATGGCCCTGCTTCTTTCTACATTCTTTTATCGTCAGAAGTAAAAAAAAAAATACCATGTGAAAGTAATCTAATTTGGACGTTTACACGGAAAAGAAAGCAAACATAATGTGAGACAGGTAAGCGAAAGGGTAATCAGTAAAAGTATCCAACCTTTTGGCTACTTGAATCACATCTGAAGAAAGGTCACAAAGGCATTGAAAGTACTAATAATAGTATGGTTAGCCCAGCCTACTTCTTATAGGGGTCCCATGCACGGAACATTTTCGGGGTCCTGCATTTTTATATTTAAAAAAAAAGTCTTAAGTCTCAAATCCAAAAGGGCAATTTTATGACATAAGTTTTAATTTATTTTTGTTCGGAAATGCATGAAACTAGCAGTTGTTGTCGTTCAGAAACTGTGTAATCGAGCTGTTTTTTCCGTTTTTTTGCAAACGAAATAGATCTATATTAATACATGGAAATTATTCCAGAGGGAAACATTCGCCTTGCATACAATATTTCAAATGAAAATCAAATTTCAAAGTATTAATTTCAATGTATTAATATAGTTTCTATCGATGCTGGATTTAATTATGTTCCGTGTTTGCCCCAGTTCGGTGGCTCACGTTGAATATTCCATCTTGTGCTGCGTTTGTACACTGTGAAAAAAATTCAGGAACGTTCCTGGAAAATAATGGGCAGCTAATGTGCCTAATTTATACAAGTAACATTTCTGGCGAAAAACAGAAAACTTTCTTAAGAATTCAGAAAAGTTAACATTAAAAGCCAGTAACGTTCCTGGAATATAGTAGGAAGGTTTCTCAACTCTTCAGAAAGCTTCCAGTTTCAAACCAGTAACGTTCCTGGAATATAGTAGGAAGGTTTCTGAATTCTTCAGATAGGTTCCAGGTTTAAGTCAGTAACCTTCCTGGAATTATAGTGGGAAGGTTTCTGAATTCTTCAGATAGGTTCCAGGTTTCAGTCAGTAACCTTCCTGGTAAAAACCAGGAACATTCTTTAAAAATTTAGAAAAGTTCCATGGAAAGCCAGTTATAATACTTGAAAATATAAGGAAACATCCTATATAATTCAGGCATGTCTCTGGATTCAGGGATGTACATTAATATGATTTTTGTTGATATATAGCTTATAATTTATTTAACTAGCTTAAAAATTTAGCAAAGTAATTTTTGTATGTTTCATGAATATTTTAAAATATTTAACTTATAAAATATACATCCTAAATTTTAATATTTATCTCATAAGCATATTTGTTTAATTATAACATCAAATTTTTAATGTCACTGTATTTACATTTTTTCTTACAAAATATAATTTGATGTTAAAAATAAACATTTTTAAGATAAATACATGTTTGATTTTAAAATGGTGTAATGTTTTCTTTTAAGTTAAATATTTTGAAAATTCGTTCAATGCAGTAAAAATTATTTGGCAAAACTTTAAAGCTAATCGAGCAATGAAACAAGAGCTATTCTGACATAAGAGCAAACAATCACTCATAAAAACATTACATTTTTATTTATTGAAATTTATTTTTATTAATTGAAAATTCTAAAAAATGTAATACTTTTATGAGAAAAATGTCACATTTTGGATTATAAAGAAATATAATTTAGTTTTTATCACCCGATGTTTAGTAATCACCCGATATTAAATGGAGGGTGGTAGTCGTAAAATAATAAAACGGTATATACGCTTAAGTCATACACTATAGATTTATTTGTGTAACAGAGGGAATTCTTTAAACCTCCACTACACCCCTGATTAAATGTTGGAGATTTTTGCTTTTTTCTGCAAATCAATGCCCCCCCCCCCCATCATAAAAAAAAATCTTATGTAGATCTATGCAAACTACTATGTATTTTATTTCAAACCTTTTTTTTTTCAACATATACCAACATTTACAAAAAAATTGTTTAGTATTTTCCTTATAATCTCATGTTAAAAATCAAAGACCATTTTTTTAAAAGTTTCATTATTTAGGTGAAGGCTGAGAAAAGTAAAATTATTAATAAGAAACTATTTGTTCTTGAATGAGGTGTGCTTTTCCTTTTTTTTAAAATATTCAAATGAGCTTAAGCAAGAAGTTTCTAGAACATGTTTTAATATCACTTTAGCATGTTTGCAATGCTAAAGTATTTTCTCCAATATTCATTACCAGTTATCAGAATTATTACTTTTATTGTTTGTTAATGAGAAATAATCACATTTTAAAAAGCAAAAATTTCAATACAGGGGTAGTATTGGTACTAAGTGAAATTTCAGGGCACATTTCCAACATAATAAAAACTTCTGTCTGTTTAACATCCTGATCACTGTGTTTGTAGTCATCATTCTAGAAATTAAGGCATGTGGGAGGGGGTGGGGGGGAGTGTTGAAAGTTCTTGGAGAAGGAAACAAGGTATGGATGGGATTTTTAAAATGAAAGGTTGTATATAGATGAGATTAAACAAGAGGGCATTGAAATGTGTTTTCAGTATTTCAAAACTCCCATTGTTGACTGTTCTGAAATTTACAAATATTCTAAGGCAGTCAATTCCGAAATTTTTTTTCACTTTGGTGAAATTCAGACATTAAAATTTGAAATAGCGCGCAGATTTGTACAAAATGTGAAATATCTTATAACGAAAAATGCAACTCTCTTCTAAATTGTTTCCCCAGACATAAAAATGAATCTTTTTTTTTTTTTTTTTTTTTTTTTGCCAAATCCCACAAAATTATTTTGCATATTTCATTCTTGGGGAAAAAAACTAATTTGGTTAAATAATTGTGCAAAAAAACTGATTTTGTCAAAAGATCACACAAACAAAAATGAATTTCAGCAATCAGCGCACGGAAAAAAAACAAAACAAAAATAGCAATTTTATTTATCAGTGTCTATGAAAAAGATAAATTTTATCAAATAGTAGTGTAAAATTATCATACCATCAATTTTGGAAAATATTTCGAATTTTATGAAATGATCACTCAAGCAATGATATTTTTATGCAAAGTCCGGGAATTCTGGCAAATGATAGCGTAAAAAAAAAAAAAAACTTTCAAATGATCACATAACAATATATATATATAAAAACTATATTAAAAAAGGCTAAACCTCATTTCGAAAATCAGCATGGTGCTTTCAACAAAAAAAATTTCACTTTTGTAAAAAACACAGTATATTAAAAAACTACATGACAAAATTTAAAAAAATTGCACAGCACTGCATTAAATACACCTAGCATAATTAAAAGTTTGGCAATTTCAGATACCAATATTTAACAATATAGCACAAAACTCAGGACAAGGTGATAAAATAGTGCAACACCTGCCAATAATTTGCATTGTAATTGTACTTTCATCAAGCATGATATACAAAAATTTGTTATTTTTCTAACAAAAAAATTCTATTTGGTGGTGTAAATTTAGAACAGAAGTTAGACTTGCAGATATCCCCCCTCTTTTTTTGGACAAAGAGTGCAAATTAAAATGTCAATAAATCAATTTATGTAAAATCAGATGCACTATATACATTTTGTTGACTTTTATTGCCAGCTGCTAAGGTCTATTATGAAAAAAAAAAAAAGATTAATTTTTTTCAAGTCTCTGATTTGTATGTTTACAGAGACTAGCAAATAACTCTATACTCCAGTAAAAATATAAACTTATAAACAGATTAATTGCAAAATTCTTGACAAACTGACATATTTTATTGAGAAATCTATAAATTTACATTTATAATGCACACAAAAATTATGCAGGGTTATGCACATAAAATATAACAGAACTGCATCAATATAAAAATATGCCATCTCCAATGTTAAATTTTAAACTTTGATATTTAAGAATGAGTTATCTTGCAACAGCATCCTTCTGAGACAGTGTGCTTATAGGTATATTTTGAGATTTCCTTAGATTAATGTCCAAGCAGCTCACACTTGACTCTCCAACATAAAATATCAGAGGATAATGCCCCAGTCAATTCATAAGAAAAAAGATTTTCTGGAATATGAAATGCCTTGTGCCATGGTAACAATAGCTGTCTTTGTATAACTTCTAATGAGGGTATCAGAGAACCTGGAAAAAAAGAATAATTAATGATTCTATGTTTGACTGCAATCTTTATTTAACAGATTAATTTATAACAGGGTTCATACTCTAAGCATTTTCAGGAGTCTAAAAAATTTTTCTAGGGGATTTAATTTGCAGTTTAAATATTATCCTTTAAGATTATTTTCTATTCATTCAGTTTATAAAACTTTGGACAATTTTTAATAATATTACATATTATAACATCTGTCCCATGAATCCCAGAGTGATCATCCTTAGGTGGAGAGAGGGGCTAAGGGGCAAATGTCAAACCAAATTTTCAGTATATTGCATTAGAAGACTAGACGACATTACTATGGAAATAAATCACTTCATCAAATTTTAGATTACTTGGACAACAGGAAGTAGGAAATGCATTTTTAAGCCTTATTGAGTAGAAAGGAAGGGGGGTTGAATAATTGTTTACCAAATTGATCAAGCAACAGGAAATGCGAGAACTTTCTTTTCTCTAGAGTCTAGAGCGTGTATGTATAAGTAAAAAGAGGGGGGATGTTAAATGAAATAACACGGGAAATTCCATGAAATTCTGTAGGAGGATTGGCACAGACAATTCATCAACCTACAAAATTTTAGACTGAGCTGACAATAGGAAGCAGGTAATATTTGATTGTAAGATTTAACCGTGGCAGATGCCGAGAAAGCAAATTTAATAGAACAGTTTTAAAAGGAAAGAACGGACCCAAATTGGAAAAAAGGACTTAGAATAATCCCCCCCCTCCCCCAACAACCGGATTAATTGTGAAGCAAGAAAAAAAGTCATGAAAAAAGTAGTAACTCTACAAAGTCTAACATTTTCCAGGAATTCTAAAAGTATGAACCCTGTTATAATCAGGATAATAATATGGATATAATTTAGAAAATAAAATTTTCATGTATTGTTAAGGCCATTCTCAAATCCAAACGGTCAACTTTCTGACATAAGTTTTAATTCATTTTTGTTCGGAAACGCATGAAACTAGAAGGTGTTATTCAGAAACTATGTCATCATACTGTTTTTTCCGTTTTCTTGTAAATGCAATAAATCTTTCAGGAAAAAAACTGCCAAAGTGGGCATTTTGAACTGAACTTCCGAGCGAAAGAAGAAAATCCAGTCAGTAAGGGGAGAAAAATGCCGTGTCAAGTGATCAAAATCACTTATAACTCAATAGATAATTTATTGATCAAAAAATGGGAAACACAGTTAGATTCCAAATCGCTTCCATGGTCAGGCTTTCCAATTTTATATCTTTCCGTTAAAAAATGAATTTGTAAATGTGTCAAAACTTTTTGCGCTTGTTGAGCTTGAGAACAGCCTTAAAGGTAAAAAGAAAGAAATTTTTGTTGAATAAAAACTAAAACTATTTTTCTAGAAATTTTCCAATGTTAGTTATATTTTGCCGTTATTATATGTATATATAACCTGAATAATAGAGACTTTTCAAGACATATTTTTAAATAATTTTTACAATAATTTTCTGAATCATAAATCCTTACAGAATTTGCATTTATTAATACAAGCATAACTGAAATAAAGGTTACTTAATTTACTTTTAATTTTTAAGTATAAATAATTTTCTTGTAATCAATATAATTGTGTGAAATTATGTGACTGACTAATTATGCAATTTATTTCTTGCAATCGATTAGTCTCAAAATATCAAATTTTGTCAATCGAGAAAGTTTATTATTTTTTACCGCAACCGATTTAAGAAATATGATTTTTTACCACAAGTGATTGACAAAATTCTTGATTTACCCCCCCCCCCCCTTTCCAACAAAAAATAGGCAAAATCCACATATTTTATTTCAACGACCGATTGACATTCTTCTGAGATATATTAATGAAATTGGAGATTTTTTATGCACCTTTCCCACAACCGACTGACTATTGTGAAATTTTTTTAAATATACAAACTGACAAATTCTCGGGGGAGGGGGTTGATCAACGAAATCCATGATTTTTACCACGAGCAACCACCAAAAATTATAATTTTATCAAAAAACGATCGACAAATCTTGCAATATATTTGAACGTAATTCACGTTAAGCTTGTTCATGTTAACGAGGCTTGACTTGTATATCATGATACATATCCAATGTTTATTTTCAAAAATCAAGGTTTTTGATATGAACATTTAGCGAAGCAGACAAAATGCTATCCCTCATCTATTTTGATTTGAACGAAGCATGTTTCAGTTCTCAATGCTATAGCATTTGGATGCAAAGAATAGATTCTGAAAAGTTTAAAAAACTACGGTATTGATTCTTAAAAAGATCTCAAAATCAGTCCATCACTAGCTTTAATTGCTATTAAAAGGGCAATTTTAAAGAAAAAATTTAAATAGCCACATTTTTACACTTTGTCACAGTTTATGGCAAATGATAATTTTAACCTCTAGAATTAGAAAACAGTCATTTCAGAAATAAGAATTTGAGGAAATGCTAATAAAAGTAAAATAACTACTTTTTTTTTCTTATTTATACTACAAACAAAACATTTTTAAGAAAAATTTCATGACAAGGTTAGGATTAGCGTAAGCAAAATATTCTATAAATGCTCACAAATACAAGAGAAAAGTTTAAAATGTACCTACTGGATCATTATCAGTGAGGAGGTAAATCACACTCCCAGTTGGTAAGGCACACAAGATATCATCCTCAACGTCTTCCATATATGCTGAAACATCGTGCTCTAAATGAAGCTTGCTTTTACCAGAAGACAAAACTATTGCAACATAAGGATGTTAGTAAGCAACTGTATCAAGAAAGAAATGCTGTGGATGATATTTTTACAGATTTTTCTGATGGTGCTTTCTTTAAGTAAACTAGTTTGTTTGCTTCTCAATCCAGAAAAATTCAAACTTTCATTTTATTTTGATGAGTTTTGCATAGTAAATCCTATCGGTGCCCATCGAAAAAATCATAAGATTGAATCATTTTATTGGACACTAGGAAATCTTGATTTTCACAATAGATCTTCATTGAATTTAATACAACTCAGCATATTATGCCATAATAGGATTTAAAATATTTTGGGTTAGAAGCTATTTTTTACCCATTAATACGGGACATATCAAATGAAGTTTGTGCCCAGTCTTGGGACATTTCTATGCAACTGTCCCATTTATATGTGGGGATAATCTAGGAAGCCATTTTTAGGAGGCTTCATGTAATGTTTTTCGCCTAATGTCTAGCATTTTTGTAAGACTTGTACGGTTACTTCCGATGAAATGCAACATAACTTTGATGTTGCAACTTTTCAAATAAGTAGAATATGTCTCTTAATTCAAAATGTGGAATCAAACTAAATTTTCCACTCAATGAAATACCTAGCTATCATGTTACAACTGGTCTGCCACCAGATGCCATGCACGACATACTAGACAGTATAGTACCATATGAGGCATCATTAGTCCAAAAATTAATTGCCGATGGTTTTTTCACATTGAATGTTTTAAATAGATGCATTTTATCATTGTATTATGGTAAACATGTTCTTTCAAAACCTGTTGAACAGACTTTAAAAAATAAAACACTTATTGGGACGTCTTCTATCATCCATTATAATTGGCTCTAAAGTGCCAATAAACAATGCATATTGGCAATTTTTTTTAGATCTAAAAGAATTTGTAGAAATTATTTTTGCACCTGCAATCAGTATAGGACTTATTGATTCACTTCAATATGACATTGTTGTTCATCTAGAAAATTTCAAAAAATTACTGCCTTTCAATCTTCACTTCAAGGAAAGCTATGATGGCATCGTCACTAGAAGAGCTTGTGAGGGATTCAATTATAGACACATATTGAAAGGAGCATTCTTTATGACATTGATTTCAACTTTAGACAAATGAGCCGCATATGAAGCCAGAACCTTAAATGTTTTATCACAATTCATGGCACAAGTTATTCTGAAATTGGCCATGGAGAATATTTAGCAGACAACATGGTGGTGGTTATATAATGGTATGGGAGGGGGGCTATTTCTTTCAATGGTCAAAGATCTCTAGCATTCATCAGTGGTCAGGAAAACTCTGAAAACTATCAAGAGACACTTGCCAATAATTTGCTTCCTGTTGGTGAGGTTTTGGGGTGAGAAAAATAGTTATTTCAACATAATGCTTTGATCCATACCTCAAACCCATCTTCAACATGGCTTAAATAAATAATAATAAAAAAAAGTATCTGTTTTGAAATGGCCAGCAATTAGCCCTAAACCCTATAAGAAATTGTTAACTCTCACTAATGTAGTTTATCCAAATGGAAAGCAGTATTCTTCAGTTAAAGATTTGAAAGATGCCACTGAGAACGCAGGGTTTAAAATTGAACCAGAAGCAATTACAGAATGATTTTATCGATGGAAGACCATATATTTAGTAATTCAGCAGAATTGAGCAATAATCAAGTATTAATTTTTTTTTCTTGTTCTACTAAAGACTAAAGAACTAGTGTGCTTAAACTTTTGACACACACATTTTTGTTCTTTTGATAAATTCTATTTATGTGAGATAAATTTTAAAGCATAAATATGTTATATATCTTTTCAAAACTACAATTTCTAAGTCATGAGAAAAGGAACGTAACTTTCAGTCAATAATAATCTATTATTTTGAAATTTTATGTTGTGCTTAAACTTTTGACATGCACTGTACACTGTACATATCAAATTAGTTTAAAGTTATTAATTCCAGGAAAAGACCATAAATTTATGTACAATAGATTTTTGATATAATTAAAAATAGGCTCAAGGGAAGCTCCTTAAAAATAAGATTTTAAGAAGAAAAAAATTTCATAACTTCGTCAATTCACAAGATATCAAATCCATTTAAATTTATTATAAATCTTAATATTACCTACAACTTTTATATTGAAAATTTTTTGATAGAACAAACTCTTACAACACACACACACAAAAGGGAGGGAGGGTAAGAAGAAAAAAAAATCATAACTTTGTCAATTCACAAGATATCACATCGTCTTAAATTTATAAATCTCCTTAATATTATCTACAACTATTATATTAACAAGATTGTGATAGGACCAAATCTTAAAGACAAAAAATTAAATTAAATTAAAGATTGAAGAAAATTTTTTTCGTATGATTCTGATAAAAAACAGAAAAATTAATACCGTCCCGGGCCTTGTCCTAAAAGTTCAACCTAAACCCACCTGGACTGTAAAATATATATATATATATATATATATATATATATATACATATATATAGATCTGGCGAGGCATAAAAGATAAAACTAAAAAATTAATTGGCCTGGATCGAATGAATTTCTATAAAACTTAGATTTTATGCCGATATGGTTCAAATTCATCTTGTACAAGAAATCACTCCCCCCCCTCCCCAAAAAAAAGTATTTTTCTTTCAGTTTATATTCTTTAGTTTAAAAAAAATAGCGTCTTAGGCTGCAAAGTACAGGTGCATTTCAAAATACAGTGTATTATTTTTTTGAGTACTCCTATTTCTAAATTTTGCTAAATATACTGTTATGGAGTTGAAAACCCAAGTTAAAAAATTAAAAACAGAATTTGCCAGTATTTTGATCCACCTGTTGCTGCATGAGAAATAAATATATACTAGCGTATCTTTTACTGGAAATACCGTGTGCTAGCCAGTATTGGCTGTGAACACGTATCAATACTTGGATCAATACGTACTGGAAATTAACTATTTAAGCATTCCAGTGATGAACAATAGTCTCAAAATCTTAAAAATAAATTAAATTTTATAAACGGTCATCAGTATATAAAATTCAAAGTTTTCTATTACTATCAAAATAAAAACATGTAAATTTTGCAAGAAAATAAAGAATATATAAATTTATTAAGTGATATTAGCATGTTCATTAAGATTTTCACTGAAAAACAGTGGAACTTCGAAACATTATTTTCTGTTTCCTGATTGTTTTGATAAAGAGTGTCAACAATAACCCAGATAATAAAACATGTAAGGGCAGTTATAGAAAAAATCATAAAAGTTAAATTTTTATTTATTTATTTTTTTAAACCAAAAACTTTGAAGGGTGTCCTTTACTGGCACATCTTACCCTAAATATTTTTGGTACTTTTCGGTTAGCCGGGCGCCAGTGTTATATTTACATTCATCTATACATATATATGCACATATATGTAAATATATATATGTACACACACACGCATAAATACATACATACATATGTATATATATATATTTACATATATGTGCATATATATGTATATATGAATGTAAATATAACACTGGCGCCCAACTAACCGAAAAGTACCATATTTTTTAAATTTTTGTACTCGCCTTTTATGTATTTTTCATTTTGCTCTTTTTTTTTGTAATTAATACTTTTTATGAACTTTTAATTAATATGTTTTGCACTTAATTTGTGTTTGTTGATAAGTTTTTATGAAATATTGTTTCGAGAAAGGGTATAGAGCACAATCTAAAGTTTAGCACCTGTATTTACCGCATTATAAATCTTAAAAAAATCAATAAATTAAGCATGTTTTATATGCAGTTGTAACACAATCATCATCAGTTTAGAATATGTCAAAAATCATGATTTAATTCCATAAGAAGTTATTCAAAAGTATAACAATATTTATGCTGAAAACTGTATGCAAGCTTATCTGTTTATCATTATATTTTATTAAACTACATATTTTTCAGTGTTGTCTTATTTGAAAGCACATAGTTTAAAGCACAGTTGTCAATATAGAATGTTTATGTTTTTTTTTTATAGTTTTTAAAATTTAGTATATTTTGTAATTATATTACTCAAGAATAAATGATAGATGGCCCCAAAGTTCCTCTTTCCTAAGTTTCTACCTAATTATTTTTTCTACTGCATGTGTAATTAATGGATATTTTGACTGATGATTGTTACTTATTTCGATTTTCTTATATTATAACTTGGGAAGAAAGTATTATTTTTACAATTGATAAAATATTTTTGGCTTTATTAAAACAATCATTGTTCTATTATTTATAAATGTTATTATATTTTATTTACGAGCGGTTACTTTTGAAGCAATTTGGTATTTTAATAACTGATACGAGGGTTACCGTGATTGCAAACGAAATCCATGTCCCATGTTTGTAAACAAACATGCGCAAGGATAAAAAACTTTTTTTTTCCAATAATGAAAACCTTTTTAAGAATCGGATAATAGTTTTATTTATTAAAATTATTTATTATATCATCATAAAAATAATAAAAGCAAGTTTATGAAAGCAGACTGCATGTATATTTTATTTTTCACTAAAACATATCCGTGTAAAGCACCATCTAGTGACAACCTTCAAGTAAAATGATGCAAACCGGTGTTAAAATGTAGTTCCACTGTATACAGCTATTATTTTTTTATGTGCACATTTCCTTTCGGCAACTTTATGTTTTTTTAATAAGTATCACAAAAATTCGCAAACTCCCGAAGTTTGGTAAACGAAACTGAACAATTCTTGCTTACGGCCCATGGTCTATAATAACCATATTGAGATTTGAGAATACAAGATCATATAAAATGCGATATGCATCAAAATATTTCAAGTTAATACTCAAATATTACATAAATTATCTTACTAGAATGAAAATTAATCTACTTACCGATCTGTAATTATAAACTCTAGGACAGGATATTTAGTAAGAAACACAGCAAGCAGACAAGATGGCGTGCTAGCCTTGGCGGGCGGCGTCACGAGCAAACAGCAGAGATGTTGCCACGCAAAAAAGCTTTAATCCCTGAATTCAGGAAACTTTTCGCAGAGAAACTTGTTTTTCTCAGGAAGCTGATAGAAACCTATGAAAACCCGGAATGTTGCTAGAAATAACGCGTGACGTTGCGGAATTTTCTTACAGTGTAGACTTGCCAACATGTAATAGTGAGAAATTTTCCGTGCTGGGTATCGTTCCAAGTGCTTTAGTCGGTAGAACGTCAGTGAGCTATACTGATGGCCCGGGTTCGAGTCCCGGCTTGGAATCTTTTTCACTATGTTGGCCTTTGCTCTTTTTAAGCAATTACTTTGTACTTTGAAATTCGAAATACATCTTGCAGAAAATAGTGTAAAAATTGGGCGTTTTGAACCTAATTTCCGCGCGAAAGAAGAAAAAACACCCAAGAAAGGTTGAAAAACGTGATTGTCCCGTGATCAAAGTCGCTTATAAATCAATAGGTAATTTATGGATCAAAAAATGGAAAACACAGTTCGATTCGTAATCGCTTCCATGGTCAGGTTTTCCAATTTTATATCTTTCCGTTAAAAAATGAATTTGTAAATGTGTCAAAATGTTTTGCACTTGTTGAGCAGGGCAGTTGAGAACAACCTTAACTATCGTCGAGAGGCGGAGGAGGTGGGGTGGGAGGGTTAAGAGCATAAGTGGCTAGGTACTAGCCCATATACAAACCTTTTTCAGAAGTCCCTTTTTAAAAAAGCATTTTAGTCTTGTTGGGGGCCCCTATAAACGTGAATCTTGAGTACGTTGCGACTATCGCACCTTTCGTGTGGTTAGTCTAGCATATAATTTCGAAAAACTATGCAAACATCTGAAACAAACTAAAATCTTTGAATTCTCTTTGTTATGTCACTGCATAAGTTAAATTCTACCATTAAATTAAAAAGCCCGAAGAAGACGTTTTCATTTGATGTCAACTCAAATCCGGTAGAAAAAAAAATTCAGCTAAGCGGAAATCGACCTAAATCAGCAAAAAAAATTTTGTCAACCTGCAACTCACTGTACTTTTACTGATTCAACTGAATTCGATTCAAAATGAAAGAAAATTAATAATATATTTAAATGCAATTATAGAAAAGTTGCCTACAACTATATTTCTAATATAAATATTGTTTCTTATCAAGTATAATACAGATCTATGCATTATACTATATATACTATCTATGTCTATTTGTTCAAATGTTTCGTTTTATATCGGAAACAATATTCAAGATTTTCTTTTGCAAAATTGGGTTAGCTGGACTTAAACTCCCCCCCCCCCTCGTACTTCTTACCCCCCCCCCCCCAAAAAAAAACCACTGAATCAAAAGAGAAATGCGAGCAACAGCTTTTCTACTTCTTAGCACCCTCGCCCTAACTCCGTCTGTCTCATCATGCCTAATATTTCAGAAAAGCTGCATCTCCCTTTTTAGACTAAAACAGTGTATGATAGCAATCTAGCAATATATAAATATCAATGGAAAAAAAACCTGCTTTCCCAACAGATGCATGCCCCAGCAGTGGCTGAGAGGCTCTGCTCTCAAAGCCGGTAGACGGGAGGTTCTGGGTTCCAAACCCCATAGCGCCCGTTGGTCTAACCGTTCGGAGTTTTTCGTCGTTTTCTTCGAACCTTGGATTTACTTGCGTAAATACGGGTAGGATCCCTTAGAAAGACCTCCCATGGAGGGCATCACCCCTAGGGCCAATATCCCTAGAGTAGCTAATTGGACGCCATACACAACACAACACCCAACAGATGCACATATATACAAATACGAAACACTATTAAACGCAATCGAAAATTGGAAATACAGCTGTTAGGTTGTTTATATAAAGAATAAGGCATGCCTTATTTTGATAAACAAATTAGCGACAACGTGGCACAATTCGGCCCTAGACCGGCCTAGCACGGAAAAAATAAAATCTCGGTTTGACTGAATTTCTGCAAAACATGGATTTTCACGTCGATATGGTTAAAAATTTACTCGTTCGAGGAGTTCTGACCAAAAATACCTAAGCTTTTTTTTTCATGTTTATAATCGTCAGTGTCCTAGGCTACAATATTTATTTTTTTTTTGATAAATCATGAATCTATATTCTATGGTTTGGAGACATACTACTAAGACGGAATCGCGTAGAAAGAAAAAAATGTGTTATAGACAAGTTCCCTTCTTAGCAGGTGTAAGTCATTTCAAGTTCGCACCATAAAATAACTAATTTTCATTTATTTTATTCACGAAATATTTATATTTATAATAATCGAAAATAACTATTCAAACTTTTTGGGAAGAATTTGGAATTTCTTAATGATAGTTTTTATAAATCACGCATAAAACGATTCAGCAGCCCGTACAGTGTTAATTGCTCTGTACAGATATTTATTTTTACTGCGATATGTTTAAAACTTTGTTTTGTGCGAGGAGTTTTGAGAAAAAAAAATATCACATTATTTTTTTCATGTTTATAATGTTTATTTTAAATAAAAGTGTCACAGACTGCATACTACAGGATCCTTCGTTTCAAAGTAAACTATTTTTACTGCATTTCTTTCTATATTGTAAACTATATTGATTTTTTAATGGATCTCTATTTGTATTAAATATCTGAATTATTATTAATGCCATTAATCCAGTTACACGGCTTGGAGACTTAAAAATCCAAAAAATTCTATATCGTAAAGCCTTCTAAGACGAAATCACATAGGAGAGGAAAAAATCGTTATAGTTAAATTCCTTTTTTAACAGGTTTATCATCTCTTACAAATGTATTATTTATTTTCAAACGGATTATTATATCCATTTTGAACCGATTAAGAAACTTTTCCGTTTAGAACAGGATTTCGTCAGCTACAGATTCTTATAACAAGTTTTAAAGTAATGTGTCAACCCCCTCCAGAAATGTATGTGTACAATTCTTTAAAGAGATTTTTGCACGGGACGGGTCAGTGATTTTCATACAAGGAGGGTTTTAAACCGGGTCAGAAAATTTCGGTCGGTGCAGACATCTAGGAAGAATAATAAAGCACAAGCTTTGAAATAAGTCCGGTTCGGCCCGACCCGATCCTTCAGCGAAAGCATGATCCGGGCACGACCCAAATAACCGGATGATCAGGCTCATATATCACCAGTCCCGAGTCCGTGTTGTCTTCTAAATGGCATTGAAATGAGGAAAATGTGTTATTGACTGCTAGAAAAATTATGAAAAAGATTGAGTTTGAGTTGTAAATTTCGTTAAAAACTCACGGATTTTTTGAGCTTTCGTTTAGTTCACGTTCGTTTAACAAAAAGTGAGTCAAGTTCAACTCAAAGTTCACAGATAGTGAGCTAAGTTCGTGAGTTTTCGTTCAATGAACGCGTTCATACCCAACACTGGACAGAATCACAAATTCTTTGCAGCAACCCGAAAACATTCGCTCTGCCAATCCTGGGAACAGCCATTTTCTTTTATTTTCGATACAAAAAGGACCTTTAAGACTTTTACTTGACCTTTAAAAGAGATGGGAAATAGGGTAAATATTTGTAGTTCTTTTCTTTTCTTTCTAGAAGCAATTTGTCCTTGTATGAAAACGAGATTTCTGATAATTTCCCCCAAAATACAGGGAAGATATTTTGTTGGTGAAACCGCTCCTTGATAAGCCTAAAAATAACATTTACTGTGCACTGATTTGTCTAACAAATAGTTAGATAAGATATATTTGAAGCATGTGCTGATCGTTCGTATAAAATGTAAAATCTTTTATCCTGTATATAATAAAGATGGTTCATTGTATACAAACGAAATGATATGAAAATATTCTAATTTGTTCTTATCATTTTCGGTCAAGTGATTTCATGAGAAGTTTAGTATCGGAATTTTTGTGTTCCGTTCCTGCTAAATAAAACATGGACGAATTTGAAAAAAAAAACAGCTCCTTTCAGTTTAAAAAAGAAACCTAGCTTGCAGATGGAATTATTATTATAATGAACTAGTTCATCTTCAAGCTTAGAAAATAGTGGGTGATAAATTTAAAAGAGTACCCGTTGGTTTTTCGAATTACCCTCAAATCTTCCGTATGTGGCAACTATTCTAACACTGAAGTATAATTGTTTGAATCTTGTTTAAGTGTGGCAGACAATTTCCAACACTGTTGGACTGTTACAACTTTATTTGTGAGGTTAAACAGAAATGGAGACACACAATGTTACTTAATCCTACGATAATTTTATTTTTGAAAAACATAATTTAATTCAAATTTTTTACATTACATTCCTTACAGCAAATGTTCAAAATGTTCGCCACAATTTTGAATGCAAACTTGAACACGTGGAACCAAGTATTTTGACACACTTCGCAAAATTGTTGGTATTATTGACGAGATTTCTTCTGTTATGATTTCTTTTAATTCATCGATGTTCGCAGGACTTCTCTGGAAAATCCTGTCTTTGAGGTACCCCACATACGAAATCTAACGGGGTGAGGTCTGGTGACCTTGGTGGCCAGAGGCCTATTGAAATTAAACGATCATTAAATAATTCCTTAAGCAGTTCCATTGTTAGGTTTGACGTGTGTGAAGGGGCTACGTCTTGCTGAAACCAGCAGTAAGGATCCCGTATCCCCAGTGAAGCAATAAAAGTTTGAATTATGTCCAGGTACTCTTCGGAATTGATGGTTTGGGTAAGCAAATTGGTCCTTTCTTTTCGCCTTGAGAGCGCATACCACACACCAAAGTTTTGGGTGTGTAAAGACGATTCTCTTCGCTCATTCTCTTGACTCCATAGACGGAAATTTTGGCTACTTACATAGCCATCAAGGTAGGACCAAGCTTCATCTGCGAAGTAAACACCATTAAGCATTTGAATGTTTTGCGAATAAATCGGCGAAACCAAACACAAAAATGCAGTCGGTTTCCTGGATCACTTGGACGCAATTCTTGCACGGGCTGTAAATGCTACGGATGAAATTTCAAATGGTGTCCTACAGCCTGATACGCTGAACCATAGGATATCCATCGCTCCAAATGTAATTTTCGTATGGACTTACCTGGGGTTTGTATCAGTGGAATTTTGATGTTATAAAGCTTTTCAAGTTTTAACACAGCTCGAATTCGCTGTTTATCCACACTCATGACACAGCCTGTTGACCAAAAGCTTTTAACCATTTTGAAGGTATTGGTCTTAATGGAAACTTTAACCCTTTCGCGGTTAAGATGCGTGCTATTTTTGTCTTCGAAAATGGTTTCACAGGGAAATGCTTTGTATGTTTGTAAGTGGTCAATGATTTAGTTTGGTAAAAGTTTAGCAATGAATCTGCGAAAACTGCCTTCCCCCCCTTCAGTACATCCTAGCAAACAATAACCTACTAAAGTCCATTGTAATGTGCTTCCAAAGGGTAGACTTCCCACATTCATTTCGACAGTGATTGATTACCACCTCTACCCCAGAACTAACCCCCTTTCGAACTCATTCTTCAGGTATCTTTCTGGTTGCACTCAAATAAGAAAAGGAAACATATTTCTGAGGCGATTTTTAAAAGTTATCAAACAAAAATTCTAAAATATAACGTTAAGAACTTGCATTATATAAATGAGTTATAATCCAAGGTGTTGATATATTAAATTAATTATTAACTATACATCATCACTATAATTATAAATTAATTAAAACAAAATCTTTTAATATGATATCAGAAACAGTTAAATACAGATATAAATTCATTGTTGTTATTATTATTATTATTATTATTATTATTAAATCAGTTAAATACAGATATGGATTCATTAGTATTATTATTATTATTATTAAATCAAACCTACAAGGAATAATTAGTTATGCAAGATGTATTAGATTGAGAACTTTCTAAAAACGACAATTTTAAAGATAAGAAAATATAATTATTTAAAAGCAAGGAGCGCGATTCCAATGCTATTTTATAGATACTCAAGTAGAATGAAAGAAAAATAATTTTTAAATATTGCAATCTTCAGATCTGAAAACTTATATGTTAAAATGAGAGACATTTTTTACTTGACATCAAATGTACTTAATTTCAGATCAAATAATATCTGTAAAAGACAGATCCTTAAATTAGGTGAGGTGCCATAGAAACTAGACTGTCTAAAGAAATTTACATTAAAAAAATGTATGGAAAATATGGTTATTTTTTACTTAAACAACAAAAGAATGTTTTGCTTATAAAAGTATGACACAAAGAATGCCCCAAAATTAATATTTAAATATTGTAATTTCCAAATCTAAACATTTATAAACTGTAAATTATATATATAAAAACTGATCTGATATCATAGAAAAAAGCTAAAATTAACCTTTTTAATTAAGACTTTCGATATGGTATTTGATATTAATTAAGATCAGATGCGGATGTAGTGTTGTTCGTATGCAGAAGTTTCAAACTCAATATTAAAATAACGTTAAATTCATTTTTTTTAATTATGATATCTTATAAAATAGAAATTTTTGTCTTTAAAATGTGATTTGTAAAATAATTTTAGAACAAATGATGGTTATATATTTTTTAAATTTACTTTAATTTTTTTCTTTCTTTTCTTCTTTTTTTTTCTTTTTAAACAATTTATTTTGTAGCTTCGGGATGATATACCTCTCCAAGGATACCAACCTGAAAGTCAGCTTAACGTCTGATTCTAGGAGAAGCACAATATTATTTTTGAACCCTTTACATTTAATAGATATTTTCTAAATTCCACCCTACATGAAAACCTCATCAACAATACCATTTTATTAAATTATTTAATACTCATTAAATTTTATTAATTATTTTTTTTAATTAAATTTTACTTTTCTAACTTTGGTGGAAAAAGTCGTAAAATTGATTTTCCTTATTTTGCAGTAAACTTTTTTGAAGATTCCGGTGTAAATTCGACATTGCAGAAACGCAATTCCTTGCCCCTCAAAGGGTTAAGCAACACAAAGTCAGGGCGCGAAATGTACCTAAGCAAACGGGAATGATATTCCGACTCGTGAAATTATGATTAATATTGTTCCGGTTCGTGACTGATATTCCCGCACCAATTAATGTTCATTCGAAAAAAAAGTGGATAGAATCTGCAGCGATACATTTAACATCACTGTGATAAACCACCACCCATACCACGGCGATGAAGCTATTGTGATAGTTCCTCACCAAATGAAAGACTCACGACACAAATGAGTTAAATTTTAGTGACCATTCTATGATACAGTTATATGTAAAAAGATTAGATAAAAATAAATTGCATAAGATATATTCAATTTGGAGATAAGAAAACAAAAAACTTAAGGTATTTCCAGTATTTAAAAAAAAAAAAAAAAAAAAAAAAAAAAAGAAGAAGAAGAAGGATTGACAGCGTTAGAAAATAAAACTTGAAGGGGAGATCTTATATATGGCACTTTTTCAAAAAAGGTGTTGTTTATGACGGTCAATTATCAACACGAGGGATATAGGCCCGAAGGGGGGGGGGGGAGTATCCTCCGTGTGGCGTTTTTCTAAGGGATCCTAAACCGTATTTACGCAAGGAAATCCAAGATTCGAAGAAAACCACGGCAAACTCCGAACGATTAGACCGACGAGCGCGATTGGGTTCGAACCCACCACCTCCCTTCTACCAGCTTTGAGAGCAGAAAATCTCGGCCAATGGTGGGTCTTTCAAAAAATTCTCATATATGAGGGGGGGGGCGTTTTCGGAGGGGCTTATTTTAGATATCTTACAATATATATTTAACTAAAATTACACAATTTATAAATAAGGAAAGAAGTTTGTGCGTGTGTCTCTCGAATGTGTTCTGAAGAGACCGCTGAACGCAGAACTGCAAAATTTGGTAAGAAGGTACCTCTCTATATGTAGTTATGCACCTCGAAGTCGGAATTAAATTTTTTGACTGTCATAAAAGAATTACGATCACAATATTTTAGTAATTTATATCCCCTGCTTTTTTTTTACGTTTTACGGGGAGTTTTTTACCTATGTGAAAAAATTCCGGTTAACATATCTTGGTCCATTATGTTAAGTTTTGTAGTTTCAAAAAAGTTTATTCGGAATTCTAACATCGTTTTTAAAAATGTTCCTATTTTGTAATACGATTTTTAAAGGGCTTCTTCTCGTATTGTGTTACTTTTCGACGGCCCCCCGGCAACCCCTGGCGGACGAGCTAGAAAAGAGTAAGCATAAAAAAAAATAGAAAAATGATTGCATTAGTAAAGAGAAAAAAAAAAACTATCTTGTTTTTGAATTTCATCCATATAAAATTAGTCATGCAAATAATCTCTTCAACAATAATTTAAGTGCATAAATTTTTTTTGCCTTTTTTTCCGAATACTTTTCTTTTGCTTGCTTTTTTATACTAAATTTCATTTAAGAATTTTGAGAAATACTTTATTACTTTTTTACACGTTGTGGTAATGGAATGGATTTTTTGACTGAAAATAGAATCTAACCATATAATAGCGACATTTACACAGTGACGCAGCCAGGATCTTCTCCTGCGAAAGGTTTTCAGTCATTTTTACTCGTAAAATGAACAATATCAACCAATTTAGCACGTAGATTTTCCAATGCTTTATAAAAGGATTTCCTTCTTCAGTCATATATATATATATATATATTGAAGCATAATACATGTATATGTAATTTACTGCTATTGTTCCTCGCTCTATTTCTTATTCATTTTGCACAAAACAAGGAATCGTTGAAACAGATGCAAGCTGAAATGATTTTGCCTGTTTGCGTTTGTCTTTACATTTGTCTTATTCACTATTTATTCGTCTTAAAAAAACCAAATTTGTACATATCTTATGGATTTTAACTGTTTTGAGAAGAATTTTAAATCCCTCACCCAAATCCCCATCTTTCGAATTGGTCAGAAATATACACAAATAAATCATTTATTTAATTGTGTAGGTTTAGAAAAGTGACATTATTTCACAATTTTTTTTTTCCTTTTCAGTCATATACGTGAAATTATTGAGGTAAATAATTGAGGTGCGTTGAATAGATTAAATTCTTGCTATTTTAATCTTACAAAAATATCACTGACTATAAAAATGCATTTTCACATAAGAATTGCATTTTAAAATTATATGACACTTAAATATACTGGCAGCAACGATAATGAGAAAAAATAATGCCACTTATAGCACAATCAAAATAAAATATTTATGCTTTGAACATTTGATTTTGAAATGTCACTTTCACTAGGAGAAATTTTTTGTGAGTATTAAATTCAATCTGTGTTGACATCACTCTTTTTGAGAGCAAAACCTCTTAGCCGCTTATGAGAGAGCACTGTCCTTAAATTCAAAAGAGCTACTTCCTGACACATTCCTAAATTTATTCATGTTTGGAAACGCATGAAATGGACATGTTCCTATTCAGAAATCATGTCATTAAATTGCGTTTTCTATTGTTTGTTAAAGGATCTTTCAGAAAATACTGTGAAAGTGTGCGTTTTGAACCGAATTTCCGTGGCGGCAACGCGGTAAAGGGAAAAAAACTTGTCACACGCAAAATTCGCTGACAACTCGATAAGTAATTTATTGATTAAAAAATCCAGGGCCGAAACTAAGGGGCGTGTGCCCCGGGCACCAGAACGAAGGGGCGCCAAATGAAAGATTATACCTTTGGAATGGATCATTTTCTTCTTATGGACTGATGGCTTCTGTTATTATGAAACAGTCATTATAAATGAAGTGTTAGGTGAAGATGAAAGAGCAGCAGTAAAAAGTTAGAACTCTGATTTTCTGGTCAGAATGGAAAGAAAAAAATGGCCATAATTTTTTTTAAAAAAAATTATACTTACGGGTGCTCTTTCATCTTCACCTAACACTTCATTTATAATGACTGTTTCATGATAATAGAAGACATCAGTCCATCAGAAGAAAATAACTCGGTGAAAGCGGAAACTCGGTTAAACAGGACTCGGATAATCGGGACTCTAACTGTATATTTCATTTTAAAAAAGATCTTTAGAATATTTTTGTTGGTGTTCAGAGAGGACTCATGACTCCCGTGACCTCCCCCCTTGGATCCGCCATTGTAGATTACGTAGTTGAGTATTACATATTTTAAATTTTAGAATAAATCGGCTATTAGAAAATTAGTAAAATTCTCTTTGTAAATATACTTTGCGGAAGAGGGGGAGGCGCAAAATCCATGCTTGCCCCGGGTGCGAAAAAGGCTAGTTTCGGCCCTGAAAAATTCATACATTAAAGTTTAAAAAATTAATTTGTTTTTCACCCAAAACTACTTTTACAGTTTTTTTTTTTTTTGTGTGTGTGTGTGTGAAGATGGGTAAGTAGAAAAAAAATAAATAAAAGCCTTTTACATGAAAGTTATCATTGAATTAGTATTCATTCAAGTAAAAAACTCGAATTAAAGGGAAAACTTTATTTGATTTCAAACCACTTCAATAGTCTAGTCTGTCATTTTTTTGCCTTTACGTTTAAAAAGGAGTCCGAAAATGTCTCGATGTTGATGGTTAATTATCTACATGACGAGGAAGGATAGGCCCGAATGGGGAGCTGCCCTCAGTGGGAGTTTTTCTAAGGAAACCTAACCCGTATTTACGCAAGGAAATGCCGGGTTCGAAGAAAATCGCGGAAAACTCCAAACGATGAAGCAGACGAGCGCGATTGGGTTCGAACCCAGCACCTCTCGTCTACCAGCTTTGAGAGAGGAACCTCTTGGCCACTGGTGTGGCGTCTCGTTGTTGAAGTAGGGAATTAGAGAACTACCTTAAATAAAACGCCATTTTGACGACATTGCCATTCCAATCTGATAACAAATCATTCGACTAGACTGAAATTAAGTTCCATTTTTAATAAATTCGGAAACTGCTCATTTAACATTTCTTATACGTTTATTTCTTATGTTAAAAACCGTAAGATTCAATGATTTTTTCAAAGTTCTCTAGAGAAATAAAAAAAAAATAAAAAAAAAAATAAAATAAAAAAAGGAAAAAGAAAAACGAAAAACGAAAAACGAAAAAAAAAATCTGTAAAAAGAAAAAAAAAATCAACTGTCACTTCGTCTCTTTATATCATTTTTACGTTTTATCGTTTGTTCTTCTTTTCATTTTTTAAAGATTTGGAATACTTGGATGAAACCAATTTTTATATTCCTTGTCAAGATATTTTTAATTTTAATTTTTAAACAAATAGTATTATTTTTCCATATATATATGCCCATGTGGAATCTCTGTAAATTTTTCTCCAGCATAAAAAATGAAGTGCATTAGTTCAAAAAAGTTATTATCTAAATTATTCGTTATAATTTAGAATTACAAATTATCATTAGCGTGATACTTACCCGGAGAAATTATTTCTAGATTTCAAGGTATCGGAGCTATCAAGCATATAAAAAATATCAAACCTCTTTTTTTTTTACTTTTTTTTTCCAACTAAATCATTGAAAGAGATTAGTTAAATGTATTCTGGTAAAATAGAAATTTTTTTAAATTAATGTAAAAGCACGTTTGCGGAATGGAGTAGAAATCGAAAATCTACAGAAAGGAGCAATGAAATTTTTACTATAAAAACTAAGCATAATATTAATTATTCATAGGCTACAAACTTTTTTAAGGCGGGGGAGGGGGAAGGGGGAGGGGCAATATTGTCAGATCTCTGATGTTAAACCAAAAACATAACGGAAAAAAAATATGTCTTTCTTTATTTTTATATCAACAATTTTTTATGTTACACTGTGCAAGATTGATAATTTAAGAAATCTGAATAATAATTATTTATGAAAAAATACTATTTTTTTTTAAGACTAAGGTAATCTTTTGAATAAATATGTGACACTGAAAACAATACGCAGCCTCTTATAAATGTCCATCATTTGGAAGTTGTATTATTCATCTGAACTTGTTTTCTTTACAAATCATTTTTACAAATAATCTTTACAAGGTAGGGGTAGTTCTGTCAATTATAACTTTCCGAGAATTCCAGTTTCACTTACAAGTAATATTTCGATGTCACCCACAGATTGCAAAAGTTAGGGCCACACAGTCTCTGTTCAAGTTTGGAATTCTCTACACCCCAACTCTCTCCTTCCACATCCGATGACTTGTGAAAAAAATAGGAAAATGAAAGTAGATAACAATAGGAAATCCATCAAAGAAAATCCATAGAAACTTTCAAATGTAAATGTTTGTTCGACTCGATTGTATTTAGTCATTACCGTCTCAAAATTGTAACAATAGAGACTATAATGATTTAGTAAAATGATTAGGTAAAAAATACTGACATCTGCAGATATCAGACTGTGAGGGGGGCGGGGGGTGGGGGGTGGATGTAGCTTCAAAAGAATATTTAGGGATACGTTCCCAGCTTCTTTTGAGTGGAACTGTGAGAATAAACATGATTTGGGACTCTTTTAGTTAGTTGGTATAATGTAAGAGCTCCATACAGGAGTTCGTTATATTGAACCCACACCATGAGAATGGTTTTTCGATTACTCCCCAGGAGTTCGTTATATTGAACCCACACCATGAGAATGTTTTTTCGATTACTCCCCAACTCTTTCAAAGGGGGGAAAAAAACTCTTTTTCATATTAAGCAAATATTCGCTGCAATAATGCTAAACCTGCGATTATATACTGCTTATAAAGACACCAATGCACGGTACAAGTATCAAGTTATTCAAAAATATAAAAAGGTTGGATGAAATTAAAACAACATACATAAAGAAGTGCACACATTTTTATTTATTTATTTATTAATATAAGTAAAAACAAGGAAGAGTCGCTATCATAAAGATTATCTATCACTACCCCGAAAAATGTTAAATAAGCACTGCAGATTATTGCGAGCAATTGGATTTAACACCTTCGGGACGAGCGTCTTTTACAGAATTTTTAACCTTTTATCTACGGTTTTTCAAAACAGAAATTTTTGCCTAATTGAATCGGGAAAAATACTCGGATTAAATAAGGCAAAATTTACAATAAAAATTTACTGGTAAGAATAATCACGGATTCTGATCACCTTACGCGGCACGTATACCGGTTGCTCGTCCCCAAAGGGTTAATAAAGCTTTCTACTATATTTAATTGCTTGAAGTTTTTAATCTATTTCCAACAGTTATAATGACAATTTTAAACGTAGTGATTAACTGAATGTTTTTAAAAAAGAGGAATATGTGCACATTTTTCTTACATCAAGATATAGTTAGGTACCCTATAAATATTGAAGAGTATTAAAATTTAGTTAATTAATTTTATTGGGATTCAGTGAAAATGCTGATAAAGACACCCTGTTATTACACTAAAGTAAAATTTTGATCGCAGCTATACATGCGTTTGAATTAATTGAGAAAATACTTATTTCTTCTTCCATTACAAAAATGCTATGAATGTCAAATAATGTCTGTCAATAAAAAAAAGTAATATTTCATTTCTTATCTTCGACATTTATACGTCCAATTAATTACATTTTTTTTTACATGAAGTATTTTTCTTTAATTCATATACTAATAAATACTACCTACAATTTATTTTTCCTTTTTAATAGTGAAAATTATAAATCCCATTCTTTTTTTTTAATTGCGAGTTCATGTATTTTTACAAATCTGGTTAAAAAAAAAAAAAAAAAAAAAAAAAAAAAAAAAAAAAAAACATGTTTTTATTAGATTTATTTATATTGTACATTCTTTACATATTAATTAAAAAATCCTATTATGGGTTTATAATTTCTATTATGGATAATAAAATTTCATTATTTAATTAGATAATTTTAAAAAGTAAAACTAAAAATCCCTCTATATATAATAATCATTCTATTACGTACTTTAAATCAATTAACAGTCTAGAAGCAGTGTATAATGATAACTTGTCTATATCGACGCCTTTTCTGATCCCTTTAGAATCCTTATAGACAGGTTTCACGGTATAGTTTTAAAGTTACACTTGAATTTGAATGAAATTTGAGCAGCAATTATAAATTAGAAAATATTTTTTTAAGTGTAATATGAATTTGGGTTTTTGGTATTTTAATTATTATTGCACTGCAAAAGTGATGCAAATAAAAAATAAGAAATTTAAAAAACACTTTTAAGTATTTAGTAAATGAAAAACATTGAAATACTTTTAAAAAAGAAAATAAAAAGAAAAGAACGCATGTATTCATTCAAATAATAAATGCAACATGGTAAATGTTTTAAAATAATAATAATAATTATAGTGAAACATAATTTTATGGAAAATATAATAAAATAAAACATGTAAACACTAATATTCTGCGAATTTGTCTAGTTCAACTCAAAGAAACTATAACTCATTTACTGTATATATTCTTTGAATTCACCTTAGTATCTGTTTTGAAATGTAATGCCATTCTTAATCATTTACCAAAAACTTAATTCTCTAAGGCATTTTTCAACCAAATCTCTAAAGCATTCGACTACAATAAACTACTTGACAAATAGTCTACGCCTATTATGTAGTGGAAGGAAGGCGTGGTTGAAAAACGCCTTCTTTAACTCCCAGTCTCCAAAAATGGGGGGAAGCACAAACGCGTATACGCGACGTTGACCATTTAGAGATAACAAATGCCGACCGTCTATACGCGTTCATAACGCTTTTAAAGTAGAAATTTCTGGGCGCCTATTCGCGGCCATAACCCTTTAGAAGGACTTTATTTTGACCGCGGATATGCGGTCGTGACCATCAAAGGGTTAAGGGTGTATTCCAATCCAAATTGCTTATTTTCTGATTTAGTTTTAAATTCATTTTTGCTGTCGAGTGCATCAAACTGGCACATTCTCTTATTTAGAAACTATATAATGTGCCGATTGTCGATTTTAACTATATTATAATAATATAGTAATAAAAATATATAAACGATATTAACTTGTCGATTTTTGATAAATGCAGAAAGTATTGCAAAAAATTCTTTCAAAGTTGGCGTTTTGAACCGAATTTTCTGAAGTGGGAGATCTGGGAATGAAAAAAAATGGTCATACTGAGAAAATAATTGTTTATAAATCAAATTCTAATTAATTGAGCTGAAAATGAAATCACACGGCATGTTAAACATGTCTTCAGAAATCACCCCAGCAAGTTTCATGTTTTTACTTTTAAAAATGAGTCTGAAAATGTCTCAGAAAATTTCGAGC
Organism: Maratus speciosus; assembly: GCA_963932465.1. NCBI lineage: Eukaryota > Metazoa > Arthropoda > Arachnida > Araneae > Salticidae > Maratus > Maratus speciosus. The sequence continues at coordinate 82,369,692 of OZ010794.1, forward strand.
TGTTGAGGGTGAAAAAATATTTTAATTAGGAGCCTCATATGATGTTCACGGGAACAAGAGGACAGTTTCTCTAGCAATATCTTTTACAAGATAATTAAATTTCACAGATAACTGTGAAATTTGTATAACTGTTAAATTCTTGAGAAACTGAATAAAACTGTTTGAAAATTCTAAGAATGTTGGATATTTTTTCAGCAGTGGGTTCTCCCCGTTTAAGACAATTTAAAAACACAAAAATTTATCATTCTCTTCCATGCTTCCCCCCAATGAAAAATCCCTAGTTTTTTTGTGTGTTATTTTAAATTGCACAGTTTTCTTTTTTTTTCCTAACCATGACAGGTTTTGAATTAAATAAATTTGAAAATTCAGGGAGGGATAATGATCCTTCCTTGATTCCTTACAGGTGTCTATTTTAAAGGAAGTCTCTTTTCTTTATAATGCACAGGTTCTTAAGTTTAAAAATCTCATGATTAAAAAAAATTCTTCCAAAAATACTAAAACAAAATTTAATAATACAATTCTGATTCTGGAAAACTTTGTGAAATGTACATTTTCTGTATCAGGAAAATTTGACCTTAATCTTAAGAGATATACATATTACTAATCCTCCCTTTTAAAATGAAGACATTGCTAAAATCTATAACACTTAAAAAATAGATAAAAAACTGTGTGTTTATATATATATATATATATAATTAGAATTATTTGAGCCATTCTTTAATCTTTAATAATTTGTTAGTAGCAGGTACATATTTACATACAGGGGTTGTCTACAAATGTCAGTCTAATTCTGTATTTTCCATTTCAAGAATTCTTTATTATCTGTTTGACAGCCTTATTTAATAAAAATAAGCTTCGCAATAACAATATTTTCATAAAAGAAATTGACCTAAAAAGCTTGAAACATATTTGTTTGCTCATATCTAAATTAGAGGATGTTTTTATTATAGTCTGTAAATACCTCAGAAATCTTATTTAACATATTTAAAATCGCATTCTTACTTCTAACCTTTGTAGCATGACTGAAAATTATGTTAAATCTAATGTAAGCAATTTAATTAAGACTGATGTGAAAAAAAAAACCTCGTCGAAACAAAATATCTCCTCCTAGTAGTATAAAAAGTATTTTTTTTTTTTTTTTTTTTTTTTTTTTTTTTTTTTTTTTTTTACAATAAAAAGCCGGCAAAAAATAAACATTTTTTTTTTGTTAAAAAAAGTCAAACTTTTCCGGATATAACCAGTTTTATAAAGTATAATCATAGTAATAATTTTTTTTTCCACTTTGTGTTTAAGACGCATGAATGAGAAAATATTTGAAATTTTACAATAAAAAACAAGTTGATACGTATAAACAGTCTTCTATAAATGCAAAATCATAGAAAAAATCGGATCTTGACTCTAAAATTATTTTTATTAGGAATTTTCGATACTCATTTTTCAATGTATCGCTATGCGTTCTTCAATGTTTTAGGAGGATGAGGGGGCGTGGCAGGCTTCACTTTCGTAGCATTGCGTAGCGGAGCGTTGCCTTCTCCATTAGTTCAACCTCCTTGGTCTGAACACAGATCAGACTATAATCAATGTTCGGCTCGGCTTAAAGAGGCTGAACTGTTAGAATTTAAATCTAGAAACTTATTAACTTTTGTCGAAGCACGTCGGAAGTTTACGTATAAACCTGAACAAAAATCCTATGCGACGATTACTAGTAAACAGACATCTGATCTGGATCAGTTACAAAAAGCATTTGAAACTCGTACAAACAAGATGTTAAAAATTATCATCGACCATATCTCCAGTCACTCGGAGAAAATTGTTGAAGCAATAGCTTCTTTAAGCAGCACCATTATGAACTGTTTTGCAAAAATGAGCGACAAGTCGCCGGAAAGGCGTAATAGGCCTAACAAGCATGCGAAGACTCAAGGACATATGACCTAAAAAAAATTGTTTTTATTGTTTGTTTTGCTTTTGGATTGTTCTCTGCTAGGGGCAGTTTGTTTTTGTTATCTGGTTCTTGTTATTTTTGTCTCACCTGTTGCGCCTGTTTTGTCTTTGTTTCTGGTTTGCTGTTTTTGATGGGGATAACTATTTTACAATGGAATTGCCGCAGTCTGTTAAACAAGCTCCCCTGGTTTTATTCCCCCCCCCCCTTCTCTACTGCTGATATCCTGGTCCTTCAGGAGACCTTCCTTACCCCTGAAAAGTCTGTTGATATTCCTGGGAAAATAATTTATCGTTTGGACAGAATGGGTCGCCCGGGGGGTGGCCTGATGATTGCGATTAAGGCTACTTGGTCTTCTAATCTTCTTGACCTTGGTTCCCTAAACTTCTCTAATGAGGTTTTTTGGTAACATGTCTCTTAATATCATCAATCTCTACTCCTCTTCGGGCTCAGTGGTCGAGGATTTAGCCAAAGTGACGCAGTACATCTCTGGGTCTTCTCTCATACTTGGAGACTTTAATCTTCATCATCGCCTGTGGGGTTCCCTGGTGTCCTCGCGTGACGGTGAAGCGTTCATTGACTGGATGGCAAACAATTCGTACTGTATGATGAATATAGATACTCCTACCCATGTCTCACCAAGTGGCTCTTGTTCCTTGATAGATATGTCTATTTGCTCTTTGGATATTTTCTCGAAGACTGCCATACAGGTGGAGGAGGACCTCTTTGACAGTGACCACTTCCCAATCATCATATCTGCGGATATTAGTACAGGCTCCCATAATAAGCCCGTTCTTTATAAATGGCCAAATATCTGTCGAGAGATCGATAGCAAGCTTCCCTCAGTTTCTAATGTTAACTATGACTCATTTCGGCAGATGGTTCAGAGTGCGATGGAGAAGCATAGCACCACTCATAACAAGTCACAGAAGAACCTCCCGGCCTGGTGGAACTCTCGTTGCAGTAATCTACGAAAGCAAAAGTTATTTTTTCTGAGGAAAGCTCGTACCCTGGCCTCCAGTGAGTATTGGGTTAAATTCAAAAGGACCTCTGCTAAGCTCCGTCAAGTGATCAAGGAGTCTAAACATCACTTTTGGGATGCTGTCTGTAGAGACGCAAAAGACCCCAGATTATTGCACAAAGTCTTCCGGAAAATTTCAAGTAGGTCCAGCTCCCTGTTTGACTCTCACCTTACCCTTCAAGTTGATGGTATGTCCAGCTCTGATGCGGCGTCTCAAGCAGAACTTTTTGCCGACCATTTTGGCGAGGATTGTGTCCATGAACCAATCCCTTTAACTTATGGCTCTGACAGCGAGTCCAACCTGTGAGGATAGCTCCCTGGACAGCTGCAGAGATAAGTTACATGAAGCGCTCCGGCTTATTTCCCAATGGTGCTCTTATTGGAAGTTATCTATCAGACCGGACAAGTGCCATGCAATCAACCTGTCGAGACGTCTCTTAGAGTGTGATTATGAATTCAGCATTAATGGTGGATTAATAGAGTGGTGCTCAGAGCTTAAATTCTTGGGCTTCTACTTTGCTCGCCGTGGTGGCTTTCGGAGACACATAGAGTATCTTAGGAAGAAGGCGTTCAGCAAGCTTAACATCCTCAAGGCTTTGGCCCATAAACGGTATGGGGCAAGGTCCCACCATCTGCTCACTCTGGCCTTCTCTTCGATTCGAAGCGGTATCGAGTACGGGGCAGCGATACTCAAATCGGCATGCAACTCACTTTTTCAAAAGTTGGAGGTCATTCAAACCAGTGCCATCAGAATTGCTTTGGGTCTCCCGAAGTGGACACCGAACATCATCGTATGGAAACGCGGGCGCTATCCCCATGGCTGATAGAATTGGCTGTCTTGCGGTCAGTTTCTGGCTAAAGCACCTGTCACTGGGAAGTTGGTCTCCGCTCGGGGACATCCGGGGAGACGGACTGGAACCGTTGGTTACAGATATTCATTGTGTTGTAGATTGGCTCGAAAAGCTTAACAGTACGCCAGACCACCTTCTTCGGTTTCAAATTCCTCTTCCCATGAATATGGAGGCTGTCAGGTTCGTCACTGGGGGTCTCCCTTTCCAAAGCACTGACCTGGATGCGAGCATGGTTCCGCAGTATTTTGCTGATTTTATTCAGGATTGCTGTAACTCTTGGAACATCATTGGTACGGATGCATCGAAAACGGATTCCTTTACCTCAATAGCAGGTTGCTCCTCAACGAACCATTTTGTGTACAGAGTCCACTCAGCCAACTCAATTTTTACAGCAGAAGCCTTGGCGATCGGCACAGCGCTGGACGAGCTGGTCCACCAGCGGATGCATAGCGTCGTTCTTACCGACAGCCTGTCAGTTCTATCTGCTTTACAATCTGTTAATTCAAAGTCTCCAACTGTCATTATCTGGCTCCATAACAAGATCAGTAGTGTTGCAGGGTTTGCCTCGAACATTCACCTCTATTGGGTTCCAGGGCACCGGGGAATCCCTTTAAATGAGAAAGCTGACAGCCTTGCTAAAGGCGCGACCTTTTCTGATGTTTTGTTAGATTGGATCTCTCCTGAGGACATCAGCCATGCTTATAAGCAGGATGTTTGGGGTTGTTTTAATCAGTCATATAGGAATAGTAAATACAGTACCTCACATGGTGACATCCCTTCTATTAAGAATTCTTCGGTATGGGCTCGGAACAGAAGGGAAGACGTCTTGATTACCCGACTTCTTTGTCGGATGTGGATTACACCTGGTATGCTGGCGAGGTTCAACTTGCTTGATGATGGTAGGTGTAGTACATGTGGTGTCACGGACTCCCTGGATCACATTCTGTTCACATGCTCCAAGTATCACTCTCATCGCAGGCGTTGCTGGGATAACAGTGTTTTGAATAGTGGGTATTTTGGTTCTTTTGGATGGTTTGTGAGCAAGTTTGCTTCGTCCGATAAATTTCGTATGGCTACGATGAGGTACCTTTTTAGTATCGATCGTTTTTAGTTGGTCTGTATCTTTCCCAGGTGGGGTTTCCTTGTTTTGGTTTGTTTGTTATTTTGTGGATCATTCGAGGCTACAGCCGTGCAGCTTTAGGCCTCAACCCCCACCCCCCTTCAAGTTCAAGTTCATTATAGTTTTTGAAACTTTGATAATAACATGTCAATCTACAAATTAAGTTTAAAACATCGTAGTATTTGTACATTAAGAATGTAAATTTTAATTTGAAATATTGAAATATTGCACAATAATGAATGATTCGAAACTCAATATGTTTCAAATGTGTAAATTATATCTTTTTTATTTATTTATTTATTTATTTACTTTTTATTGAGAACATCCAAGCATAAAGCATAACAGAATTTTTTTTTGTGACCACAAAGTAAATTTGTGTTTTTAAAAGAAAAATGAAACATCTGAAATAGTATTTTGGGTTTAACCATAAAATGTATATATCTACGAGTATATATGCAATAGTTTACGAAAATATCCGAATTATACTTTTTTATTAGAGATATTAATATTATTTATATTTAGCAAAGTATATTTATCCTTATAGGCAAATATACGTACATTACATAATATACATTGATAGACAACAGTTATTTTGAACTATATAAAATTTTCGGCACATATGTCGTATATGCACTACGTTGGCACGACTTTTTTCTGATGCCAATGTCATATACCACCAAGGTACTTAACTGTCGCGAAAGTGTCGTTATTTTGCTTGGTATGGTAACCCAGATGTTGTTGTTTATTTATTAATAAATTGTGTATTTATTTTTATTTTCTTTTTAAAAATTTATATTCATTGTTTTGTTCTATAGTTATTAATTAAACTTTTTTTCTTTTTTGTTATTCCCTTTTTAAAAATATACAGGGTGATTCAGCTCGTCGGTGACAAACTTTAAGGATCGATAGAGCACACTTAGACGAACATTTTTGAATAGGGAATGTAGGGTCCCTGACGCGATGGTAAGGCGCTAGGCGCTTTCGAAAATTTGGGTGCCGAAATTCGAAACGTCATAAAAACTAGGGAAATGGTTAGATTTTCTTGCTTGTTGCGTCGAAATGATTCTGTTTGTTTAGACTTTCTTCAGTACCAATTTGATAAGCGTATCTCTTAAAACATGGATAGGGGGCGCTGCAGACTTTGGAGAGCTAGACAACAACTTTAAGCCCGTTATTTTGATAATTTAACACATGCTCGCCAAAGTTTATACTCTAACTTAAAGTTTGAACCCAAAAGTAGAGCCCTGCAAAAAGCGTAAGAGCCGGAATAAAATGTCAAAGTACAGGGTGGTCGAAACTCGAAGGCTCCTAAGAGATAAACAAACAGATTTCTTGACTTATGGCATGCATTTTCATGATTCTGTTTGCTGGGGCTCTCTGAAACTCAGTTGAACGGTACAAAAAGAGACATCGATAGGGGGCGCTTTGGGCAAAAAACATAATTCGTTGACATTTCGGACGCTAACTGGAAACGGGGCGCTACGATCAGTTAGTAATAATGAAAACACATTTTCTACCTCTGCTCAACACTTCTGAATAAATTTAGACCAAAAACATCAATGATACTGGAAATTTATTTACAAAAAATAACACTACAGGAGATGCTCGAAATTTCGACCTTGGGCCATGATGCAGGCTTCGCACCTCCGTCGCATTGAGGAGTGTGTGTTTCCAACAATGCCAGGAGTATCTCTGATCTGCCCTGCAGCTGCCACAATGCGCGCCACAAGTTCTTCAGCACTGCTGACAGGTGTATGGTATACCTCGGCCTTCAGGTAACCCCAAAGGAAGAAATCCAAGCAGGTGAGGTCTGGTGATCGGGCAGGCCAGTGAACTGGACCCCCACGCCCGATCCACCGCTGGCCATACCTTGCGTTTAGATGGAGACGCACGTCGTTCGTGTAATGGGCCGGAGCTCCATCGTGCTGGAACCACATCTGGCGACGCGAACCTTCGGGTACGTGCGCCTCATCCAGAAGCTGCGGCAGCACTTGATCCAGGAAAATTAGGTAATTTCCACCTGTCAGCCGTTCAGGTAACAAATAAGGGCCAATGAGGCAATCCCCCAGAATGCCGGCCCACACATTTACTGAGAAACGCTCCTGGGCTGCTCGGCTTCTGGTTTCATGTGGATTTTCATCACACCACACATGACTGTTGTGGGCGTTCCACATTCCCTCCCGGCTGAAGGTGGACTCGTCCGTAAACAAAATGCTGTTTACAAAACGGGGATCCCTGGATCTCATCGCCAAGTACCATCTTGAGAATTCCACTCGAGGGCCAAAATCCTGCTCTCTGAGCAACTGCACCCGCTGGATGTGGTAGGGGTGCAGATTCCGGGAACGTAAGATGCGCCACGCAGTTGCTTGCGAAATGCCAACATGTCTGGCGATATCTCTCGTGCTAAGACCTGGGTTGTCCTCAACCAGGTTAAGCACAGCCTCTTCGTTGTCGGGGGTGCTCACTGATCGCTCCCGTTCAGGCCTGCCTCCGTCGAAAGATCCCGTTGTGGACAACCTCTGGTGTACTCGAGCGAAGAAGGCATGGCAGGGGATTTGCCTGTTGGGGTAACGCTCGGCGTACAACCGCTGAGCGGCTCGTCCATTACAACCAGCAGCGCCATACGCCAAATGCATGTCAGCCAATTCAGAGTTTGTGTACCGTTCCATCCTACTACCGATCTGCAGACAAGTAACCCGAAGCTTAAGTAGGTACCGCACGTTCAAAAGACGTGTCTGCGCATACAACTACGTCATCTCGCGTTGTCGTCTACGCATTACGTATCTTTTGCATATCGATATGGTACGATATCTTTTGCATAAATCAGCAAAAAGCACCTTATGTAAATTTTATTGCGCGCATTGTGCATGATTGAAACCAGCTATGTTTGTTAAAAAAAACAAACAAACTGCAGTTTTAATAGCTTCTTATGATAAGTAAATTACTCTCTTGTTTTGTTTCTAACTGATCGTAGCGCCCCGTTTCCAGTTAGCGTCCGAAATGTCAACGAATTATGTTTTTTGCCCAAAGCGCCCCCTATCGATGTTTCTTTTTGTACCGTTCAACTGAGTTTCAGAGAGCCCCAGCAAACAGAATCATGAAAATGCATGCCATAAGTCAAGAAATCTGTTTGTTTATCTCCTAGGAGCCTTCGAGTTTCGACCACCCTGTACTTTGACATTTTATTCCGGCTCTTACGCTTTTTGCAGGGCTCTACTTTTGGGTTCAAACTTTAAGTTAGAGTATAAACTTTGGCGAGCATGTGTTAAATTATCAAAATAACGGGCTTAAAGTTGTTGTCTAGCTCTCCAAAGTCTGCAGCGCCCCCTATCCATGTTTTAAGAGATACGCTTATCAAATTGGTACTGAAGAAAGTCTAAACAAACAGAATCATTTCGACGCAACAAGCAAGAAAATCTAACCATTTCCCTAGTTTTTATGACGTTTCGAATTTCGGCACCCAAATTTTCGAAAGCGCCTAGCGCCTTACCATCGCGTCAGGGACCCTACATTCCCTATTCAAAAATGTTCGTCTAGGTGTGCTCTATCGATCCTTAAAGTTTGTCACCGACGAGCTGAATCACCCTGTATATGTAACTGGTATTCTAAAACGAGGTTTTCGCCAAATTGGTGTCAGAAAATATCACACCAACATGGTGTGTATATGACATCTGCGCCAAATTTTCCTTAGGGTTTTGTTTACATATGAATATGATGTCATTCAAAGAAGTACTTTCAAGGTACCAAGTATTGACACTAAGCCAATTTAGCAGGCGCAACACGTAATAGCCCTTTTTAACTACTGTATGCACCTGGCAGCCTTTTTTAACTATTTTATGTGCCCAGTAACTTATTTTTAGTATTTTATGCATACCCAGTGGCCCTTACTGCTATTGCAATCATTGTGAAGTAAATATCTTCATGTACAACAATTTGTAAATTTTAATGAATTAATTTTTTTTAATCAGTAGTTTCTGCTTCAGAATCAGTAGTGAAAGTTCCATTCTCAAATTCACATATTTTTAAAGCTGTTTTGATCTGTGACATCACAAAATCTCGATACCTGGAAAAAAAAAATTATTGGCAAGGTAAAGGCAGGGAAAATTGTAGCATGGATGGAATAGACACACCAAAAATTTGATTAATTTCATTTTAATTGGAATCAGTCTTTAGATGTCAGAAAACCATTAACACACCCTCTCTCCATTTACACAATGTGTCACAAAAGAGCTACCTCCACCACCCCTTCTCACATAACACCATATGTGAATTTCACCTTGTTCTATAAAATACAGGGAATTTGGAAATATTCCTAAAAAATCTGGAGAACTCGGGGATTTTTTTAAAGGGATTTTTCTCGGCTTAAAAAAAAAAAAAATGTTCACCCCACACACACCTAAAAAAAAAAAAGATTTTATTTTTTAAGTAAAAAATTATTATAAAGTTTTATAGTAAATAATGCCTAATAATGTTTATTTTTTCGATACTTAATTTAGTACTTTACAAGAAATGTGTATTGTAACATTTTTTCTCTTTTTAGGTGCGTTCGTAATTATATAAATACGTAGCACCTATAGTCGTCGTTCAGTCCGTCCGTCTGTCCGCATGTAACAGAGCAAAAACTACCCAACCGAATGGTCTGAAATTTCAAATATATGATTGTTGCAAAATTTTGTCGAGCCATTTCAAATTTTAGGAAAATCGGATGTATAGTTTAATTACAGGGACAGTCAAAAGTTTTTCTTTACATTACGGCCAATGAGAAAAATTATTGCAAGTGCATTTTAATGATATTAGAGCCTTCCGAATGATCTGAAATTTTAAAGATATAATTGTTGCAAAATTTTGTCGAGCCCTTTCAAATTTTAGGAAAATCGGATGTATAGTTTAATTACAGGGACAGTCAAAAGTTTTTCTTTACATTACGGCCAATGGGAAAAATTATTGCAAGTGCATTTTAATGATATTAGAACCTTCCGAATGATCTGAAATTTTAAAGATATAATTGTTGCAAAATTTTGTCGAGCCATTTCAAATTTTAGGAAAATCGGATGTATAGTTTAATTACAGGGACAGTCAAAAGTTTTTCTTTACATTACGGCCAATGGGAAAAATTATTGCAAGTGCATTTTAATGATATTACAGCCTTCCGAATGGTCTGAAATTTTAAAGATATAGTTGTTGCAAAATTTTGTTGAGCTATTTCAAATTTTAGGAAAATCGGATGCATAGTTTAATTACAGGGACAGTGAAAAGTGTTCCGTTACATTACGGGAATGGGAAAAAATTATTGGAAGTGCATTTTAATGATGTATCAGAATATGCACTTTATGAAGTGCAAAAAATTATACATTCAGTACAATATGGGGTGCAAAAAATAATTATAAAACTAGTTATAGTACGAACGCACCTCATTTGCCACGTTTGACGAGCAATTTCCAACTTGTTTTTAAGTATGTTAATCAAATGTGTATATATTTTAATGCTTAACAACATTTTGTAAAACTACTGTGTGTTTAAAGCTCAATATTTTAAGTAGAATCTAAAAGCTGCCAAATAGGTTTGTTTTCCTGCTTTTATTTTCTGAAATGTGGCAGTTCTGCAGAAATGTCGTGTGAAATACATAAGAAGTACTTCTCAAAAGATGGTGTACAACGATTCAACTGCTAAATGTCAAATCATTCCAAGAATTCCTTACGAAATCTTTTCTTTTGAGTGTTTGAATTTTGTCAGATAAGAGCATAGTTGCTTGTTTAAAGTTCCGACACAAAAATTAGACATTAACAAAGATTTTAAGGAAAATGTTTTGAATAACTGTGGAGTTTTTTTTTTGGGGGGGGGGGCAGTGTTCAATTCAGACACTTTCGCCCGGGAGGGATTTCTGTGGCTCTGGGGAGCATTATAGAGTTCTGGCGGGGGGAGGGGGGATTGTACTTTCTGACCATTGAAAACACAAAATCTCAAACCTTCCGGGGAGGGACATCTCATTGCTCTGGGAGGGGAATGTCCGCCCCCGGGCCACGCCCTGGGTTCAACACTGGGGGAAAGGGTTCATTGTATTCATTAAAATACATTAGATATACTTATTTATCTAAAGATTCAGTTGTGTATTGCTGTTTTTTTAAATCATAAAACATAGCTGTTACTAATCTTGTTTAAATTGTAAATGAATTGAATTTTTGGTACTTATGTATTACCGTGTTTACTCGCATAATAGTTGCCCTCGTGTAATATTCGCACCCCCCATTCTGAAGCAGAAAAAATCGCCAGTAATAATCGAAATTTATAATGAGAATTTTTTGCCAAAATTTTCACAAAGATTATTTGTAAATTTTATGACAACAAAAATACTATCATAAAATGAAAAATGGTATTTAATAAGCAGCACATAATCTGAAAACATTTGGTAAGCTACTAGTTTTATTATAATGTTTTTTTTTTATACCAGTAATATTTTAGCATTAGAGTGTACAATATTTTGTAGTAGATTTCTCGGCATAATAGTCCCACCTAGACTTTCACAATGAAAAATTGGCAAAACGTGCGACTATTATGTGAGTAAATACGATATACGGGTCATGAGATAAATTGCCAAAACTGGTTCATTGCAGCTGACTGTTTATCGTTGACAATCATGTTCAGAAAAATAATTTATTGAACACATAACATTGTTAAAAATTATAAATGAAATAAATAAAACCTAATAAATTAACAATAATAAATAAACTGTACCTATCAAAAATGTTACTCTGTAACTAGTATGATTGACAGCATGCTTGGCACAGTTGTACTGACCTTTCCTGAGTAAATGCATAAGTACCAAATTTTCTACATATCTGACTGAATTATTTAATTTAAATTATATTCAAATGATTTTCTTAATAGTAGGGATACATCGAATATCCGGCTCCTGTCGGATATCTTGCTTATTGTAGATTCAGATAAAGTTTTAAACAAATTACATCTGAAAGTATGTTTTTTTCTTCTTTCCGATGGTTGTAAAAATTTAAATTGTATGATGTTTAAAAGCTAATAATTTTGAGATAAAAACGAAGTAGGTTTGATAGGTTATTGTGACTATCAATAGGACTCCAGGATTTTTCATGCACATATCTTTGTTTTGTAATATAAGTTTATTTATCTTAAATTTCTCAGATTATTCTTATATATTGAAATATGTGTGAACTCGTCATTTATGTATTTGAATAAAGAATTGCTAAGAAGTAAAATACTTAATAAATAAAACACGTATTTTTATTGTCACAATGAAGTAAGCAGTAAAAATATTAAGACTTGTCTGTAGAATATCACGGATGAAGGTAAAAGAGGGACGGGAGGACTGACATTCTCACACTGGATTAAAGGAAATGACTCATTGGGCTTTCTAATAACAACATAAATATATATTTTCATAAAAGGTTAAAAGGCTGGACTCCTAAAGGACAGCATCTTTCTTGGCTACGCACCTGACACCGACACAAATATTTTTGCAGATCAATTTCAGCAATAGTAAGAATTAATTTTGTATTTCTTTACTAACATCACAAAAGTCTATACACGGGACATTCTCACAATCTTTTGATTTTTATTTCCCTGAATACTAATTTTTATTTTAGTACACGTTCTTGTGTTTTTTTAATTTCATATACTGGCGAACATCCCATGGCATGATTGCATAACAATATTAACGAGATAAATAAGTCTTGGATGATGTTGGGGGTCCAAATACCAGGAAAATCCCTATACCGTCCCGTGTCCCTCATGCTGATTTTTAAGTTTGGAGCTGTCTGTATAAAATTGTTTCAATAAAAATGATTCGATGTAATTTTTTTCCAAAACTGGAACTATTGTTTTATACAGGGTTGTTTTATACACACACACACACGCACACACACACATATATATATATATATATATATACACCACGTATCTCAACAATGACTAATGGATTTTAAAATTCAATAACTTGCAGACGGTGACAGATATTAACATAATTTTTGGAGGAGGGTTATGTAAGATGTCAGGAGTTTTTATGCTGCGATTCCCAGTTTTAGTGACAAATAGCAGCGATAGATGACGCTGTAAGTAATAGGCTCTAAATCCAGGCTTGCTTTTTCGGTCTCTCTCTTTTCTCCCATGCGAAAAAAGGAGATTAAAATGTCTTGAATGGATCCCGAAGTACTAAAAATCGAGTCTGGAATCAGCACTTAATTCTCGCAGCGCCCTCTATTGTTTGAAATTCGAACTAAAATCAGGAATCACAGTAAAAAAACTCCTGACATGATACATAACCCTCCTGTAAGAATTTTTTTAATATCTGTCACCGTTTGCATGTTATTGAATTTTAAAATCCATCAGTCATTTTTGGGACACCCGGTATATATATATATATATATTGCTTTGAACTAGCTGAAGATGATCTACACAAAGGTAAATTTTTTACTTTTCCAATTTTGTTTGTAGGTTCGTTTTATGAGGATACATTCACTTTCGAAACCGGTTACAAAAATGAAAGTATCTTCACAAAAAAACCTTTAAACAAAGTCGAAAAAGTAAATAAACGGTCAACTGCGAGTATTACTCGCGCACAGAGGGTTCCATACAAGAAATATATGAGTTTGTAATTGTATTTTTAAAAAAGACCGTTGCTAAAAGAATACTAATACTTTGTAAAAAACTATTCAACTTAGGGTTGAGTATAGCTGTATATACTAGAAAAGTATGAATGGGTATAACATAAAAGTTCAAAGAGATATGAATCCTAAATAATACCAAATATAGCTATTCTGTATAACTTATTTTTTAATATTATCCGAATATGTTTATGATGATCTTAATTCGGTACTGACAATAAAAGCAGTGCATATTTAAACTTCATTTGGCATTTCATAAAACTAAATTCAGTGTAGTAATAACCTTTCTTTCTAAAGTGTAGCTAAAACAAAACCTTTGTTCAAAGTTTAAATTTGGCATTGTGCTAAGCGCGCTACGAAAGGAGGTCGCAATGTTGCAACGCCGCGTTGAACCGTGCCGCTTTTATCCAAATAGGATTTTAATTAACTTTCAAAGTCACTCGAGGCGTATTGAGAAATCCACTCAATACAAACTAGTCAGGAATCCCATAGTATTTATGAGATTCATTCTAATTAAGTGGTCGCAGGACTCTTAGAACTTTAAAATTTTAGAAATTAAATTTTTGTAGATGTTAATCTACTATCTTTTCTCAACATTTTGATAGAATTGTTTCCTTGAAATCCCCATTAGAAAAGAAGTTATGGCTTATAGAATTATATCCGCTCAATAGCTGAAGCGGCGTTTCCAAAACTTTGAAGTCAATTTTCTCCAAATGGCGTTTTTGGGCATAACGCACAGGATACCTCAAAAACTTCTGAATATTTTCTCATGAAATTTTCAAAACCTATATTTCACGTTAGTCTGTATAAACCTAACCTAAAATTTCCTTTTTATTATTCAAAAAATATTTTTTAGGTGATTATGCTCTTGACATTTTCAAAATTTTGTACTAGGTAAATACAACTTTGTATTAAAAATATAAAAATGCTTTAAATACAAATTTATTTAAGTTCAGGGTAATGATTACAATCTGAAGTATAAGTGAACACTAAAATTTTCATTCTAGTTGCAATATTTGTTTTGTAATCCTGCGCGTAAGCTGTTATATGCCAATCTCCTGCTCGACAAATGTCTAACCGTTTCGAGCCCCCTAAATACTAATTCTGCATCTTGAAATTTTTTAAATACATGATATGAAAGAACATACTTATATATTTCACTCCAATAAAATTTGTGTTTTAAAATCATATACATTTTAAGACATTAAATGTTGAAAATGGTCTTTTTTTTTTCATTTTTTCCAATTTAAAAGTCCTGAGGCCCCTTAAATTAGTTTGTTTTTAACAATTTGACGTTTATTGCTTTTATACTGCTACTGGATATTACATTACACATATATATTATTAAAAGTTGTAAACTAGGCATAGAGTGACGCCCCTGTGATCATGTATGTCCAAAAAGTCTGTATCATTAAGGGTTAATATCTCGGCTAATTACTGACGATTTTTTCCAAAAATCATTATCAACAATGCTTTTATATTTCTGCTACGATAGGTACAGTCGTGGAAAAAAAAGTAAACACCCCCTACTAACTCCTCAACAAATTATCGTAGAAGAAAGTGACTGGTACTGAACGACTGGAAATAAAGTCTACTTTTAAATGATGTATATAAAATTTGCTTAGGGGGCCATCTACATATTAAAATGAATCCAAACATCATTTTTTTCAATGACAATACCCAATTTTAATGAGATATTTCAAATCTTTGGTTCAAACTATGCCTAGACACTTAATTTCATTTGAATGATAAGTTTTTGAATTATAAACATTCAATATTTAGTGCTTCTAATGTTAAATTACATTTTCATATTTTTATCTATATCTCCAGAAACTATGTTCCTAATGTGCTAATTATTTGTGTAGCAATAATACTAATATACCCAAACATAAAGACGCTGAATTTGAAATTTTCATAATTTTATGATATGAATTATGAAATTAATATTCAAAATAATTATGAATTGCAACCAACAATTTTTTTGATGGATTTAGATTTATTAAGTCCTGATTTATTGAAATCCAAAATTTCACATTTTTATTCCAAGTAGTTTCAAATTATGCTTAACAAACGGCAAAATGATGGTTTAAGGGGCCGTCTATAATAGAAGTGACTAGATATTTTGAAATTTGTTCTGCTGTCCTGTAATCTAGCAGGCTTCATTGACTTCTTAAGGAGCCTTGATCAAGATGGTGACTTTCTCGGTTTATCTATATCATTTAAAAGTAGACTTTATTTCTAATCATTCGGTATCAGTAACTTTCTTCTACGATAATTTGTTGAGGTGTTAGTGGGGGGTGTTTACTTTTTTTTTCCAGCGCTGCTTATCAGTTTTGCTGAATGCCCGTAAATCGAAATTTATGTGTAACAGAAAGGTGCGATTTTCTCAAAAATTATGTGACCTAGGGTAATAGCTATAATTTTCCTTCAAGGTTTAAATTAACGTCTACTACCTCTAATTTTTTCATAATTTTAGTTTCAGTAGATTCGGAATTAGATTGGGGGGGGGGGATACATATTTTTGCGCTACATTTTCGACCATAGCTTTGAAAATAAATACCTAAAATTAAAAGGAATGTATTTTTGAGATCAGCGTTACGAAATCTTTCACACGGTTCTCCACATGATATACAAGGAAAATAGTTTTTTTTTCAAGTAGCATAATTAGCCCCTCTACATTTTTACAAAATATATTTATGAATGTTTAATAATCTGAAAATATGTGGGTCAATAGTCTTTACTACTTCCTTCAATTTGAACTTTCCACGTTGCATAGTTTATGCGTAAAATGGTTGTGACAGACAAACAAACAGACACAGGAGTGATCTTATAATGGTTCCACTTTTACTTTTTAAGTACGGAACCCTAAAAACAAGCCTTGTACAGATCTACTCTAACTATCCAGTTAAAATTAAATATATATTGAAATGCAAACGAGATATTTTCAAAAATTCTGACATAGGATTAACTTTAGCTTGAGGGTGTGACGTACTAGCCTCTTAAGCTGGACCCTTTTCTATGTTCACAGTTTTAGGCACAAAGGGTTAAAGCAATAAAATATTTTAGAAAGAAAAAGATAATATGAGCTTAACAGGTGACAAAAATTCAATGCTTATTACTCCAGCTCCTCCTTCTTGGAATGAAGGAGGAAAAAAATCTAGCTCATAATTACCTTATTGTCCTCGATTCAAACAAATAGAAACAAAATGAGATAAACACTTTCACTTGGTCAACAACAATTTTTATTTTTTAATTCGAATCTAAAACAATTACATTTTGTAAAAAAAAAAGGAAGATTGTATGTACAAACAATCAATCTAGTCACAAATTTTCAAAAGGAAAAAAAATACAGTACATTTATAACAAATTTTTAAACGAATTCATACATCAATTAAAAACAAACTTCAGTTGCTAGGCTTTGAAACTTTTTTCTTAATTGACTTTTTTTTAAGCACTGGCGAAATTAAAAAAAGCCATTTTTAGCAGAAGAGTCCAGTTCAAACATTTCATAATACAATGAGGACTTTTATTTAACGTGTGATATTATTCTTTTAAAATTTAAAAAAGAAATTACTGCCTTGTGATACCTATACAATGGGGAACAACAGGGTGACGGGTTCAAAAAATCAAATTTTTTTCTTTGCATAATTCAACCCTATGTAGATAAATTTTCCTAAAACAATAGGCTGAAATTTAGAAAAATGACCAAGATAGAGGGCATTTTTCATTGGCGTACACGACACCGAAAAACTTTAAAATCATTTTTTTCCACATATGATTTTTTTTGTAACTGCTTGTCGCGATGTCTCCCGCCCCATTTAAATTTTAGACAAGAGGCTACTTCAGTCAGGCGAAAACATCCGTTTACTAATGTTAATCCAATGGGAGAATTTTTTTAAGGCAACTCGTTAGCATATAGCCAAGGTCGGTCTGTACAAAGGCCATTTTTACTTTTTCGATTTTGTTTTCAGGTATTTTTAATGAGGACACTGTCACTTTTGGAATTCGTTTTGAAAGTCAAAGCATCCTCATAAGAAATAATCCGCAAACAACATCGAAAAAGTAAAAAAAGCCTTTGTACAGACTGACCTCAGCTATTCAATGTAAAAATATATATTAAAAAATATTGAAATGCAAACAAGATATCTTTAAAAAATTCGTCCATAGGATTAGCATTAGCGAGTGAATTACTGAAATAGCCCTTAACGGTAGCCTTACGAATGCAAATGAAAACACCCACTGAGACATTGATTTTCAGATGATTATAGACGAAAGTAGAATGGCAACAGACAAGGTACCACCATCCTCTGTTCCGCCTCATACACAGATAGTGTTGCCAGGTGTCCAATGTAAACCAGGTCTCCAAATACCACTCATTTCTTACACCTTATTTAGCCATCTTTAATCAGCGAAAATTCTGCCGTTAGATAGGGTGAAGAAAATTACTTGAAAATACTGGTGTCCAGAGAATTTCGAGACCCGATTTACACAGGACACCTGGCAACACTACGACACAGATCAACTTTTTAAATCGATAAAGATATAGTCATTATAGAGTTAATAACATTGTGTATTTCATTCTGTTTAAATGATTTTTTCCTACTAATTCATGTCTTTTTCAATGAACTAACACGGACAAGACTATTGTATGTGTTTCTAAAAAAATAACACTAAAAAGTTGTTGTTTTTTGAATGATCACATTGTTGTTCCCCATAATAATAACCATTCATCAGTAAGTTTGTTAAAATATGTTTTTTCTGTAGAAACAATATTATAACAGGTTCATGAACCCACAACAAAGCCACTTTGAAAAAAAAATGTTAATCAACATACATTTTAACATTCGTATGTATACACAAAAATAATTGAAAACACATAAAAAATCGCATTTGGAGAGGATGAAAAGATGAATAAGTTACAATTCCTTCCTGCAAATTCTACTTTCAGTTCACGAAAGCATAAAAACAAACAGTCATACCCCCCCTCTCTTTCCATCACGGTATGCTTACGGCTGTTCATTGCAATTTTGTAATAAGCAGCTTTTTAAAAAAATTTCAACAACTTAATAACTATTTCAACACTGTAAAAAAAAAATCAGAACCGTTTCTATAGCGTAAACGTTTCCAAAAATGTAGTGTAAACTAATAATTTTCTTGAGTTACTGAATAAATCAGAATCGTTACTCTCATTTCTGTGTAAAATATTTGAAGCGAATACATTGTTAAAAAAATTTATAAACGTTACAGACCATAGCGGAAATGTTTCCGAAAATGTAGTGTAAACTATGAATTCTCTTTGGGTAACTTATTAAATCGGAAATATTACTCTCATTTTCGTGTAAAGTATTTGGATGCGAATATTCGGATTTTCTGCACATGTCCAATATGTTCTACAAACGTCATGATCACGTGGCTTTTATTGTTCTGTGGTTGAAAGTAATGAAGAGACGTAACGGATATTTTGAAGAAAGTACGCATTTATGTTTTATATTTTTTTTATTTAAGAAAGTAATACGCTTTTTTAAAAGAATTTATATTATTCGATTGAATTTTACTGAATAATAATATTAGAGTTACTGTTTATAGTTTGTTGCAGATACAAAGTTAAATAACTCGTTCGAAATATATAGCCTTGTCTTTGAATCTATGATAGATACAAGACTAGATATTTGATTAACGAATAATAACAGGATTCGTACGCATCAAGGGATATTAGGTGTCTTCGTACCAGAAATTTCGTAAAGTGCTGCTTGGTATATCTGAAGATAGAATTTATTTTTCTTTATATACAGCGAATATTACTTTACGAAAACTCTCGTTAAAGGTCATTGAAACGTACGAACCCTGAATACTAGTGTTAGTGAAGTACAGATAGCACTATGTTTATACGTTTTTTTCATTTTGAGCTTATGTTCCATTTCACGATGGAATATATCGTTTATATGACTGAAGAAATGCATGATTTCACTTATACTATCGTTTCATCCTATTGGTTTATGAATCATATATTTGCAAAAAAGATCTTATTGAAATTTGATTTACAGATCTATAAAAAAATTCTTTTAAAAAAATCGATTTCGTGAGTTCCATCATGCAAATACTTTGAAAATTTTAATTTCCCTACGAAAATAGATGGATTTCTTTATACTTTTTAATATTTGTTTTTTTAATCTCATAATTATAGAATATTATTTCACACTATTTCATATCTGTTGAGTAATTAATTTATTTTCGTGATTTTAATACTTATAAATAGATATATTTTTGAAAAATCTTTGTCTATTTGTAAGTACATTTTTAATACAGTAAACTCTGTCTAAGGCGGAATCGATCGGGACCGAGAAAATTTTCCGCAGTAGACAATATTCCGCCTTAGACGAATTTTACTCTTTGTCTATGGATTTACAGGGACTTCAAAATATTTCCGAGTTAGACAGATTTCCGTCTTACACAGAGTCCGCCTTACAGAGAGTTTACTGTATATTGTTTTACAATTACCATGGTTTTAAATATATCCCTTTAGAAGTATTTATTTTATTTGTATAACTTAAGAAGTGCAGAGATAACTTAAGAAAATGTATCTATTTATTAGTATACAATTCATGAAAATAAAGTAATTAATCGCAGATATTAATCAATTTTAAATAGTGTATCTTTTTATACGAAACAAGTAATGTAAAATTTTTTTTAAGTCAATTCCTACTTAGGTCAATAAGAGAAATTTTTTTTTCCCATAAAAAACTAAAATTAATTACTTAAATTTAATTAATGAATTAATATTTAAAAAAAACTGTATTAACATAAAGTGCAATCCACTACAAGTTAAAAAAAATGTATTTTAAACTTAGTGTATGTATAATAAATAGTTTATTAACGATTGAAAATTTGAATAAAATTAAACAATTAAATTTAATTAATGAATTAATATTTAAATTAACTGTATTAACATCAAGTGTCATCCACTATAAGTTAAAAAAATGTATTTGAACTTCAGTGGATGCATAATAAGTATTTTATTAACGATTGCAAATTTGAACAAGATATATAAAGATAGGGAGAGTGTGAACTAATAGTAGGAATTGAAAAATAACTATTTAAAGGTATAAAAGAATCCATCTATTTATATGCAGTGAAATAAAACGTTTTCATAAAGTATTTATTTACAGGATAGAGGTCACGAGTCCGCATTTTAAAAAAGAATTATTTATAGATATACAAATCAAATTTTCAATATTATCTATTCACAAATATGTAATTCATAAACGAGGATAAAACGCATTAATAGAAGTGAAATTATCAATTTCTTCGGTCAGATAAACGATGCATTTCATCATTTCAAAAGTTGTGAATTAGAACATAAGTTCAAAATGAAAAGATGAATAAACATGTAAACAGTGTTATTTGTACTTTACTAATACTAAAACTACATTATTATTCATTAATCAAATATATAATATCTATTATAGATTCATGGACAAGAGTATATGTTTCGAAAAAAGTTATTTAACATTGTATGTGCAGCAAATGATTAACAGTAAATTTAAAATTATTATGCAATAAGATTGCATCGGATATTAATAATTCTTTTTAAAAAGCGTATTACTTTCTTAAATAAAAAATATATGACATAATTCAGGAAAGTTTCCTAAATGCACAGAAACATTTAAGAAATATACACAAACATATTTGAAATACACACAAACACATTCGAAATATACACAATCATATCCGAAATACACAATAACATTTCCGAAATGCCCAGAAACATTTCAGAAGCACGCAGAAACGTTTCTGAATATTCTACTGAAATACGTGGATATGTTTCCGAATATCTGTCCGATATATGCGGAAACCTTTTGCGAATATCTGACCGAAATATGCGGAAACGTTACGAAAATCTGACCGAAATATGCGGAAACATAACAGAACCGTTGGGAAACATTGCTGCCCCACCAGGTAGAGAAACGTTTCCGATTTTTTTTTTTTTTTTTTTTACAGTGAACTTTAAATCCTATTGACCCGCAGTGACGCATTAATGACCTACTCATCACATTTTCTCAACCATTTGGGTCTTCTCATACTCCAAAATGGTAGGGTACAAAATTTGCCCAGATCATTAGTTATTTTTTAGATAAAATTTGCATACACACACAAACATTTGCACGTATTATAACATAACAGCAGGAAAGACGGAGCATAGCTCGGTCAAAATTAGCTTTGAGTTCAACTCGATAAGACAATACATTCTCGAGAGGTTGCCAAATTTAGTGACATTGTTTCATTTGACGTCAAGCACACGTTTTGGCATTGGTAATCTTGAAATTTGATTTTCCTGCCAAATCTGGCGAAATGTTGCCAGCTTTGCGATTTAGTTTACTGCGAACTTTTCAACAACGTATTACGTTTGAACCTTCATTCCCATTAAAATACAATGACCCATAGTGATACCAAAATGACGCACTCATCGAATTTTTTCAACCATGTGACCTGTTCTGTCCCAATGGTCTTCTCGTACCTCAAAATGGTACGATACAAAATTTAGTAAAGATCATCAGAGATGATTTTTAGATAAAATTTCAAAACACGCAGGATTTGCTCCTGTTATAATATATGATGATAGGAGACAATACTGCTGCGCCGAAAAAATTTCTGAATTTGATGATACAAGACACAAACAAGAAGCAAAAAAAAGTCTTAGAAACAAAGTACACAACTTATTTAACCTATACAACCGTTATTTATGTATCGAGTAAACATGCCGAATAAATATTGAATTATTTATGTATTAAAAAAATACTTAGCTCATGATGGATGCAAAACATACATGATAATGAGCAGGAGTACGTAATTTCTAGAACATCTTACCAGCCAGCAAAAAAGAAACGTACAGTTGGTTTGGAAGACGATCTAAAAATTCACTCGCCAGGGGAGAGTAAAATGATGTATTTGCCCACCCCTGATAATGAGATATGCTTCATTTAAATCCTTTGGAAATTTTTTAAAAGGAAAATTTAACAAATGAGTTTTTTTTTCATGCAAACATGTTTTTGGCACACTTATATTTTTTCAAAAGTATTACTTGAATAAAGCCTTTTCTATCACATAAGATAGTGAGGTACAATTTATCCTTTCAGATCAGATTATTTTTTTATTTTAGGGGAAAATTACTTTACAGTGAAATAAAAAAGAATAAAAGCAACTACCAAAAAGTTTCTGCTGCAATCTAATGAATATGT
The DNA here is from genome assembly GCA_963932465.1 of Maratus speciosus. Classification (NCBI taxonomy): domain Eukaryota; kingdom Metazoa; phylum Arthropoda; class Arachnida; order Araneae; family Salticidae; genus Maratus; species Maratus speciosus. The sequence goes on from OZ010794.1 coordinate 82,392,492, forward strand.
CGACATTTATTTGCTTATTATCAAAAAGACACTAAGCCATGCAAGATGTGTAATTTTTTTTTATTTTATTACTAAATGCTAAAATATAAAAAGTGATAATTGTAAGTGCAATGACATAAACAGGGTTCATATTCAATTTTGGAAATAAAAATATAGGAGATTTAGGAATTGTCTATTTGGTACGAGACAAATGTTTTCTTAAATAATGGTTATCAGATAACCATTTGGAACATATTTTACAAAGGTTAGGGTTTTTTTTCTCTAAAATGAGTCAAACGATGGGCTCTTAGACTACCATTCTGAGAAAATCCTTTGGAACACGTTTCACAAACAAAAGGTTTTTCTCCTGTATGTGTCAAGAGATGTCTTCTTAGATTTTCTTATCATTAAATCTTTTGGAACATAGTTCACAAACAATGGGTTTTTCTCCTGTGTGCGTCAAGAGATGGTTTCTTAAATCACTTTTCTGAGAAAATCCTTTGGAACATATTTCACAAACAAAAAGTTTTCCTCCTGTATGCGTCAAGAGATGTCTTCTTAGATTTCTCTTATCATTAAATCTTTTGGATCATAGTTCACAAACAAAGGGTTTTTCTCCAGTATGCATCAAGAGATGGGTTCTTAGATCAAGATTCCGAGAAAATCCTTCGGAACATATTTCACAAACAAAGGGTTTTTCTCCTGTGTGCGTCAAGAGATGGGTTCTTAAATCACTTTTCTGAGAAAATCCTTTGGAACATATTTCACAAACAAAAGGTTTTCCTCCTGTATGCGTCAAGAGATGTCTTCTTAGATTTCTCTTATCATTAAATCTTTTGGATCATAGTTCACAAACAAAGGGTTTTTCTCCAGTATGCATCAAGAGATGAGTTCTTAGATCACGATTCCGAGAAAATCCTTTCGAACATAATCTGCAAATAAAAAAATCTGCAAACAAAATTGAATAATTTAAAAAGTCCTTTGTACAAATCAACCTCAGCTATTCAATGCAAAAAAAAAAAAAAAAAAAAAAAAAAAAAAAAAAAAAAAAAATTGAAATGCAAACAACATATCTTAAAAAATTTCTTCCATAGTATTAGAATTAGCGAGCAGGTCTTTTCGCATGACTGAAGTATTCTTTTAACGGAAGACTTAAATATGCAAACGAAAACCGCGATGAGACAGATTTTCTGATGATTATAGACGAAAGTAGAATGGCAACAGACAAGGTACCACCATCCTCTGTTCCGCCTCATACGCAGATAGTGTTGCCAGGTGTCCCGTGTAAATCAGGGCTCCAAACACCACTCATTACTTATAGTTTATTTTGCTATCTTTAATCGCTGAAAATTCTGTCATTAGATAAAACGAACACAATTACTTTAAAATACTGGTGCTCAGAGAATTTCGATACCCGACTGACGCAGGATACCTGGCAACACTACGACACAGATCAACTTTTTAAATCGATAGCGATATAATCATTATAGAGTTGATAACACTGTGTACTGCATTTTGTTTAAATTACTTTTTTTTAACTAATTCATGCCCTTTTTTATGAACTAACGTGGACAAGACTATTGTATGTGTGTTTCTAAAAATAACACTTAAAAGTCATCTTTTTATTTTTCGAGTGGTCACCTTGTTGTTTGTTCCTCATAATAATAATCATTCATCTGAAAATTTGTTGAAATATGTTTTTTCTGCAGAAACAATGTTGCAACAGGTTCATTAACCCACAACAAAGTCACTTTTGAAAAAAAGACAAATGTTAACCAACATATGCATTTTAACAATCGTATAAAACACCATTCACTTTAAAAAACCTCTACCATTACAAAAAAACAGCTTAAAATTACAATATATTATGCACAGAAATAATGAAAAACACATAGAAAATCACATTAGGAGAGAATGAAGAAATGAAAAAGTTATAATTCCTTCCTGCAAATCCTACTTTCAGTTCACAAAAGCATAAAAACAAACAGTCATCCCCCATTTTTTTGCCATGGTATACTAACAAGTATTCATTACATTTTTTGTAATAACCAGCTTTTAAAAAAATGTTCAAAAATTTAATAACTATTTCAACCTTCGTTCCCATTAACCTAAGTGAAGCCTAAATGACCTACTCATCAAATTTTCTAGAACATTTGTTCTTCTCATACTCCTAAATGGTGGGATACAAAATTTAGTCAAAATCATTAGAGTCATTTTGTAGATAAAATTCGCATACAGACGCACAAACATTTGCTCGTATTACTATAACGTACCAGCAGGAAAGACATGACGTAGAACGGTCAAAATTAACCTCAAGTTCAACTCGATAAAATAATACATTCTCTCAGATTTAACAATTTTACAATCAGTGCCAAATTTGGTGACATTGTTTAATTTGGTACCAAGCATTCATATTGGCATTGGTAATCTTGAAAATCAATTTCCCTGCCAAATCTAAAAATGCTGCCAGCTTTACGACAACATTTGCTGCCAACTTTTCAATAACTTAATAACCGTTTGAACCTTCATTCCCATTAAAATACAACGGCCTATAGTGATATCAAAATGACCCACTCATCAAAATTTTTCAACAATATGACCTATGGTCTTCTCGTACCTTAAAATGGTATGATGCAAAATTCAGTCAAGATCATCAGAGATGTTTTAGATAAAATTTCCAAACACACAAGATTTGCTCGTATTATAATATATGATGATAGGAGACAATATTGCCGTGCCGCAAAAATTTCTGAATTCGAAGATACAAGACACAAACAAGAGGCAAAAAAAAAAAAAAAGGTCTGAGAAACAAAGTGTACAGCTGATTAGCCTATACAAACATTATTTATGAACCGAGTAAACATGTCGAATAAATATTGATTTAATTACTTATACATTAAAAACATACTTAGCTCGTGATGGGTGCAAAAAATACATGATAATGAGTAGGAGTTGGTAAATTCTAGTAAATCCTACCAGCCAAGGATTTATTTTACCAGGCAGCAGAATGCAATGTACAGTTGGTTTCGAAGACTACTTAAAAGTTCACATGTCAGTGGCAAGTAAAATGTATTTCTCCACTCCTGATAATGAGATATGCTTCATTTAAATTCTTGGAGATTTTTTAAGAGGAAAATTTAACAAATGTGTAAGACTTTTTTTGCATACAAACATATTTTTAGCACACTTCTCATATTTTTTCACAAGTATTACTTCAATAAAGCCTATCCTATTACACAAGCTATTAAGGTACAATTTATCTTTTCAGGTCAGATTTAGGGGGAAATTACTTTACAGTGAAATAAAAAAAATTAAAAGCAACTACAAAAAAGTTTACTGAAATCTAATGAATAGGTCAACAGTTCTTTGCTTATTATCAAAACGACACTAAGCCATGAAGAAGTGTATTTGTTTTAATTACTAAACTAAATGCTAAAACATAAAAAGAGATAATAGTAAATGCAATGACATATACAGGGTTCATACTCGGTTTTGGAAATAAAAACATAGGAGATTTTAAGAAATTTTCTATTTGGTACGAGACAAATGTTTTCTTAAATAATGGTTATCAAATAAATCTTTGGAACACATTTTACAAAGATAAGGTTTTTTTTTCTCTAAAATGAGTCAAGCGATGAGCTCTTAGATGACCATTCTGAGAAAATCCTTTGGAACATAGTTCACAAACAAAAGGTTTTTCTCCGGTATGCGTCAAGAGATGGGCTCTTAGATTACTGTTCTGAGAAAATCCTTTGGAACATATTCCACAAATAAAAAGTTTTTCTCCAGTATGTGTCAAGAGATGGGCTCTTAGAGTATTCTTATAATTAAATCTCCTAGAACATATTTCACAAATAAAGGGATTTTCATCTGTATGTGTCAAGAGATGGCTTCTTAGATTACTATTCTTAGAAAATCCTTTGGAACATATTTCGCAAATAAAGGGTTTCTCACTTCTATGTGTCCAGAGATGTATTCTTAGATCACTATTCCGAGAAAATCCTTTGGAACATATTTCACAAACAAAAGGTTTTTTCCCTGTATGAGTCGAGAGATGCCTTCTTAGAGTACTATTCTGAGAAAATCCTTTAGAACAGATTTCACAAACAAAGGGTTTCTCTCCAGTGTGAGTCAAGAGATGGATTTTTAGATGACCTTTCTGTGAAAATCCTTTAGAACATACTTCACAAATAAAAACTTTCTCTCCTGTGCCAAAGGAGGAATGTTTTTCATTATCATTATTTTGAGGGACAAAGTGCTGTTCACTAGAGGAAGAACTTTTGTCTGTAGACATTTTCTTAAGTGAAAAAATTTTCTTTCGAATGATAACAAAAACTTCTTCAAAGTATCAGAATGAAGAGATTCTTGTCGTTTTCATCCAAGGAAATGACTTATGGAACTTCAGCAAAAAAGTTTTTTCTACCTTTGAATCTAAAAACAGAAAGAAAAATAATAAACAACATATTTTTTAATATTCTGCACTAAATTTTAACTGTCAATTAAGTAGCCGATTTGACAATTTTCATTTCCTTAACAGTACAAAATTCATGCATTAAATTATCACACATATTGTTAGGTATGACTTAACTCGAGTATTTTTTCTTAGAATCTTATACATATGGTGTAGGTGTGCATGCAGTACAATAGACACTCCCATATCTGGCTCTCTCATATCCAGACCGATAAAAACTCAAAATTAATTTTATTGCATTCTTGTAAATTTAATTTTGTTTCCCTTAAAATTCCGCCTACTCGTTCGGCATATTCACGAAAAGATATCCAAAACAAGTTTTTGCACCTTTGCTGTTCATACGTTCAGCCCCAACTCAATTTCACCACCAATCAACACAATTCAATATTTCATATAAGTTGTACGAATAGTTATTCACATTGTCAAGCATTAGCGTTATGCATTTTTTTTATAATTTTTTGTAACTTTTTAAAGTTGACACTGAATTTTATACATTTTGAATTCCTTTCGATATAAGTTGCCTTGCAAACCAACACTACGAATCAATTCCCCCCGAAATAGGGTTGTATTGGTTTTAACCAGGTGCAGGGGTAAAACCAGTTTTAACCATCCTGGTCGAAATATGCTTTCACCATCAGTGGTCAAAGAAATAAACATTTATTTTTTTAATGATAAATTTAGTGCAACATTTGAAAGGATTTCTCGCAATAACATTTAACAATATTGAATACAACATTTGCAAGTGTTTGCAAATTGTACTTAGTATTATACTTTAACTTGTGTAACTTTTTTTTTATTCATAAATTTTATTAAAAAGAAACTTTATTTATAACTTAAAATAATAAGATTATCAGTGTTGTATTAAGATAAGAGAATTTTATAGTTTATTCTGGTAGAGATCAAACTTGAAAAATAGCCTTTCTATTTGGGTCGAGTTAGCACAACCATTCAGCAGGTGCATTATGAAATTTACAAATTCATATCAATATTTTCATTACTCTCCACCAAATATTGTAATGTCCAATCCAAGTCACACTTTAAGAAAAAGATTTATGAAATGTATGTTTTTGCTAAGAATATTATTAAAGGGTTCTTACGTTCCTTGAAAGCCCTTACTTTTATCCAAAATCTGCAAAAGTCCTTAATTTTATTTTCCTATTATCCTTTAATCAAGAGTGAAATTTTTTTTTTGTTTAATTGAATTTCTGATTTAAAGAAAATATCATCTAAATTCCCCTACTTTTGAAAATTTGCTTTCGTTCCCACAGTGTCTTCTGTTTAATATCTTTAAACTCCTTAATGTTTAAAACATTTTGTGCTATTTTTGTTACTTTAGTGTAACAATGAATAATCGATCATATAAACTTCGTTAAAATTTTATCCAAATTTCTCACGCCCCCCCCCCCCCAAAAAAATCACTTTCTCCTTTCTTCCACCCTTTCCTACCCCACAAAACCTAAAGATTAAAATCTTTAAAACTCATTAATTCTTAAAAAACGTTTTCTGCTCTATTTGTAATTTTATTGTAACATTAAATAAACGATCATGAAAATTTCTTCTCCCCCCACTCGAAATTGGACTTTCATTTTTGTCTCCCCCCCTTTCTTTCTCTTACCAAGCACAAAAAACTTAAAGTCTTTAAAACTACTTGATTTAATTTTTTTTAACCTATTTATAGATATTTAGTAAGGTAAATAAATAAATTATTTAATGAACTCTGCCCTATTCCTCCACCCCCAAAAAACTGCTTCTTCCCTTTTGCCATCTTAGCTCCCCAAAATTTAAAACTCATTTTTTTAAACTTTTTCTCCTGATCTGATCCTGATACTTAATAATCGGTCATATATTTTTTTCCTCCACCAAATTTGACAGTTCTCTTCTTCACACCCCCCTCCCTCTTTAAAAAAGCACGCAAAATTTAATGCTTTTAAATTTCTTGTTTTAATTTTTGTGTCTTATTTGTAAATGTTTAATGGGGGAAATAAAAATGTCTTCTAATAAAATCCCCCTCTTGAAAAAACAAAATATTCTGCTCTGTTACTTTATCCCAGCAATAAATAATTGATCCCATAATTTTCCTCCACAAACACGCAAAACTAACATTCACCCTTTCCCCCCCACCCCATGCTGTCCTATTTGTAAATCTCTTGTAAGGTAAATAATGAGTCATCTAATAAAGTCCCCATCTCACCCCCCCAAAAAACACTACTTCTTCACTCACCCTCCCCATGCTCACAAAGTTTAAAATCTTTAAAAGTCTTCTTCCTTTTTTTTTTTTTTTCTTTTTTTGTTTTGTTTTGTTTTGTTCTATTTTTTATTTTTGCAGAACCAATGTGTAATTATACATCTAAAATCCTCCATCCACCCAAAATTGTTGCTTCTTCCTTAGCGCTCCTTTTTTCCAAGCATGCAAAATTTAAAGCATGTAAAATTGTTATATTCTTTTATGTTCTGTCAATTTAATTTTTTAAAACTATCTTTGGTCAATTGTCTCGTAACAATGACAATGAATAATCATTTAACATCCTCCCACCCACCTGAAATTGCCTCTTTTCCTTCTTTCCTACTAAATAAAACTTAATCTTCAAAACTCTTTCATTTTCAATTTATTTTCCTGTCCCAATTGTAATTTTTTTGTAATCTATGCCCGGCCTGTCCAACCTTTCACTAAATAGGGACGGATTTCAGCTCTTGGCAAACAATGAAAGGCGGCATCATTAACAGGGCTCAAAACATGCAACAAAATTATCTCATAGTATTAATAGCGATACATATGTGGAAATGCATATCACAGTAGAAGACACAAAATATGTGGATTTGAAGCTCCATGTAATAAAGAAAAAAATCAAAATAACTATGAATCGTAGTAAATTTCGCATTATACATATTTCTGTGAGATGTTATCTCAAAAATAAAATTTTTGCATTGAAGGAGCCAGAAACTTTAATCTGGCTTTTAATTGAAATAAAATGGTAATCATAGATATTGTTAGGCTTTTTTAGGATGAATAAATAACTCCTCGATTTATTTTGGAGGCACAAATAGGCTGTTATAAAAAGTATAAAAAAAGACAGGCATATTAATGATCAATCCATGGGTGGTTTCAAAGAAATAACCTAGAAGAGCTTACATTCACGGAAATCATTTCTCCCGATTTTACATATTTATTTTTTTTAGCAAAATGAGAAAAATACCTAAAATTCTAAAGGTCTGGGAGAGAAATTGACACCCTTTTACCTGTAATATAATACAGCAAAGGGCCAGTGTAACAACTTCAATAACAACAAAGCTGAACTTTCAGGCATGAAGGAGGGGGAAAGGGTGCGCTTATTTATCTACATTTCACATCTTAAAATATTAAAAAAGTTATTGCCAACATGTACCAATTTCCAATGTCATAATTTTCATAACATTTTTCATAAAGAATAACTAAAAATTAGTGAAGAAATGCAATAACACATGATTAAATTTTTAAAATATGTTTTCATTTTTAATGCCTGAAATATACACTTACATAGGTTTTAAATATCCCTCAATCAAATATCAAAGACTTTAAATAAAGCATCCTTTTAAATGGAATTTTATTGTTAAAAATCTCTCTATTCTAAAAAAAAGTAACTACCGCTGTCACTGTCGCCACCAGTTTTGAATTTTTTGTGACCGGAGGTCTTTCTTCGTTAATATCAAGAAAAATAATGCATACAAAAATATGAAAATCGGTAGTATTATACAGAATTGTTTGATAAATACACTGATGCAGACAGTTTTCAAATCGAAGAATTATTTTAAGATATTTAATGCTAAAGTTGGACAAAATCGTTCCACTAAAAAAGTTTTATAGGAGCAAAAACTATTCATCAGAATTTAATCATTTTATACGTTTGAAGTTCCCGCTGTGCAGACTGTATTTCTTTTTTTAATTTGACTAATTTTTTGAGGTTTATTTAAATTTAAATTCAAATTTTCAGCATTTCTAGAGATATTTTTTACAGATTTTAGAAAGTGATATTAATTTAAACTGTTGCCAACTGTATAAACATCGGAAACAATAATGTCTGCTTCAAAAGAAAAAAAAAAATTTATACGTGTAAATAAATCAAAAATTTATTTACACGTGACTATTATAAACAGAAAAAAACATTTGGAATTAGAATTAAATAATTATGTACAAATAGCAAGAACTTATTAAAAATTACGTCATAAAAACTATAATTACACGTGAATTTTAAGAGAGAAAGGAATTTGTAAAATAATAAATTCATTAACATGTGTTAGAAGTCTTAAATAGGAATAATTACGTCATATTTACGTCACATTACAGTTATTACATAAAATGAACACAAAATAATATTGCAAAACTGTTTAAATTTAGAAATTGTGCTAGATATTTATTTGATATTTTGAGAGGATACTTTTCAACTATTTTTGTTAGGAAAGCGCAAATAATATTTCATTTCTAACACAAGTATTTTCACGTGAATATTAAAAAGAGAAAGAATAGTTTGGTCAAAATTACGCCAGATTAAAAACGATTAATTTAAAATGTCTTATTTAAAAGAACTTTCTTTTCGCTTTATTAAAAAATACCGGGAGACAAAGATTCTGTTTACTTAATTCCTTTTATATTAGCTTATTTTGAATGTTTAACTTATTTTACATAATCAAAGACAAAAACAGCGATTGAAATATGTATTTTTGGTACTACTTAATTATCCCGTCGACCAAAAATCTATCATTCGCCAAACTATAAGATTAAATGCCAATAATGGTTGATCGTAAATGTCATATTAACTTGACTTTAAGCAAGTTACACGTGTCTACGTCATCAAGTTATTTTTATTTCGATGTTTTATTTGTATTTTTATTAATGTTGCACTAATTTATTTGTTCTTTCGTTATTTAAAATAAAAATGATGTCAATTTGTATAATTTGGCGAGTGCTTTGGCGATTTATATAATTTGGCGAAATTGGTCGACGGGTTAATCAAGTAGTACCGCAGCAGATTTGGCCTTAAAATTCCCCAGTCAAAGAGAAATGAATAGAAATCCGGTTATAGGGAGATCGCCACTGTTTTTTAAATTATAATTCAATCATCCAAAATATTTTTAAAGCCGATCAAATCAGCGTACTTTTAGAGTCTGCGGTGTCTGAACAGGGGTTGACGAGCGTAGCTCGTAGGGGGCAGAGCCCCCTAGTGTTAGTAAAAGGAAATCTTCAAAAGGGTGCCAAAAAAAGCTCCAAAGTGTGCCATGGCACCCAGGTACCGCGTTGGACAGCACTGATCTATACTAATATTATAAAGAAGTTTGTGTGTTAATTTCTAGGGAGAGGATAGGATTTCTAGGGGGATCTTTATTTCTCTCTGGAACTACCGAACTTGTTTAAAAAATAATAGTGTCAAAATGATGGTGATAGCCCTTGCTCCAACATGGGCTATATTTTATGATGTTAGCACTACCCCAAAGGGGGTGCAGGAGCAAAAAAAGTTCTAAAATGCACTTTTTATGTTTCTGAAAGGCTGGAAAGATGAAATTTGGCATGGTAGTTATTTATAAGATATAAATTACCTCTAAGAACATTTCTTTAAAAAAATTGAAATTTAAAAGGGGTGAAAATGCATGGAAAGCATTCTAAAAGGCAATTTCTATGCAATCTCAGGAAGATTTTATGGCAATCGGACTCTATTTATATGAGTTAGAGCACTGATGGACAGACAGACAGAATTCATAAACACTTTTCAACTTCGTTAGAAAGTGTTAAAAAGTCGCCAAAAAATGGCCATAAATGCCACTTCTATCGACACTAGATAAACCTAGTAAATTCAGTAATCTTTTCTCCTAATGCTCACTTTTCAGAGAAGTACAGAAATTTCTATTTGCACATGCATTAAACGAAATCTCTAGAACTTACAACAATATAACGAGAAAAATAGTATTACTCTGAATTCCCTATGCTGTATGTTTCTGGGCATAGATAAGTGCTTTTTTAAAACATTGGAATCCATTTAAAGGATTATTATTATTTATTTCAATGTGAAAATTTACTTGGTCACTAATATTTGACCATAAATGCCTTTTCTGGCAACCCTGATTAATTACAGCAAACTTTACCCCCAAACTTGCTTTTCAGAAGAGCAGAGATATTTCTTTTTACATTTCTTTCAACAAATGCTCTAGAATTTTTAGCGATGTCAAGTCAGGCATAGCACTATTTTGAATTTTATGTGCTGTACACTTTTGCAAGTACAAAGACACTATTTTTTCTTTGTATTTTAATAGCAGAAAACACCACTTTCTTTTAAATAATCATTATTTCACTGAAGAAAAATCTGAAATGCTAAAAATAATGCAAGTTTTTGCAAAGGTTTCATAATCACTTCACTGTTTGTTGGAATGTTATGCCTGCTGGAATGAATGCAATATAAACCTATAAATATAAATACTATCAATAAAAATACAGCAGACTCACTCAAACCACACATCTTCAAACCAGGGTTTGTGCTGATTTTAGAAACTGACAGATTTCTGGTCTCTGTTTTGTTTACATTTTTAAACAGCAACATGAATGCAGTTAAGCACTGAAATTATAATGAATGCTTATAATAAGGTAAATTATTAAAATAATTAAATAAAATAAATTAAAATATTTAATAATAACATAAAATAATAAAAATGTAGCTTTAAAGGCAGAATCAAGCTTTTTTATAATCTCTGCTTTTTGGATTATTGTTAAACTAACATAGACTTCTTTTTCTGTCTTTTTCATTAAAAATATTGGAATCAGCCATACTACACAGAAATACATATGAAATCACAAAAAAATAAAAATCATCACAAAGTAAAATCAAAACGAATGCAAAAAAGTAAACATAAGCAATATGGCTTCAATAGTTACAGGTACTGTGCAAATCTTACTGTTGTGTTGTACTTTTATCTTAAATAAGAATATAATTTACACCATAATCTTAAAAAAAAAAAGGAAATTTTATGAAAAAAAAGATCGTGATTACCATTGACATTAGCAGCATCTCGATTTTTTTCAGAAATAAATTCATATTTTCTTCATAAGAAAAGTTGAGCTCCATCATATTAAGCTGAACTAATATGAAAATGTGTATGTAATATTGCTAAAATGAAAATAAAACATGAGGAAATGAATACAAGTAAAATAAACAAACAATTTAGTTACAATTTGCACTTCCAAATATTGTGCACAACCAACATGAATTTTTGCGATAGATACACTAATGTACATCAAAAATCAAAAGTAAAGTAATTTTGATTAGTAATTAACCTGCTGTAATAGTTAAAAAAACATTATGATTACTGCTGATTTGAGCATCATCTTGAATTTTGCCCTTCCAATTTAACTGTAAGTTTCACTGTTTACACCAGATTTTTTTTTTTTTTTTTTTTTTTTTTTTCAGATTTTAGGTGTTTGCAGATTTTAGAGAGTGTACATTTATATTCGAACAATACAAGGATTCTAACTTTACATTTCTATTCAAGTGAGATAACCATTTCTGGAACAAGACATTTACATTGAACTCAATTACTACTTTTAATCATGACACATTTTTTTAAATAAATTTTCTGAGTTTATTAAAATAGAAAAAAAAAAAGGCTAAGATGTGTTATTATCCCACCCTCCGCGATGTTGAGTATTTGGCGATTTTTATCGCTCTGGCAACCCCGGCGTTTGGCGTCTAGTAACTTATTATGACAACCCCCTTTTTTACGACGCGAGAGCGTGCTGTCGTTGCTTGACTCTTGTACCAGATACTCTTTGATATCGTGTTCTATGGCTGTCTTTTTATTTTTATTTTTATGTTAAATTTATTGGATGTATTTCATTGACTATAGTTTCTGTAGTCCGTTTAAATGCTCTTGCTGAAGTAATTAAAAAATATGAGGAAATTTTGACATGAGAGGGAGGTTTGTTTATAGCGTGTCAATGCGTATTAAGCCTATTTTGGAAAATGACGGCGGTGTTATATTTTGTGCTGTAGGTTTCAAGAAAGCAGATGTCTGTTAATGTATGTTGATAATTTTATGTATAGTTTGTTGCTTTAAGAGTTTTTTACATTTTGAGATTGCTACAAAAGGAGAACTACTGAATTTTGAGAATGCTATATCGCGAAAAATGCTGAATTCGGCGATGTTTTTTTTTTTTTTGGTAAATGAGCGCGAAGCGCTCATACAACTATTGCTGATTGCCACTTTAGCGAGTTTCGTTTTTTAGGTATATTTTGCTGTTTTAAGAGTTTTTTACATTTTAAGATTGCTACAAGACGAGAACTGCTGAATTTTGAGAATGCTATATCGCGAGAAATGCTGAATTCGGCGATTTTTTTTATCATTTACATTTTATTTTCGTTGAGCCAAACATGCATATAAACGGGTGCTTGGCGACATTTACTACTTGGCGGAAAAGGGGTTTTCTCGCCAAAAAAAATCCAAGATGGCGGAGGTTGGGATAATAACACATCTGTTCCAAAAAAAAAAACAACAACAGAAGACTTCCTTATATTAAACAAATACTTCTGCAATGTAGTCTTTCCTATGGCAGCTATAGATTAACTATGCAGTTACAAAGTTTAAAGAAAAAAAAAAGGTTTATTTAATCTGTATTAGTGACATCATTGTCCGTATCGCAATCTTCCTTGCATGGGTAATACGAAAGTACCTTTCTTCCAAATGTATTTAATAGGTGAAAAAAAAAAAAAAAAAATGCTTTGGTACTTTTACATTAGTTGGACACAAAATATTGTTTTAATCCCCATCATTCTTATTACATATATTTAATTTAAAATACAAATAAAGATGATAATAATAATTATCATAATAAATCAAAACATTTTATTTCAATATCAAAGCAGTATTTCTAATTTGCACACACAAGAAATACAAGATGTTATTTGTGAGATGTGCGCCTGACTAACGTAAAAGTACCACAATTTCTTTTTTTTCCAGCATCGGCACAGAGCTCCTGGCAACCTATCTAACATTATATGAAGCTTCAAAATTTTACTTCATGAGCAATACACTGTTTTAAAATGAAACGCTCTAAAAAAATACAAATCAGTTTCCTATTTTTGACATAAATTTGAATAATAATCACGAAACTACTTAAAAAAAAATAAATAAATGAAATTATCTGCTCCAAAAAACATCATAAATGGGACACATAAAATCTCGTGCCACTGTATGATCAAATCACAAATTGTAAAATTTTTAATACAAGAGTTACCGAAGAAATATATTTTAAATCTGGGGCATTCGTCCCTTAAATATTACCATAAACTTATTTTATTAAATAGGGTGGTGTGGGGTCAAAGAATTTCGATTTCAAAGCCAAGTTTACAATGAGAGCAGTATTAAAGGAGAAGACGCCAATGGAATGAATCACAGATTCTGAGGAATGAATAATGAATCGACTTAAATTCATTCATTGGTTGGTCGTTCAATGATACATTTACACATGGATGTATAATGAAATATATTTAAATATTTAAACATATTAACATATCAATTGATATATCCATGCATGAACCTGACAGATCCATGCATCCAACAAGGCAATTTTCCGATTTTCAAGGAGTGCGGATTCCATGTGAAAATAAATCTTCTCAGGAATGGAACATATAAATATTTTTTTAAGTTGTGAAAACAATATGCTCATCAAGAAAAAATCATAACAGGCATAGAAATATATCTTGAGGGGGGTGGGGTGTCATTTTCAGCATTTCTACACTTTCTACCTAACCCCAGCTATTGGCTGATTGGTTGGTTGCACATTAAAGTAAATTTGTTTTATAATTCAAAACTATTTTAGCAATTAATTTTGGATGAAACAATTTTAGGTGAAATAAATTATTTTAATTCAGGTGTCGCCCTCTATTGCATTGTATTTGTTGTAAAAATGAACAAATCAATCTTTTAATATCCCTTCATTTTTGATGAAGTTTATCGATTAAATTTATTTAAAAGCTTTAGAAATCTAAATAAATAATTTCAAAATAATATACGATTATAATCGAGATTATAAGTATCAGTGTATATTGTAGGGAGGCATATTTAGAAATTTCTGTTCAATAATAAGAAATTTTATTGAATGACAAAACCAGTGAATGAATTTTTATTACGATTCATTATTCATTCCTCAGAGACTACGGCTCATTCCTAGCATTGGCGTCCTGTCGTAATCCTGCTCTCATTGTATTTGGACTCCACCCTACCCTCTTTAATAAAATAAGTTAATGGGAATATTTAAGTGACGAATGTAGTCCAAGATTTAAGATATGTTTCTTCGGCAACTCTTGTATTAAAAATTCTACAATTTGTGATTTGATCATATGATGGCACGAAATTTCATTCATTGCCATTTATTAAAATGTTTTATGTAACAGATAATTTCATTTATTTATTTATTTATGAGTAGTATTGTGATTATTATTCAGTTTTTATGTGAAAAATAGGAAATTGATTTGAATTTTTCTTGAAGCGTTTCATTTCAAAACATTGTACCATTACTCATAGTACAGGCTGAATTTGGCTGTGTGCAGTTCAATTGAAAGTAAGTACTATTTTATGCTTATAATTGATCGCATACTAATGTACCTATATAATGTTTATCGGAATTTACCTAAAATATAAATTAATGTTATGTAGCCAGAAGGGCTTTGCTTTGCTGGTTGAAAAAAAATGTGTCTACTTTTATGTTAGTCAGACGCAAAACTCACAAATAGCATCATTTAATTTTAGTGTGTGCAGATTGGAAACATTTCTTTGATATCGAAATAAGATGTTTTATTTTATTATAATCATTATTATTATCATTATCTTTATTTGTATTTTAAATTAAATATGTGCAATACGAATGTTGGGAATGATAGCCGTATTTAGTGATATTTTGTGTCCAGCTAACATAAAAATACCAAAACATTTATTTTGTTCTACTTATTAAATGTATTTTGAAGAATTGTACTTTCATATTACCCATGTAAGGAAGATACAGGATATGGACAATGATGTCACTAATACAGATTTAAATAACTTTTGTTTTTTTTCTTTCTACTTTGTAACTGCATAAGTTAATCTATAGTTGCCATATGAAAGACTACATTGCAGAAGTATTTATTTATTTATATCTAACATAAGGAAGTCTTTTGGGCTTTTTTCTATGTGAATAAACTCGGGAAATTTATTTAAAAAATGTGTCTTGATTAAATGTTGTAGTAATTGATTCCATTTGTTAAGTAAAATGTCTTGTTGCAGAAATGGTTATCTAACTTGAATAAAAATGGAAAGTTAGAATCTTTGTATAGTTTGAATATAGATATTTTATATAAATGTAGACTCCCTGAAATCTGTGAATGCCTAAAATCCACTCAATTTTTCTGGTGTGAAGAGTGAAACTTGCAGTTTTGTTGCGTGATTAAAATATCAAGATGGTACTGAAATCAGCAGTGATCGCAATGTTTTTCTTTTACTACTAATTTTTTTGTTAATCATGTTCTTCTGGCTATTACATCAGATTAATTCCTTTTCAAAATTATGTTACTTTTCATTTTGATGTAAATTAGTGTATCTTCTTCAAAAATTCACCCTATTGTAGGTCCTGCACAATATTCTGAAATGTAAACTGTAACTGAATTGTTTTTTTTTCTTGCATTTGTTTCCTCATGTTTTATTGGTACTTTTCGGTTAGCCGGGCGCCAGTGTTATATATACATATGTATGTATATCTATATATACATATATATGTATATATACACGGGTCATTCCCAAAAAAAGTGTAAAAACTATGTCCAAGAAGTTAATAATTTTTATTTAAATAATAATATGCTTCTGAAAAATAGCTGTGATTATTTCTTAATCTTCATCTTATTGTTCTTAGTTAAAAATATTTTGCAAGTTTAAAAATGAATTACAATAATTTACAAAAAATAATGTTTATAAACTTGGCAGAGAAAACAAGCTGTCCCAGGCTCAAATTTAGAACATTTGAATATGTTTATAATGAACTGGTTGTTAGCTATAATAATAAGTTAAATACTATATAATGGAACATCTAATTAAAAAAATTACTAACAAAACACATTTTTAACTTTATTTTTAGAGATATAAATTTTTATGTGTGTGTCCCAAATTTTATTCAACTCCATTAAGTCCACTCTGTTACATGGAGTTTTAACATAAAAAATGAAAATATATTAAAGGGAGCAATAGTACTGAACTCTCTAAAGGGCATATGTTCACTTTGTCAGCGAAATTAGATTGAATCTTCATGAACAAAAAATTAGATGGCTTTTATGTCTATGGATTACCGAAATGTAAATAGTAAATGTCCACTCTGTTACATCTTTTTTATTAATCTAATAACTACTTTTTAATACAATAAACCATTAGGAAGAAGATCATTATTAATAGCTGTTAAATATTCCTTAGTTTTTTTTTACTGAGTATGAAATTTTAAGCTACAATTCTACTTTTTGAGTTAGTTGTCCACTCTGTTACACTGTCCACTCTGTTACGCATACTGTGTAACAGAGTGGACCAGTATTGTAACAGTGTGGACAATTTGTAACAGACATGCTATTTCTTTTACTAAACAAATATTTTACTATTATAATTTATATTTTTACTTTTAAAAGTATTATATACATTTAATCTAACACTCGAATATCAAATATAATTTTTTAGATAATGGCAAAAGATACTAATACAGAACGTCAATGTCATTAACGATGACGTCAAAAATTAGACGCTCAGAGAAAGTAAGAAAATTTTAAAAAATGACAGAAAAGCTATTGCAGATACAAAAACAATCGACAATGTAAAACAAAATTGCATAAAAAAAAAAAAAAAAGTAGAGATGATGTCAGCAGGACAACAGCTGGGAGAAATGGAACAGTAACTAAAAAGCAGGATAAAAAGCGGAAAGCTATTTACTTAATACACTTTATAACCTCCATAAAAGGTATATAAGAGAGGGGGGGAGAAAAATTTAGCTATCAGACATTTTCTAGATATTGTTTGCTTAATGCTGTATCCCCAAAAATAAAAGACATACTTGCTTATGTTTACAGTATTGTAATATCCACACAAATCAATGACTTTATTTAAGAAAGGAATGATTAATTGACTGTGCAGACTGAGAAAAATCAGCTAAGGATATGTCTGTAAATCAACTCCAAAATTTTGCATGTATGATGTGTGTAAAAATTGTACCAATACAGAGAGTAGTGGACTATAATATGATTTTGGAATGGCCAGAGTGGATCAGGAAAAAAGAATAAATTCTTAAGACTTGATGAACAAGAAATATTAAAACAATAACAAAGATAGTGAAGCAGACAAAGATGAATCAAATTGGTGAGCTTGTTGTCCCAAATTTTAAAACTTCGTTAGTTTCTTATGGCTTTACATCAAAATCTTTTAAAGTTTAATTCATTCCGACCTGCATTATCTATTTTTAATCATCACCTGCTAATATCTTTTAAGACATTTTTTATTTACTTATCATTTCCTGTTCATATCGGCCGGCAATCTTTTTTCTTTTACTAGTTTCATTCGTATTATCGGCGTTTTACTCGAACCTGCCAACAGATGGCGTGAGGTGTCCAGACAGCCGTCATTACTACGTCACTGAGAACGAAATGCGGCAGAAATCGCTTCTGCGGGGCTGCCGTCGGCATATCAATGAGGAAGTAAAGGATACATAGCTGGTGACTTCGTTTGCTCTTGTCTTGTTTCCTTCTTGTTTTGTCTTGCCTGTGCTGTGATGGCGTAGAATTATAGAACGGTGGTTCTTTTAGAACCAGTTTGTATGCTGGGCATACATGTTCAGTAGTTCCATCATGGAGGCGACATTTTTAAAATAATAGTTCTATTTGTTTAAAGGCCGGAGTAATACCTGCTTCAAAAGCAATGGACGGAGTTTGAACTTTTTCGGCGTGATGGATGTGCGGGGTCGGTTTGTTGTTTTTCTGGAATTACTGTCCCTGGTTTAAAGTAAGATTTATAAAATTCTCTTGAGTTTCCGTGAATGTGATAGTTGCTGCTGTTAATTGACGAAAGTGTTTTTTTGAGGAATGAGTTGTTATCAGGTAGAGTTAGTCCCTGAGTTGTCTCCTCGGAAGTCAATGGTGCAACAGGTTTTGTTTAATAAAAGTTTTATGGCATTCACGTAGCGGGACAGGCCATGATGGTTAATGACGTTAGACTGGAGTTGCATCTCTTCTACTTTTTCTTTGCTTCCAATATAAACTTAACTTCTTTATTGTTCTTGTATGAAACGTAGTTTGATGATATCTTTCTTTTTTCAAGTTTACATTTAATCGTTTCATGTTTTATATTATATTAAAATTTAAGAGATTATAAAGTATTAGCAACTTATAAATGTAAAGTTAAGTATTTTGGAAATTGTTAAAAGCTATTTAATTGGTAAAAGTTTTTTTTTAAGAGGTATGTTTAAATGTTAACAACCTCATGTTTAACGATGTTTAAATTAAATAACAATAATATTAGCGAGGTTTGTTATAGCTTATAAAAATGTAAAGTTTAAAGGTAAATGCTCTATTTATGTATTTAAAGCTTAACTTTAAATGCCAGTCTAAATTTACCTTCACCCGATGAGTTCCAGTGATTTACATAATCTGTAAAGTTTAGAAATATGGATTAGTTAATATCCAATAGACTGTGATACTTAAAGTTCATCTATTTTTTACAAATGTTATGTTTTAATAAAGTTTATTTGTTTTTAACCACTTTGTATTCATTGAACTTTTCCATACTTTTAGAGCACACACACATTCCTTGCAATTTCTTTTCAGCCATTTTTACTTTTTAACTCCATCTACTTAATTTCCATATCTAGATCTCTTCACGCTTCATATTGCATAGCTGCTTAATTTTATTGTCTTAGATTTAGTGGGGATTTTCCTTTATAAGGAAAATTTCCCTAACAGAGCTTGTTAATGCGTTTAAAAAATATATCAAACTTTTCAAAAAATATATCTTTAACATTCAATACTGAACGTGCCTGAAGAACTTGGGAGAAGATGAAGCTGCACTTCATCTAGATTTCAGCGAGAACTTCAAAAGCAAATTAGACGAGGAATTAGAGTCACCATATTAGATGCTCTTGAAAGCAAGTATGCTTACATACCAGGTTCTGTACATGAAATCGCAAGAGAAACCAATAACATTTTGTTCTATTTCATCTAAAGATAAAAATAAGCACTCAACGATTAAACTTTAAAAACTGGCAATTAAAAATATGGAAAGAGCCGGTTAAATTCAGGATTTTCTGATTTGATCTTTTCCATTTCCTTTAGCTTGGACGTTTCTGATTTCACATTGCACTGGCAATTCGACGATCTTTTTATTCTCATACACATACTTGCTAGTCGGTGGATAAACATACCTATTTTATTATATTGTCAGATCTTAATTCTATACAAATTATTAAAAAAAAGGTACTTATGTAGCTAGCTGTGTAAGCATGTTGTATATAACTTTGCTGCTTACTTATTTTAAAATTTAAAATAGATGGGAAATTAGTATCTCAAGTTTATTCAAAATGATATAAATAAAAATATTTTATTTAGTATATAAATTATTTGTTTACTGTAAACTCATTATATATATTTTAAATTAATATTCAGTGACATAAATGTACTTACTGGCTACTAAAGAAATTATTCTCACTAGCCAGTAACTGGTTACTATAAAACAAAACCTACCGGCCAGTGCATACTAAGCAAAATTACTTATTTTCATCCTTAGTCTCTTCTTTTTTAGCGCATGGCCTAGCAGTCATTTGGGCCCACTTGGAACAAGTATTGAAAATGACTAGCAATAATTACAACATAGTTCATTTTTTTTCAGATGGACCTTTTAACCAGTACAAACACCTCAAAAAAATTTTTACCTATTTAATAAACATGTTGATAAATTTAAATTTCAGTAGAGCACACAGAATTGTTTTGAATCAGGCAATGGCACAGTAGCCGCTAATGGAGTAGGAGGAATGCTAAAGAGCATGGCAGATGTTAATGATTCTTTTAGAGAACTAAAAGACATCATCAATGTGAAGTTGTATCTTATTTCAGAGATAGATAAGATGAGTAGAGCTATTCCAAATAAAATTCCCATTCTTAAAGGAACATTGGCTGTTCAGCAGTTAGTAGAGATTAGATAGAGACTAGATTAGGTAGAGAAGTGTATCTTGTTTTTGCCGAAAAAATAGTCTGTGCTTTAAAGCTACGCTTTAAAGTAATACAACTGTCAAATAACATCCAATCTTGCTTCTCATAAAAATATTCATAAAATACTCAAAGCATCAGATTTTTATTCTTCTGACTCGGACTCAAATGGAACCTCCACAAACGAAGAGTGTGAAGTGAAAGTTGATGATTCCATGCAAAAAGTTTTGCCGGATAATATAAAAACTGGGAAATACATGTTGGCTGCATTTAAAACAGATGAAGCTATGTGTAATTTGAAATACAAATATGTTGCAGTTATTCAAGAAGTAGAAGATGAAGATGGAGAAGTAAAAGTAATGTATTTAAAGACTATTAAGGATTGTGGGAGGTTATTTTTAGCTGATGAAAACAATATTTCATACATTCGTTTAGAAGAAATCATAACAATTCTTCCTGAACTCAAATGCAAGTTGTAGGTGGTCATCTGTACTATGAATTTCCAAATAACGTAGATGTATTCAAGAAAGCACAAGTTTCATGTAAATCTTCTTATATGGCAAATAAAATATTAGGTGGAAGGTAAGGAAGTTTTTATTTAATTATAGTATATAATACTGTTGATATTTTCCCAAGAAAATACAGTTGTCCAATCTGTTACAAAGCTGTCCACTCTGTTACATTACAGATTTTTTTAATTCTAGGATAAAATTGCTTAAATAATGTGAAGTAAAGGTATCCTCCTATTATTTTAGAAACTGTGCTACATGTTTTAACATATAAAAATAATATTTTCTAAATTAGCACAACACTTAAATAAACTTTTATCCAGTATTATTCCAAAATTTGTAACAGAGTAGACTGCAATATCATTAAAAAACATACAATTTAAGGTTTCTTGTAATTTTTTTTATATATACAAGAAATATACAGTGCTTGAAAGGTATAAAGTCAAAAAGCTTAAATTGCACTGAATAACTTACACAGGAAAACAAATTTTATTCATGTAACAGAGTGGACAAAATCTTTCATTTCTCATCACAAAACCTTATAAAAAATATAATATAAATTTTTTTACAAAGTTAAAATTTATAGCATGATAAAGTTCAGAGTCTTGGCTGTCACTGAAGCATAAAGTTATTGTGAAAATATAATTTTAGAAAAAAAAGTTTCAAAAGATCAAATTTACATTTTTTTGGGAATGACCCACACACATATGTATATATGTATACATATAGCTTCTATATATGTATAAATATGCATATATATATATATATAGGTATACATACATATGTATATATAACACTGGCGCCCGGCTAACCGAAAAGTACCATTTTATTTTTTGTTTTTATTTTATCAATATTGCATACACATTTTAATATTAATTCTAGTTAATATATACAAACTCAACCTTTTTTATGAAGAAAATATTCAAAAAAATCAAGATGCTGCTAATATCAATGGTGATCATGATCTTTTCCCCCCAAGACAAATCAATCGATCAGGTTTTTTTGTTTATTAAATCAGGATAAATATGACATGAAATTTCCTTATTTTATGTGTATAATGGTATTTAATGCGTTTTATGGTGTAAATTGTATTTTTATCTAAGATAACAATAGAGCACAATTGTAGCTTTCGCACTGTAGCTGCAACTCTAACTGTTGAAGTTGTATTGTTTATGTTTACTTTTTTGCATTTGTTCGGGTTCAATTTGTAAAGATTTTTATTTTTTCCTGATTTCATGTGTAATTCTGTCTAAAATGGCTGATTCCAATATTTCTATTGAAAAAAGACAGGAAAAGAAAACATGTTAGTTTGATAATAATCCAAAAAGTAGAGATCATATAAAAACTTGATTTTACTCTGAAAGCTAAATTTTTATTATTTTATGTAATTATTTTAATTTATTGAAAGCATTCATTATAATTTCAATGTTTAACTGCATTCAAATCACTGTTTAAAAAATGTAAACAAAACAGTGACCAGAAATCCACAAGATTCTGAAATCTGCACTAGCTTTGGTTTCAAGATGTGTGGATTTGAGGGAGTCTACTGTATTTTTATGGATATACTGTATTGTTATAGCACA
The DNA here is from genome assembly GCA_963932465.1 of Maratus speciosus. Taxonomy (NCBI): domain Eukaryota; kingdom Metazoa; phylum Arthropoda; class Arachnida; order Araneae; family Salticidae; genus Maratus; species Maratus speciosus. Next base: position 82,415,245 of record OZ010794.1, read on the forward strand.
TAACATTTTGTCTCACAGTGATATATAAAACCTTTGCAAAAACTTGCATTATTTTTGGCATTTCAGATGTTTCCTCAGTGGCATAAGGGTTGTTTAAAAAAAAATGGTATTTTCTGTTATTAAATTACAAAAAAAAAAAAAAAAATTTCTTTGTTCTTACAAAAGTGTGCAGCACATAAATTTCAAAATAGTGCTGTGTCTCACTTGACATCGCCAAAAATTCTGGAGCATTTCTTGAAAGAAATGTAAAAAGAAATATCTCTGCTCTTCTGAAAAGCAAGTTGGGGGGGGGGGGTAAAGTTTGCTGTAATTAACCAGGGTTGCCAGAAAAGGAATTTACGTTCAAATATATTAGTGACCGAGTAAATTTTCCCATTGAAATAAAAAAAATAGTAGTCCTTTGAATGGATTCTGAGGTCTAGGAAAGCACAGAAATCTGTGCACAGAAATGTACTGCATAGGGAATTCAAAGAGATTCTGTTTAATGCATGTACAAAGAGAAATTTTTCTGCTGCTCTGAAAAGTGAGCATTAGGAGAAAAGATTGCTGAATGTTCTAGGTTTATCTAATGTTGATAGAAATGGCATTTATGGCCATTTTTTGATGACTTTCTAACATTTTTCGCGGTCTATGGGGAAAAATCGTTTGTGATGTACTTTAATAATATTATACTACAGTAGAAGATCTTTATAACGCAATTCTCCATATAACGCACAACTTCTCAGATGTAAACAATGATTTTTACAGTTAAAAAGCACCTGCACTTTCACATTGTAAAATATTGCCACTCTCTAGAGGACTAAATTTGATACATTAGTTCAACTTTATCTTCTAATTTAAGACCTTTTTACTGAAAAAATGCTATTATTACAATAAACATTTTTGAAAATGTCTAATATAAGGGATGGTTGTGTCAGTTATATTTGGATCATGTTTATAAAGTAAATTTAACAATGTCTGACCTATATTATGCAAAAATTTATAATTTGGATAACTCTTGGTAACAAGGAAATGCAGTATAAAGATATTCTAATGTATTTTGATGTGTTTCAGACATATTTGGCCATGTTTACAAGGTGAATTTAATGATGTGATCCATATAACGCAAAATTCCATATAACGCACAACCTTGCGTTTTTAGGTTTGCATTATAAAGATCTTCTACTGTATTTTAAACAGATGGTAATTTATAGATGATTACTGAGCTGTATTACACAGTGCTTACTGTAGAGTAGGGTAGTACATAGAATTTATCATTCATTGACGGAGACACACAAAATAATTTGGCTACAAAAGAAACTGTACTATTGAAAACTATGAACAATAACTGCTGGAAGTACGTTTTGAGTTGTAATGAATAATCTTCATGATATTCACGAGTTTCATGTTATTCTTTGTTTAAATCAAAGTTGGGAGAGCTTAGATGAAGAATTCACGATTCGTGCAAAATCATATTTAAGTCATCAAGCATATTTCACTACTGAAAGTGGCACAGGTATTGTTCAGTTGTAAATAATCACCAACAAGAAATCCTTTAGATCATGTTATTGGCAATCCAATTATATACAAAATGTACACTATTTACATATTTATAGATGAAACCTATAATTAATACTTGAAAAGTACTGGTTTAAATATTTATAAATTCCACACCGGGAATCCAAGATGATTTCTTATTAAATTCAGGAATATTTATTTCTCCCTTTTTGGAAGATCAAGAAATACACAGCGAGCATGCTGCGTTCGAGATTCACATTCACAATAAAACTAAACTAAAAGAAGAAGAAAGAAAAAATGTTTTTTAAATAATTCTCTAGTCATACCACGTGATCTTGCGTCTTCTGTCTGGCTAAGAGAGGGCCGCTCAAGAGGGTTGCCAAATATTCCACAAGTTGTGGCACACTTTTTAAATTTAAACTATTTTTTTTTAATATTACTTGGTGCGTATAAATTTTATAGATCATATACAGGGCAGCACAAAAGATTTTAAGTACATTTCTGTTTATTCACTGAAATGGCTGAATAGAAATTTTCAACTGTGCTTTTCGTTTAACTCAACTAACTTTTAGTATACATGAAAATCCATAGTTCATAATTAGAACTGCACAAAAAAATTATATTTTTCTTATTATTGCTTGTAATAGAAATTGGGTTTTAAAATTTTTTATTTAGACGTCATATTTCATTTTAATAAAATGTGAAGTTTTGTTACAGTATTCTGAATGTGTTGGAAAGTGTCACATAATCTATGCTGGGTGCAGGACTTTTTTGTTCGTGTTTATTCTTTTATTTGCAGACCACAAACACTTTATTTTGAATTTTATTTTATTATTATATTGGATAGATTTGTGAGAATATGCATTACTCTTTTTCATAATGCAGTGATAAAATCTTGAAATATTAATTTCTTTCAGTCACATTCAGAAAATATTTTCATAAAGGGACATTTTGCCAGCAAAGCCTATTGAATCATCCACTTCCTGATGAAGTTTTTTAACAGCACCAAATTGTCACTTTCTATGTTGTTCCTCCCCTTCACAGATAAAAAGTAAGTTGTCATTCTATATTTTGCAATAATTGACTGATAAGAATAATTGCTACTTGTATACTTTCCTGTCAATCGTTTTCTGTAAAAACTATTTGTCGCCAATAGTGTGTCTTAACAGTAATAACACTGGACAACAATGCTTTTGCCACAGGACTGAAATTAGTTGATTCTAGATCAGTTTCTTGCACTGATTCTGAATCTAGTATTAATACATGGAAATTATTCCAGAGGGAAACATTCGCCTTGGATACAATATTTCAAATGAAAATCAAATTTCTAAGTAATTGCTTAAAAAGGCGCAAAGGCCAACATGGTGAAAAAGATTCCAAGCTGGGACTCGAACCCGGGCCATCAGTATAGCGCACTGACGTTCTACCGACTAAACCACTTGGAACGATACCCAGCAAGGAAAATTTCTCACTATTATTTGTTGGCAAGGCTACAAACGCAGCACAAGATGGAATGTTTACCGTGAGCCACCAACCTGGGGCAAACACGGAATATAATTAAATCCAGCATAGATAGAAACAATATTAATACATGGAAATTATTCCAGAGGGAAACATTCGCCTTGGATACAATATTTCAAAGGAAAATCAAATTTCTAAGTAATTATTCCATCTTGTGCTGCGTTTGTAGCCTTGCCAACATATAATAGTGAGAAATTTTCCTTGCTGGGTATCGTTCAAAGTGGTTTAGTCGGTAGAACGTCAGTGCGCTATACTGGTGGCCCAGGTTCGAGTCCCAGCTTGGAATCTTTTTCACTATGTTGGCCTTTGCGCCTTTTTAAGCAATTACTTAGAAATTTGATTTTCATTTGAAATATTGTATCCAAGGCGAATGTTTCCCTCTGGAATAATTTCCATGTATTAATATTGTTTCTATCTATGCTGGATTTAATTATATTCCGCATTTGCCCCAGGTTGGTGGCTCACGGTAAATATTCCATCTTGTGCTGCGTTTGTAGCCTTGCCAACATATAATAGGGAGAAATTTTCCTTGCTGGGTATCATTCCAAGTGGTTTATTCGGTAGAACGTCAGTGTGCTATACTGATGGCCCAGGTTCGCGTCTTTTCACTATGTTGGCCTTTGCGCCTTTTTAAGCAATTACTTAGAAATTTGATTTTCATTTGAAATATTGTATCCAAGGCGAATGTTTCCCTCTGGAATAATTTCCATGTATTAATATTGTTTCTTTCTATGCTGGATTTAATTATATTCCGTGTTTGCCCCAGGTTGGTGGCTCACGGTAAATATTCCATCTTGTGCTGCGTTTGTAGCCTTGCCAACATATAATAGTGAGAAATTTTCCTTGCTGGGTATCGTTCCAAGTGGTTTAGTCGGTAGAACATCAGTGCGCTATACTGATGGCCCGGGTTCGAGTCCCAGCTTGGAATCTTTTTCACTATGTTGGCCTTTGCGCCTTTTTAAGTAATTACTTAGAAATTTGATTTTTATTTGAAATACTGAATCTAGTAGTTTTAGATTTTCTCCAGTATGTCTAGTTTTTGAGATACAGTAGGCTCTCTTAAATCCGCATAGCTTGGGACCAAAGCTTGTGCAGATTTTAGATTTTTGTGGATTTCAGGTCAGTGCTTTGTTTATACATTTTTTAAACAGTATTTTGAATGTAATAATGCAATCAAAATTATAATGTATGCTTGCAATATAGTAAAATATTAAAATAATTAAGTAAAGTAATAAACTAAAATGTTAGATAATTTTAAAAATGATTAGATTATTAAAAGAAAAGGTCAAGTAAATAATTAATAATGTATAATTAAATATGCGTAATGATGAGATATATTTTCCCTGAATTATTCAATGAAAGTTTTCTCATAAAGGTAACTCATTAATTCACATCAAAATCATAAAGTTAGGAAGTTATATGTCAGGTTTTGCTAGCCTTAATAACCAAAAAAGGTTAATTAATACCTAAATATATTTGGTAAAAAGATTGGAATTATCAGTGATATCAGCAATAACTTGGGTTTTTTTTTCACAAATAAGTTTATACTTCCTTCATGAAAAACCACGAATTCAGTCATATTAATTGTGGAGAATTACATATTAGAATACAGTACAGTCTCGAAAATCCACTCTTCTAAAATCCTCAATCTTCCGAAATACCTATAAATTTTAAAATGTAAACAAGTTGCTCAAGTGAGTGTGAAAAACAAAACATGCATCTATGAAAAAGTAAATACTTTCAAACTTTATGGTTTTATTAAATCTTTCTCAATGCTTAATTAAGCTTTAAAAGTAATAGATGCATAACAATCGGTCTCCTTTTTCACCATCTCTTGAGCATTACAAAAATATGAAAAAGGTTATATAAATACATGACTACAAATACATGAAAATACAAAAATGTAATATTTCAAAAGCTCAACAAAAAAAATTACACTTTAAATTAAAAAAAAAACAATCTGATCAATGTCAGGTCACACAAGACTTTGTTGGCAAGGCATTGATCAGAGTGAATAACATTGTAAGAAAAATTATAACCCCCCAATAAAAATTTAAATATCTGAAATAGTTTCGCAAAATTTCAGTAACTGCTCTTTAACTTATGGTTTTGTAAAACACTCTGCCAAGTTAAATTTACTAGCAATATATTTAAGTTTAAATACTTTATCAAACACTAAATTTCTAAGAAAAGGATATTTTATATGAATGTGCTTAGTTTTCTGATTTTCAAAAGGGGAATTAGAAAAGGCTATTGCAGCTTGGTTATCACAGAACAGAGTACAATCACTCAAGTTTAAGTTACATACTTCATTTCGCAAAACATTTTGGACCCAGATTAACTCTTTAGCAGCTTCAGTTAAACTGATATATTCGGTCTCCATTGTTGAAAGGCTTATACATTTCTGTTTAAAAGTCTTCCAAGATATGGGCGTTTCATCTAGAAACAAAATATATTCTCCTATGGAGACTTGATTGTTTCTGTTTGCTGCAATATCTGAATCAGAATAACATGAGAGATTTGATTGACTGACTCTGGATAGCTCACGTTTATAATTTTTAGTATATTTTAGATAATCCATATATTTTAATAAACAATTCCAGTGAATAATTACAGGATTTTATTGAAAATGAGATAATAAATTAACTGCAAGCATGATATCTAGTCTAGTCCTCCCAGCTATAAAAAACAAACAGCGTATAAGATTTATATACAGAAACCTAGACATACTTTAAATGTCTTCCTTAGTGGAAGGTGAATACTGTTTCGACAACACCAAGCCCTTGGGAATAGGTAAAGAGCTTACTGGAAATTTAAATTCTGAAAACATTTCACAAACTTTCTCAATGTATGAAGTCTGGTGAATGAACAGGTGATTTCCTATCTCTTCCAACTCTATACCCAATTGCTTTCTGGTTGTTCCCAAAATTTTTAAGTTAAAATGTTTTTGTAGCAAATTTATCCCAAAATCTAAATCATCTTTACTTTTCCCAAGAAGAACGATGTCGTCAACATAAAGCAAAAGGATCAATCTGAACTGAAACATATACAGTGGAACCCCGCTAATTCGGACCCCGTAAATTCGGATCTCCGGATAATCCGGATCGGTCTGGTCGATTTTTGTTTCAAGTTTGAGACGCGATAGGCAAATTTCCATAACATTCATTTATTTCATCCACGTATTCTGAATAAAAAAGTCTTTTCTGAAATCTTTAGAAGAATATCTAAAGCATTCTTATTTAAACTCTTTGATGTTATCCTTCAAAGAACAACAATGTATCACTTTAAGTTTGCCAATTGTATGGTTTCGGGTGTTACAAAATATTTAAAATAGTGCAACTTACCCATCAAAGCTGTCCTCCTAATTGATAATGCCCCGACACGCCCCTAAGAAAGTCAACTGACAAAAGGAAACATAACGGTAAAGATTTTACCTCCTAATGTGACAGCGCTGGTACGCCAATGGATAAAGGGGTTCTTCAGAACATTAAGATAGTTTATAAATGACAAATGCTGACTGAACTTTTAGAAGATGATGGAGAACATGGAGTGGTAGAGATTCTCAAATAAATCAATATCAAGATAAACAAAGTAATCTATATGATTGCTGAATCTTGGGATCAGGGTGCTGAAAATACTCTCCGAAAGTCGTGGAAGAATTTATAGCCTGCAGATTGTGATTTCTCGAATAATAAGCTTGAAACAGAAGGAGGAATAAGCGAGAATGAAAATTGCACCTGAAGATTTTGTGAGCATGTTAAAAAAAAAATTATGGTTGCTCAGATGTTGATATCAGCGACATTAGCAATTGGTTGGAAGCAAAAAATAATGAAAGTTACGCCTTACTTATAGATGACGAAATAATCGCTTTGTGCAGAACTGAAGAAAATGAAAATGGAGATGATACAGACGAAAATACCATTATCAATTATGATCAACCAAAAGTTATTAGTCATAATGAAGCAACGTCTCATTTAGAATAATTAATGGTTTCTTTCGAACGTCAGGTGGAGACTACACACAACGAACTACTTAGCTTAAGCGGATGCGTGACCGTGCGGCCCGCAAAAGGTATACAAAACTGGCACAGCAGAAGGTTACAAACTTTATAATTACAAAGTAAACATTTTTTACTGTCTGTAAATATTCAATATGTTTAATATAAAGGTGATTTTCTGTAAGTCTGTTTTATTTTATTTCATTTTTTCTCATTCTCCGGATTTTCGATAATCCGGATTCGGTCTGGTCCCAATTAATCCGAATTATCGGGGTTTTACTGTACACACAATTGCATCAATCGAGTTTATAAAAATTCAGTTTGGATAAAACATCATCCACCTAAAGAACCATTGTCTGCCACTTTGATGCAGGCCCTAAATGGCTTTATTTAACTTACAAACTTTATTTTTTTCTTTAACAAAACCCTCAGATTGGTGCATGTATACAGTCTCATCCAGATTTGCATAAAGATAGGCATTGTTGACGTCTACCTGGACATTACCCCATTTTAACAGACATGAAAATATAGCAAACAATCATCTAACTATTGAAAGACTTACAACTGAACTAAAAACTTCTTCATAATTTTCTCCTTTAATTTGATTAAAACTTTTCGCCACCAACCTAGCTTTATACCTAACTATTTAATTTTTCTCGTTTCTTTACGATTACCAAGAATTTTAGCATATTTTGGTGCTGTCACAAGATCCCGTACATAACGTTCATACATAACGTTCAATTATTGATTCATTGCGTCCCTCCAATTTGATGATTCAGGAGATTTTATGGCTTGATTGTAAGTTTGAGGAATTTTAATTTCAGTTTAATTGGCTTCATTTACATTTTAAAATAATCAGATACTTTACCTGATTCTTTATTTTTACTGCAAAAATCAAATAAGTTTTTGTCACATTCTGTTTTATTTGCTTTACAATAATCTGTTAATTCATTAAACGATCTAATTCTTGTGTTGGTACCTTCTATGCCATAATAAATATATGTTTTATTTCTTATTTTGCGTCGTACTGCCTTACGGGTCCATGGAATAGGTGTACAAGATCTCAAACTACTCTGTTCTAAATTTTGTTTTAAATCTGACCCACTAACTTTTCCAGTGTAATTTCCCAATTGAGATGTACTCTCAGGTTCATCAAAAATATCTCCATCTTCTGGAAAATCCAAAAAGTAAAAAATTAAATTTTTGTTCTTTAAATTTTGAAACTATATCTACCACCCCTTTTTGTTTCATCAAACCTAACGTTAATGGTTTCTACTATTTTGTTTTCCTCCATCAATCAAATTCAGCAGCATTTAGTTGTTTGAGCATAGCCACTCATGATTCCTAGTTTAGCTCGCATATCAAGCTTCCTTCTAACTTGCCTGGGCACTCCAACATATGCTAAACAACCAAATTTTTTAAAATGAGAAACCAAGGATTTGTACCGGAATACGTCTCAAAAATTGTCTTATTATTTTGTTTGTGACATACCCTATTCCAGACATAGGAAAAACACATTAAGGCTTCAGCCTAAAATTTTTGAGACAAGCCACTAGCATTGAGGAGAGTTTTTACACCATCAAGAGCAGTCAAATTGAAACGCTCCGCGACACCGTTCATTTCGGGGCTATACGAATTCGTTTTCTCATGAGAAATTCTTCCCTGCTTTTTTAAAAAAGTGTCAATTTCTTGGTAACAGAATTCTAAACCACCGTCAGTTCTTATAGATATGATTTTCTTATTTAAGCACCTTTAAAACTTGAATTACTTTTAATTACTTTGAAAATTCAAAAAGGTCTGAAAAATGTCAGACTTGTTCCTGATCCTGTAGACTGTAACAGAACGAGAAAAATCATTAATGATGGTGAAAAATACCTACTTCTTCCATGTGATGCCACTTCTAAAGGCCCGCACAAATCCATGTGCAAGAGCTCCAGAGCAGTTTCGACCTTATTTTAGCTATAGCTTTAATGATGTTCTTTTAGACTTAGCAAGTTTACAGGAGATGCAATCCTTGGCCAACTTTGTCAGCACTGGAAGGCCTGTAACACCTCCATTTTATTTATGTTAACTAGATACTCATTATTTACATGACAGAATGTTTCATTCCACAATTCATTCAAGTTAACTTTTTCTGAATGATTACTGAATGTTAACCGAGTTGCTTTCTCTTTCACACATAATTTTATAATGACAAGGTTTCAAAAAATGCAAATCATTTTTTCTAACTGCATAAAATAACCAATTCCAATCTTTATCATATACAATAAGTTTACCTTGACTACCGACAAAATTTACACCTAATTTTTCAAGTTTATTACCAGACAAGCGATTTCTGCTTATTGGGATTGTACAAGACATTCTTAAGAATAATTTGATTAAAGCTACCATCTTTACACTTTATAAAAAAAATTACAGTACCCTCCCCTGAACAGGACTTTCCTTTTCTCCAACTGCAAGAGACATCTGCATATTTGAAACTGGTTCAAAATCCAAAAACAGGTTTTTTTATTACAAAACATTTCCCGTAGCAGCTGTGTCAAAGACCCAGCTACTACTTTGGCCAAAATCAGATGAATTAGCTTCATAAAAGTTTGGAGAAAATTCAATCAAACTAGCCTCTTGTTCAGAAAAGGTACATTTAACATTATTACATTTTAATTCAACATTAGTAGATTCTGAAAATTTATTTTTAAACTGAGAATTTTTAGATTGAAAATTTTTAGACTTATTTTTAAATTTACAATTAGCAATTAAATGACCATATGATTTGCAACAATAACAGGGACCTATTGATTTAATTTGTTTAGCATTATAATTCTTAGAAAATTTACTTTCATTTACAAAATTCTCAGATTTAGAAGGTTTACTTTGATTTACACAAAAATTCTCAGATTAATAAATTTTATCTGTTTTACATTTGATTATTTCCCCAGAAAAAGCAACATTAGTGTCAGAAAGATCTTTCTTAGCTAGCTTCAATTTGTTCTCCTCCAGCAGCAATTCAGTCTCGATATTGTCCAGAACAAACTTCTTATCAGGCCACCTGTAGATTGCCTGGACAGAAGACTGGAACTCCTCTGGCAAACTTCTGATCATTTTATATCCCATGTACAGCGGCTGTAGAGTATGTCTCACTTCCCGAAATCTCTCGGCTGCTTGCTTCACTCGACAGATAAATAAACCAAGACCTTGGCTGGGAATATAACGGACACTAAAAAATTCACCGAACAGCTGTATAACACGAACACTTGTGGTAGGTTCAAAATGGTCTTTCAGGATTTTCCAGGCTGTAGCTTCGCTAGTAATACTGGCAATCAAAGGCTTGAATTCAGGTGATAAGGTCTGGTCTATTATTGTGTAGGATCTGGCTATCCGCAAATTCATCTCAATTCTTTCCCTCCATGTAAACTGGTCTGTTACAGGAACTTTTTTTCCATCTGTATTTTTTTCTCCCGATGATTCACCACTTTCCTTCCCTCCGGTGTCTGAGTCAGGATTTTTGATGAATTCCCACAAACCAAAATGCATCAACAGGACCTTTAATTTGGCTTTCCATGTTTCCCAATTCGTTGAGGTCTAAAGAACAACAGAGGTCTAGAGAGAATTCCATCTTTTCACGGCTTCCATCGAAATACTCGTAGAAAGCTTTTAAAATGTCGAAAAAGTCCACAAAAATATCGCCGAAAGCACAAGTCACCAACTCTAGACGCATCTAAAAACAGCAAAAAAAAAAAAATCATCCTCACTCTACAACAGAAAAACATATCTTCACCTTCCCAAGCCCTCTGGGCCCATAACTTGTCAGCCTGTGAAAACATGGCTGAGCAGAGTTGCAGTGGTTGATGTTCAAGAATTAATTCAGAAACACCAGTTTCATAAAAAGAGTTTCATTATACGTGAGATGAGATGAGTGCTTACACTTAAACAGCATTACTTTGCCGTTAATTAAAACAAAAACTTAAAATAATAGTGAAAATGCAGCTACATTATAGAAGATATGATATACGTACAAAATTACAGGAAGCTAAAGCTTCACCAACAGTCCAGACATTTATACAACGAACTAGCAGTTGTTTTACATAATCTTGTTGCTAATCCGTAAGTGTAAACTTATATCTCAAACGCCATAGGCCACAAAGTATGACGTTGCAAAGCAACTAGTCACAGTGAAAGACGTGATCCCGAAATCAGCAGTAACGATACTTGCCTCAGAAGCTAGTGAATCAAACAAACTGCCGGTCGTTTCGGATATGTAAACAAGTTGCTCAAGAGTGGGTAAAAAACAAAACATGCATCTATATTAAAAAGTAAATACCTTTAAACTTTATGATTTCACTAAATCTTTCTGAATGCTTAATTAAGCTTTAAAAGTAATAGATGAGTAACATGTTGAAATTCACTTTTTTCCACATTCGTTTGAAAAAATTCACGTTGTTTCCGCGATCTTTTGACGAAATATGTGTTTTCTTCGCGATCTTTTGACAGAATTCGTGTTTTTTCTTTGATCTTTTGATGAAGTTCATGTATTTTCTGCGATCTTTTGAAGAAATTCGCTTTTTTGTGCGAACTTTTGACAATATTTGCATTTTTCTGCGATCTTTTGACAAAATTCGCCTTATTTCTCGCAATCTTTTAAAGAAATTCTCGTTTTTTTCCACGGCCCTTTCATGAAATTTAACTTTTACTGAATCCTTTGATGAAATTCGCCCTTTTTCCGCGATTCTTTGAAGAAATTTTGCATTTTTACCGCTATCCTTTCACGAAATGGGCTATTTCTTCTGCGAACGATTGACGAAATTGATTTTTTTCTTTGACTATTTGTCGAAATTCGCGATATTTTTTTATGTCCGAATATTAGGACTGATCTATTTTTTAAAAATTTGGGAAACAAAGGCCTTAATCTTTCGGAAAATTCGGAATAGAATTACCTTTCACAGAAATGACCAAAAAACGGAAAATCGAGGATCCACGGAAGAATCTCATGCCTGATTTATGCAAAATATAGTTTTGTGCACGGTTTTTTAGCTTTTTAAAATATTTGAGCGTATGTGTATTTTCAGGCTTTTTGTTCTTTCATCACTCCACTTTATTAATAAATTCGCAAACCTAAAAAGATGTATAGCTACAAATAGGATGCATTGATTACTCCACGTGGTGGAAGAATCTTAAATTAAAAATAAAGCTCATTTTAAGCGTTATTGCCGATATTCCATCCGTTCCTAATCTCCCCTACTGATGTAAAGAGAAAAAAAAAGAAAATTTTGGTTGGATAAAAAATGATAATGATATCAAAAGAAAAATCCTCCTTGCATTCCCCCTACAGATATTTTACAATAGAGAGTGCCAGACCCCCTCCTCCCCTAATGTGATAACATTATATATGTACAGCCTCTATCGCATAAACCCCAGGAAAAAATGTAGGTAGAACAGGATCAATATGTCTGCATATATATACACATATGTATCGGTATCTATATTCAAGTTAAATTATGCCTAAGAATATATAATGTGATAATTTAATTCTGGAATTTTGTACTGTTTAAGGAAATAAAAATTGTCAAATCGGCAACTTAATTGGCAGTTAAAATGTAGTGCAGTTTATTAAAAAATGTCTTGTTTATTATGTTTCATTCTATTTTTAGATTCGAAAGTAGATAAAACTTTTTCACTGAAGTTCAATAAGTCATCTCCTTGGATGAAAAATGCAACAATCTCTTCATACTGATATTTTGAAGAAGTTTCTGCTATCATCTGAAACAAAACTTTTTCGCTTAAGAAAATGTCATCCATTACAGAAGGAAGTTCTTCTTCTAGTAAACAGCAACAGCACTTTGTTCCTCAAAATGGTGATAAAGAAAAACATTCCTCCATAGATACAAAAGAAAAAGTTTTTATTTGCGAAGTATGTTCCAAAGGATTTTCTTATAATAGTAGTCTAAGAAACCATCTCTTGACACATACAAGTGAAAAAACCTTTATTTGTGAAATATGTTCCAAAGGATTTTCTAGATATTGTCATCTAAGAAGTCATCACTTGACCCATACCGGAGAAAAGCCTTTTGTTTGTGAAATATGTTCCAAAGGATTTTCTCAGAATGGTGATCTAAGAAGCCATCTGTGGACACATACAAGTGAAAAACCCTTTATTTGCAAAATATGTTCCAGAGGATTTTCTAAGAATAGCAATCTAAGAAGCCATCACTTGACACATACAGGAGAAAAACCCTTTATTTGTGAAATATGTTCCAAAGGATTTTCTCAGAATAGTAATCTAAGAAGCCATCTCTTGACCCATACAGGAGAAAAGCCTTTTGTTTGTGAAATATGTTTCAATGGATTTTCTCAGGATACTTCCCTAAGAAGCCATCTCTTGACCCATACAGGTGAAAAACCCTTTGTTTGTGAAATATGTTCCAAAAGATTTTCTCAGAATAGTAATCTAAAAAGCCATCTCTTGACCCATACAGGAGGAAAATCTTTAGTTTGTGAAGTATGTTCCAAAACATTTGTTAGAAATAGTCATCTAAGAAGACATCTCTTGACCCATACCGGAGAAAAGCCGTTTGCCTGTGAAATATGCTCCAAAGGATTTTCTCAGAATGGTAATCTAAGGGCCCATCGCTTGACTCATTTTAGAGAAAAGAAAATCTTATCTTTGTAAAATATGTTCCAAAGGATTTTCTGATAATTGTTACCTAAGAACGCTTTATTTTTCTCAATACCAAATAGACAATTCCTGAAAATATATATTTGTATTTTCAAAATTAGGATGAACTCTGTATATATCATTGCATTTACTATTATCACATTTCTTGTGTTTAAGCATTTAGTAATAAAATAAAAATGTGCACTTTTTTTTCTAAATCCTCAAAAATTCTTTCACAGCATATTGTGTTTTTTATAATAAGGAAATAACTCCTGACCTATTCATTAGGTTACAGTAAACATTTATGTAAAAAATCTTTGATAGTTACTTTTGATATTTTTTTATTTCACTTTTACCCTTGGTAGAAATTAAAAGTCTTGCTGGTTAACCCTAATTAATAGGATCCTATAAATATATGTATGCTAATATAAAACTATGTATGTATAATTAAACAAAGTTGATAATGCTATAAAAGTGATGAAATACCTTTATTTAGATTAACGCTGGCTTCATCGCACAAATTTAATATCTGCCTTCTTGCAAAACCTTCCATGAAATTAAAAAATATAAGTTGCAAGAAAATAGATCCAATTGAATCAAACCAGTTATGTGGAGTATATGAAATCTTTCACCAAAGAACATGGAGCAAAAGCAGTTTTGTATAGGTATGACAAGCAGTAAACTTAAAACTAGAATAAAAGAACATATAGCAGATATCAAATACAGCAGGAGAACCACAGCTTTGGCCAGATTGTGCAGCAAATAACCTTTACAGATTGATTTAGTGTCCCTTGAATTACTTAAAATTTGGAAAGAGTTGCTTTACTGTTTTAGTAACAACAGTAAAAATTAATCCACGCTCACAAATATCCAATTTCATTTTATTTTATGTTTGCACGGATTTTCATTATGCATGAAGTCGCGTGACATTATTTACCAAGTTATTGTTTTTAAAATTTGTTTGCAAAAATATTTCTATCATTAATGATTTTGAAAATGTCGCCGTTTATGCGATGAAACGAGCGTTAATCTAAATAAAGGTATTATATCACTTTTATAGCATTTTTAGCTTTGTTTAATAGGATCCTATTTGACCGAAAAAGAATTTAAAAAAAAAATTCTGATGCCAGGTTATGTCAAGGGAAGTTCCACAGAATTGTATAGTGCAGGCTAGGCTTTAAATCACAAAAAAAAAAGATTTCTTAGGATCACCTACACAATTGTGTAGGTTAGGTCTTAAAGGAATAAAGTATATTTCCAAAAAATTAAGTACTATTCTGACCTAAAAGGATAAATCGTACCTTAATATGTTAAGCAATAGAAAAGTCTTTATTGAAGTAATACTTTTGAAAAAAATATGAAAAGTGTGCTAAAAAATCTAAAAATCTGGTTCAAAATATTTTAAATCAAAAATACAGAGCAAAAAAATTATAGAAATTTAAAAATCTGGAGCAAAAAGTTTCTAAAAATCCAGAACAGAAAATTTGTAAAAATCTAAAAATCCTGAGCAAAAGATTTGTACTAATCTGAAAATCCGAAGCAAAAAACTTTTAAAAATCTAGAGCGAAAACTTGTAAAAATCTATAAATACAGGTAAAAAAATTTCTAAAAATCGAGAGTGAAAAATTTGTAAAAATCTGGAGTGAAACATTCCTGAAAATCTGAAACAAGCAATTTGTAAAAAACTGAAAATCCGGAGCAAAAAATTTATAAAAATCTGAAAATCGAGAGCAAAAAATTTGTAAAAGATCTAAAAATCTGTAAAAATAAAAAATCCACAGCAAAAAATTTGTAAAAATCAAAAAATCTGGAGGAAAAAAAGCTAAAAATATATAAATTGTTTGAAGTTTGTGTGTGGAATGTTTACTTTAAGAAAGAAATTCACATTGGAACTGTGTAGGAAGTTGTGTGTCGAACAGCATGCGCTGTGATTTTGGAGGAATAAAAACCCAACACAGCCCTTTTCTAGAAAGGGAACAGGTGCGACCCTCTGGTAGTAAATAGAAAAGAAAAATTTACCATTTTTATATTGTTTTCAAAATAAAATTGCTTGAATAAATGAAAATTGCGATTGCTTATTGATTAGAAATTATAACATGTTAAAAATCAAACTTTGGATATGAGACAAGCATGGTTCCCATTGAAAAGTCAATCATTTATTTTATTTTTTAGCTAATTGAGTTTATTTTTATATAAATTATTTGGATTATTAAAAGCAGAAATAAAGAACAAGTATGGGTTGAAAATTTTTCCTATTTCTAATATATATAAATTTTAGAACAGTAAGACAAAATTGTACTTATTTTGAAAATGACCCTTTACCAAGTCTTTTTATGTATTAATCGAGATTTTTTGGATATTAAGACTGGCTAAACTGGAAATAAAACTTTCTTACTTTATGATTTTGATGTGAATTAATAGGTGGCAAGTTTCATTGAATAATTCAAGGAAAATGTATCTTATCTTTATTATGCAGATTTAATTATACATTATTATTTATTTACTTGACCTTCACTTTTAATAATTTTTAAAATTATCTTTCTTTTTATCATTTTAGATTATTACTTTACTTAATTATTTTAATATTTTACTATATTACAAGGATTCTTTATAATTTTGATTGCATTATTACATTCAAATTACTGTTTAAAAAGTATAAACAAAGCAATGACCAGAAATCTGCAAAATTCTAAAATCCACACAACTTTTGTTCCCAAGCTGTGCGGATTTCAGGGAGTCTACTGTACTCTAGTCATGAACTTTCATGGCTCTAGCGTATCTCGTCTGCTTATAATTTCTGTTTTTTTTACGACTACAAAACTGGTTTCTGGCTTCTTCCTCTACAGAGATTTTTGAGATAGCACTTCACAGAGATATGTAAAATGCGAAATTTATTACGATTTATTGTTATTTTGATTTTTTCTTTATTACATGGAGCTCCAGATCCATATATGGGGATTTATGACTTATACTGCGATATGCATTTTCATATGTGTATTGCTACTAATACTGCAAGATAATTTTGTTGCATGTTTTGAGCCTTGTTAATGATGGCACCTTTCATTGTTTGCCAAGAGCTGAAATGCGCCTACTTAGTGAAAGATTGGACAGTAGGGTGGAGCGAAAAAAAATTATTTTTTAAAAATCAAAAACGGGTAGGCGCCAAAAGTTGCCTTTATACTTGTACATCAACTGCGTGAAATTTTACCGATGAAAAAAAAATGGCTTGAGTCTGCGCTTTTGGTCCAAAAGTCGAAATTTTGGGTAAAATTTGAGATTAAAAAAAAAAAAAATTCTTATGGAGATGGTTATTACTTAAAAGTGTTATTTAAACCTTCATTATGAATGACTTAACATATTTAAACGATAAAACGATATCTTTATTCCGTATAACTGGAGCAAAACTGATAACTTTCGGTAAAAAAGGACGTTGCCACTTTGTTGTGTCATTCAACGAATTGTTGTTTAGAATACAGCTCTTACCTTGTTGCTTTCAAAACTACCCAGGACATAGCTCGACCACGCTACCATGTGAACACAATGCTTTATTTATACATTGAATTGTGATTTTTTATCAAAGAGTGGCATAAGTTTTCTATGTATCAACCTAGTCCATCTCTTCTTTGTATCCACAGACTTTGGATGCTGCTGCTGTGATCTCCTTCACGTATTTTTCTACTACTTGTGTAAGAGACGGCAAATAATGTAATGCAGTGGGGATGATATTCATATAAATCTATTCAGCCGTCTATTATCTTCAACAAGATTGCACCTGATAAACGCATATTGATTAGGGGTTCTGTTGCCACAACAATTTTCCAATGAATTTGATTTATATAATTATTCGCTTCAAAGTTGATTATCGATATTTCAGATTTGCGTATGTCACCATTTACTCTCACATTTCATCTATTATGTGCTGAGCAGCTAGCTGTTTAATGTGATGGCGATCGTCAGAAAGCATTGAAATCAGAATTTCCTCTGCATATGCAAAGCAACCATTGTTCCAAATAACTTTTTTTAGTATTTGTTTTATTCCATTTTCTGTCTTGTTTAGTAGACGAATAATATCCTAGAAGTTTTTAGATCCCTTCTTTAGATGTGGATTACATTTGATGGTAAACCATCCTGGGGCCAAACTTGGATTACATAGTACTTTTTGAGTGAACATAGAGACTCTGATGGGAAGTGAGTGCTCATTTAAAGACTGTGAATTCTGCTCGTCGTTGCCATCCATTCTGCATGGGACCTGTTTAGAATGAACTTTTACAATGGATCATATGCCACCTCCAAGTCCAGTGAATTTCCTCTGCATCATTTATTAGACAAGATCATTCACAAAAATTTGATTCTAACCCACAGAGATTCACCGGACCAATAGTAAAATTTTTGTCCACTTGCCATTCCCTTCTTATTTCAATTTTTGAAACATTATTTCCTGAAATCGAGAAAACGGTACTCAGTACAGACTAGAACCACCTGCTAGACTTTTGCAAAGTCATTTCATCAAGATATTTCTTGGAAGAACTAGGGAATAGGAAGTCCTATGCAACATGACTCACAAAGGCGAATAAAGTTTTTTGCCTTTATATAAGCTCTGATTGACCATCAGAGTCTGTAGGTTCATTCACAAAGTATGTAATCCAAGTTTATGCCGCAGGATGGTTTACACCAAATGTAATCCACATCTAAAAAATGGATCTAAAAACTTATGGGAAATTACTCGGCTACTAAACATCACAGAAAACAAATGCTAAAAGATTTATTTAGGACACTGGTTGCTTTGTACATCAAAAGAAAAATTCTTATTGCAATACTCTCTGACGATCGCCATCTTATTAAACAGCAAGCTTCTCAGCATATAAAAAAATCAAGAAATAGAGTAAATGATGGCATACCCAAAGATAAAATATCTAAATATTGTAGAACATTGTAGTAACAGAATTCCCAATCACTATGCATTAACTGGATGCAATTTTGGTGAAGATAATAGACGGCTGAATAGATTCCACTGCATTACTCTGCTTGCCTTATCATACACAAGCAGTAGAAATATACGTGAAGGAATGTCACAGCAGCATCATCCAACGTCTGCGGATACAAAGAAGAGAGGGACTAGGTTGATACATAGAAAACTTATGACAGTCTTTGATAAAAAATCACAATTCAATGTATAAATAAAACATTGTGCTCATATGGTAGGGTGGTCAAACTACACACTGTTGTGACATGAAATGCATCCACCTCCACATGATACCTCCTGGGTAGTTTTGAAAGCAACTAGGTAAGAGCTGTATTCTAAAAAACAATTAGTTGTATGACACAACAGAGTGGCAACACCTTGTTTTTTACCAAAAGTTGTCAGTTTTGCTCCAGTTATACAGAATAAAGATATCGTTTCACCGTTTAAATACGTTAAGGCATTAATAATAAAGGTTTAAATAACACATTTAAATAATAACTATCTCCATATGATTTTTTTTTATTTTTTTGAAAAAATGTCAAATTTTACACAAAATTTCGACTTTTGGACCAAAAGCACAGACTCAAGCCATTTTTTTTTAGCGGTAAAATTTCACGCAGTTGATATGCTAGTATAAAGGCAAATTTTGCCACCTACCCGTTTTTTATTTTAAAAAATTAATTTTTTTTCGCTCCACCCTATTGGACAGGCCTGGTATGGATTACTAAAAATTTACAATTGGGGCAGGAAAAAAATAATGAAAATGAAAGAGTTTTGATGATTAAGTTTTATGTGGTAGGAAAGAAGGAAGAGAAGCAATATCGGGTGGGTGGGAGGATGTTAAATGCTTATTTATTGTCATTGTTATAAGACAATAGAACAAAGAAAGTTTAAAAAGATTTAATTGACAGAAAATAAAAGAATTTAAAAAAATTATATTCTTTAAATATTGCATGCTAGGAAAAAAGCGGTGCTAAGGAAGAAGCAACAATTTTTGATGGATAGAGGATTTTATATGTTTAATTATGTATTGGTTCTGCAAAAAGCAACAAATAGAGCAAAAAAAGAAAGAAGACTTTTAAAGATTTTAAACTTTGTGAGCATGGGGAGGGTGAGTGAAGAAGCAGTTTTTTTGGGGGGAGGTAAGGACTTTATTAGGTGACTCGTTATTTACCTTATTAGAAATTTACAAATTGGACAGCGTTGGGGAGGGAGGGGGGCAAATGGGAAACGTCAGTTTTGTGTGTTTGTGGAGGAAAATTATTGAAAAATACAGTCAAAACACTGTATTTAAAAACTAGTGTTATGAAGGAATTTTCACCTTGTTATTAATATAAACTTTAAAACATACATATAATTACTTAACACATAATTGCTGAAATTGATCCAATTCCAGATTATGAAAAAGCAGGAGTTTACATATTCTCATTCAGCACAGAACATCAAAAAATTTATTCTATAGTGGTGTGACATCTCGAAAAAACAAAGGATTAAAGAAAAGCTGAAAGAGCATTTATCTGCTATCAAGTTTAACAAACCAAGTACAGCTTTATCCAGATAGCATCAAAAAGAAAATTGTATTAAGATAAACTTCGAAAACACTAAAATGATCATTTCAACATCTAACCATTACTCTTCAATAAACCATGAATCCATTGAGAATTTACCTAGGAGTGGTACTGATTGTAATGATGTCCTTTCTTATAATATTCCCGCGATTTGGTATAATATCCTACGTATTTCAAGTGCTCCTGAAAATATGAATTGATCTTTTCACCCCTCTTTAGAGCAATGGACTGAACTTCGCTTGCGCATGCATAGTATTTTGTTTTGTTTTTACTTATGTTTTCTGTTCTAGGCAGTCATTTTTCCCCTTTGAAAATGAAAGTGTGTGTGTTCGAAAGAACTCAGGGTTATATGAAATAATATCTTTATATATTTGTAATGCCTTTTAAGTAATTATATGTATGTTTTAAAGAAAATTATGTTATCGATTATTTATTGCTGACATAGGCGTAACTAGTGGGGGGGGGCGGGTGGGCCGGGCCCACCCCAGGCATCCCCGGTGCCCCCCCCCCCCAGAATTTTAAACTCATGTGAAAATATTATGATGCAAATATTTGAATTTTTTGAAAGGTTGCACAGTAAAGTATACATATATTATTGAACTGAGAACTAAAAGCTAGTTCTCGCGCACGTGAAAGTGTGTGTTGTATGGGTATGGGTTTATAGGAAAACGGAAATCGGGGGCAGGGGGTTAGAAGGACAGTGGTCATATAGCCCGCGGCGACCAAGTCCTCGAAGGAACAAAACTAATATACGAAGGCCATTTTTTTCACAATCTCAATCTGATGGGTTAAAATCGTTTCCAGAAGTCCAATTTAGTAGACAAAGTCATCACTTTCGAAAGCGGTGGGTGGTCATTACAAAAATAGCAGAGTACTTCCTGTTTTTTTAATTTGCGGTAGAGAAGAAACGACTGTATCCCCTACGGCCATGGAACAACTGGCACAACTTATTAAACTGGACTAGGTGAGGCGTCTGCACGAGCCCAGGCCTGTTCGAAACATCGAAACCGGAGCATATTTTTATCCACGAAGCTCGGTCCGGGCTTGGTTTTAACTCTTTCCAGGGCGAGCCGGGGCTAGGGCCGAAACTAAAGGGGGGCGTGTGCCCCGGGCGGCAGTACGACGGGGCGCCAAATGAAAATTTTGTTTAACGATTTTTCTCACGTCTATGCTTAGCACGATATTGTTAAAATCATCCTGACTACTGTATGCTAAAGCATAGAAGTATCTAAGGATGATATGGCATAAGGGTTCTGTATCAAAGGGATTTTTTTTTTCCGATTCCGTTTTCAAGATTTTAATGAATCAATATTTCACAAAGCATATAACATAACGTAGTTCATTACATACACATATTTTAATAACACACTATATGTAATCATAGACTATTACATATTTTATGATTACATATTTCAAATTTTAAAATAAGTCAGCAATTAGAAAATTAGTAAAATTCTCTCTGTAAATATACTTTGCGGAGGAGAGGGGGGGGGCGCCAAAATCTATTTCCCCCGGGTGCAAAAATGGCTAGTTTCGGCCCTGGCCGGGGCGTTGCCTTACTTTTTTCTGTAAACTCGGGTCAAGCCAGGCCTGGACTCCATTCTTCCCAGAGATTTCTACGGATCGACATTTTCAGGTCCTGACAAGGAAAAATAAAGTCTAGGGTTGGCCCGGCTCGGCTCGAGTACAATGAAATAAATCTGATTTAAGCCAGTCCATGGCTAGTCCCACGCAGACCTCTAAATCCCCCCCCCCTCCCCTGTATCCATATTGGGCTGTAATTATATATATATATATATATATACAATACGTTTGAATCAAAAATTGTCTTACAAGCTCATATAACGATTAAATATTGTAATAATTATACTGATGACGAAATCTTTAGAAATTTAATTTGATTAAAGTTATAGAGATGAATGTTGTAAAATCTACTTCGTTTCTTTATAGAGCTTTAAAATTATGATTTTCTTTTATCATCTCTTTGTTTCCTTTTATTGTAAACTACGTTGGTTTATTTATTGAATCTTTATTTGAATTTAATTGTTCAAGTCAATTTTTTAATCAGTGTTTATGCACGTAAAACGTAATCATCTCAGTAATAGTTAGACTAAAGTATCTGACACATTTTTTAATTAATTTTTCTCAGAAACGCATGACATTGGCAGGTGTTGGTGTTCTAAGTAAATGAAACTATGTAATCGAAAGTCGTTTTACATTTTTTGGTAAAGACAAAAAATCATTCAGAAAATACTGTCAAATTGGGCGTTTTGATCCTAATTTCTTGCCGCGAAAAAAGGGATAAAAACCGGGTGTCACGTGGCCACAATTTCTTATAACTTGATGATTTATTTAACAAAAAATGGAAACCGTTATTCTATACAGTCGTCCCTGTTTAAATGAATATCGACGGTTCCAGAAATAATATTCGATTAAGCGGGGTATTTGATTAAACGGGGAATCATAACTGTAATATTTAATGCGTAATAAAAAGGCAAAATAACCATCTACGGTATATTTAATTAACAGCATAATAAATCGTTAACAGAATAACGTAAACTAAAATAAATATAAATGCTAATATAAAGTAAATATGTATTAATTTAATGTCAGTACATACATTTATATGGTTTACATCACACTTAATGCAGCTCATTTGAATTTGGCCAAAACTATGCTACTTCTAATTTACATTACTTATAATGCTTTAAAAAATTGTTCAAAGTGGTTTGTTTAAGTGGAATTTTAAAGGAGTAAATATCGAGTTATTTTTAGAATGAGTGCAAAATATCACAACCACCATCTCGAGTCTCAAAGTAACGGAGCATCGCCATTAAAGCCTGGTTAACAGCAAGAAGTGATGGTGGGGGGATCATTTGACCTGTCCATTATACACCTGCCGGCCGAAATCATTGCAGGAAAAGTTGAAAATATGTGTAAATGTAAATTTGTGAAAATTTTCAGCGTAAAGGAACCGAATATGACAAAAGGTGAAAGGAAATTCCAGTTGAAACGTGCTTTCCGCGCCTATCTTCAAACATCGGTCACGTAGTTGTTATTCGATTAAGCGGGTACGTTCGTAAAAGGTATGTGGTTTAAGCGGGGAAAAATAACATAGAACCAATAGGAATAATTTCGGTTCCGGAGGATTCTATTCGAATAAGCGGAGTATTCGATTATCCGTGACCCGATTAAGTGGGGAGGAATGTACCAAATCGCTGCCATAGTCACTCCTGTCAATTTTATGGCTTTACTTTTCAAAAAGAATCGGAAAATACGTCAGAAAGTTTCTCGTTGTTGACAAGAGGTTTTGAGAAACACTTTACGCGTATTCCTCATTATAAACAAAAATTCTTGGTGTCAGTCATAGTTTTTTCTAAATGTTTAAATACTTCAGTTCATTTGGAAAAAATAAATCTTACCAGTTTTTAGCACTTTCCAACATAGTTAAAAAGTATTTATGAATTTAGTTTGTCTGTATGTCTGCCGTCTGTCCGTGCTCTAACTTACGTAAATATATTTGGATTGCCATGCCATTGATATATGTTATGAGATTTACTATGTCATGTTCAGGGGGCATTTACAGTGACACCCAAAATAATACCGTTACATTACGGTCTATGGGGAAAAATCGTTTGCGGACTATTTTAATGAGGTTACACTACAAGTGGCTTGTTTTAGAGTATGGGTGTACAGCATTTATCGTTCATTTACAGGGAAACACAAAAGAATCGATTACAGTAATGTCTATTAACAATAATTGCTGAAAGTGCCTTTTCAGGTGTATAGCCTATTAACAGTAATTATTAAAAGTACGTTTTCAGCTGTAGTCTAATTAACAATAATTGCTGAAAGTGCGTTTTCAGCTGCGGCACCTTTTTAAAAAATTAACTAGTATTTTGCCTTTTACTTGGGATGTATAAATTCTATAATAGATCATATACAGGACAGAACAAAAAATCACAAGTACATTTTCGGTTTATTGACAGGAATTACTGAAGATGAATTTTCAGTTGCGTTATGCGTTCTTTAATTGAACTAAATTTGAGCATGCTATGTAGTATGTATACAAACCGATAGACAATATATGGGGCTTCATCAAAAAATTTGAGTATTTTTCAAATTGTTTATCGGAATTCCTGAAATCGTGTTTTCAAATGTATTATGCGTTTACCGAGTGGTTTACTTAGACATTATCTTTCACCTTATTAAACATAAACAGTGAAGTTTTGTTAAAGTATTCTCAATGTGTTGGAAAGTGTTTCATAATCTATGCTTGACGAAGAAGTTTTCTTTTTTGTTTTATTTTCATATTTGTCTAAATCATCACAGATAAAGAAAATATTGTTTTAAAATTTAGGAAGAGAGGTAGTCCGAAAAGGAAAAGACAGAAAGAAAACACATATGTTTTCGTGATTAGTCGAAGAGAAAAAATAAAAGAAGGTTTTTCAATTTTTCGAAGGTTTTCACTATAAAAAGTGAGCTCGTTTCGAAAATGAATCATTTAAATGTGAAATCTATTGGTACTTCCTATGCACTATCACTAAACAACAAGACAAGATTACAGTTTTCATATTACTTAATCGATAACGGCCCTGCTTCTTTAACTGTAGAATGTAGAAGTATTCCAAACAGTATTTTTCGAATAAAATTTATTCTTTAAATTAATTTATTACTGTTTATTTTTGTCTTATACCAGGAGTTGTGTATAGCGTTTGACTTTTGAATCATAATGTCCATATTAGGAATGATAATTACTGTAAAATTAAAATTTCCCTTTTGAGACTTTATTTCACAATTTAACGAATACAAACTCGAAAGTAGGATTGAATTTGGATACTTTTAACTATTTTTGAACCATTTTAAAATATGTTATGTAATTAAGAACAGTATACGAGCATTAAGAAATTACGACTGTAAATCAAACATTTTTCTTTATTGGGTTGGTGGGATGCCCAAAGGAATGATCGGACGTGCGCCAGAATGCCTTTGGACCGGCGTGAGGTTCCTAGCTATAAATGCGTGTCCTATTTTATTTTTGAAATAGCTGAAAATTATGTGTCTTGCCTGCCCATGCTCTAACTTTCGTAAATATACTCGGATTGCGATTAATTTTTTTTCCTATGTTATTGAAGTTTACTATAGAATGTTCGGTATTTAAAATGAAGCGTGTAGCATTTATAGTTCGTTTACAGGCACACAAAAGAATTCCATTACATTACGGTCTATAGAGAAACATTCTTTACGGTGTATTTTACGGATGCTACGAAGTTTCATACTTAATGTGATTGATATACATCATTGAGATGAACAATAACATGTTTTCCTAGAATTATGGAATAATATATATAGTTGTTTAGAGGAACAAACAAAAGATTCTATTAGATTATGATCTATAGGGAGAAAATATCTTTTTAACGATGTTATAACTCTTCAAACATAATGAAATAATCACTGAAGTGCACTGTATGTTTTCTGTAGATTATAGAGTGCATAGCATTTATCGTTTATTTACAGACACGCAAAATAATTCAGTTAAAGTAATTACTAAGGTCGATCTTTGCTGGAAGCAGGGCTTAATTTTTATCAAAAGAGTGCCGGAGCTCTAATATTCTGCAATTATAACATCTACCTGCACACACACACACCCTCTCCGCATATTTATATTTCATACATTATTTGCAAAATTTAAAACAATTTTGTCTTCAGCAAATGAAAAATTTTAATATATTTTAACTATATCTATATGCATTAATATATAATAAATTCTAATAAATGAACAAAGCAAAAGCATTAAAATTAGGTGTGGGGGAATTTTCAGAAAATCCTATTAAAAAAAGAATTCTTATTCTTTGTATAAAAAGGTGAGCTTTAATGCGCAGTATTTATGAGCTCCGGTGGGTTCCGACTAATGTGTAAATATTCACTAAAAATAAAGAAGTTTTGGAACTGCACTTCTCTTAACTTCGGTGCAAATTAAGCACCACGTGGAACTAGAAAATTGATCAGAGAGAATATTTAAAAAATACGTGCAAAAAACAACGAGTAAAAATGGTAGATATAGTTTTGGTTAATTCTGGCATTCCTCATCGCCATTCTGTTTGATAGGAAAGAACGCAAAAAATTGAAGATGGGATGGAAAGAAAAATATTACTTAGGCAAGGCTTTGATTTTTTAAAAACGCTGTTCCGCTGGGCTCCGGAGAGCAGTTTTTTTAAGCTCCGGTGAATTCCGACCAATATTTAAATATTCATTAAAAACAAAGAAGCTTCGGCAGAAAGTAGGCACTGGCTGGAAGTACGTTTTCTCTGTGGTGTGCATTTTTAAAGTGATCTAATTTTGAGTGTATTAGGTAGTATGTTTAAATTCTATGGGTGACATACAGGACTACACGAAAGACTTCGCACACATTGGTATTACTGAATATGAATATCTCGTGTCAACATAGGCGTAGCGTCGGGGGGGGGGGGGGCACGAGGGGACACGTGCCCCCCCAACCTTCTGTATCCCGGGCGCCAGAACAGAAAGCGTAGGGGGCGCCAAATGAAGATTTTTTTTTGTCTTTACATACAAAAATGTATATGTATATATATCGAATTTGCATAAAACTGTCTCGCAGCCGGTAAATCCAAAAGGAAAACTGAACCAAATTCATTAAAATTTACAAATGTATAAAAAGATTCATCTATAATAGAAGACTGCAAATAGGAGAATCACTAACATTTTCCAAGACTAATAGGTCAGTCTCTACTCCTCTCTTTTGTGTAAAACTGTCCCTCGCCGATAACCGATTTCCTGGGCGGGGGAGGGGTGCATAGTCATGTGCCCTGGACGTCAGAACGAAAGGCGAAAAGGGCGCCAAATGAAGATTTTGTTTGAATGTGACTACTTTTCTGTTGAAAAGATACCTTGAAGGCTGTTCTATTCTTTTTGGAGCTTTCTTTTTTCCCGTCTTGCAATGGGCGCGACGTCAAATGATTGTCCGTTACAATAAAAATAAACGGGAGAAGGAGTCAGGGTTTGAAACTATGGGAGGGGGGCAGAGGGGCCATGTGTTCTGGGCGCCCCGAGCAGGGAACGTCAGATGAAAATTTGTTTTCCCGTTTTATAAATATTTTCTACCCGAAAAGTCAAAAAGAAAAGCTTAGTACAGTGCATTAAAAATGTCAAATAGACAAAAAGATTCGCGTACAAAACAGAAAATGAATAACCCCATTCTTTTCCTTATAATTACTTTTTTACATGCATATCACCATATCTGTCCTTAGAGGAGGCGAGGTCAGGTGACCGACTGTTACAATAAAAATGAAGCGGTCGAAAATTTACAAAATAAAAAGTAAAAACTTAATAATTTTGTTGTTGTTGTTTTGAGTCAGACATAAATTTGAAAATTAGCATTAAGTTCAGGAAAGTATCTAGACATATCAGTTTATAAATAAGAAGAGTGGTATAAGTGATAATTCCGAAAAACTTATGTAGATAGTACAGGAAGATATTTTACAAAACCGGGAATCATTTTTATATCTACAGCAAATCCTGGTTTTTTAGTTCCTAAAACAATGTGACTCATATCACTATGACATTAAAGTGGCCCAATTGTAATAATTTGTAATGCTACAACAACAGTAAAATCTCGAAAAACGAAATCCGTCTATAATGGAGTCGTGTCTTAAATGAAAAAACTACATGGTTCCAACAGAAAGAATACCAAAAGTTATACCTCCTAAGACGGAAACCTGTATAAAGCGGAATTACTTCCGCTTCCTTTCGATTTTTCCCCAGGTTTTAATGAATAAATATTTGATAAAGCTGGTTATATATTTCAATATTATGTATTTTATTGTTACACATTTTAAATTTTAAAATAAGTCCGCTACTAGAAACTTTCGTAAATTTCTCTTTGTAAATTTACTTTGCAGAGGAATGGGGGGGGGGGCGCCAAAATCGACGTTTTCCCCGGGTGAAAATATAGCTAGTTTCGGCCCTGGAAGGAGTGCACAAAGTAAAATGTTTTAGTAAAGCCTTTTAAAAGAAAAAAAAAGAGTATAGCACTTGCAGTGATACAGTAAAAAAACTCTCACAGGGCGCCATCATGGCTAATAAAGTCGCCCATGCCTTTATCCCCCAAATTGATTTTTTCTCTCCTTTTTGCCATTTCTAGGCGCTTTGCCACCCTAGGCGGAAATTGTAAAATGCAACTCTGTTCCTTTTGGTGCAATTATTTTTTGCATTACTTTTGGTGCATTATTTTTTGGATTACTTTTGGGGCAATTGTTTTTTGCAACCAACCAAATCCAGTCTTAGAGAAAGGAGGCGAGCTTGGGCGACTGCCCGTAATTTAAAAAAAAATAACCTCACCCAGGCGCCATCAGCCGCCCCTGCTTTTACCTTCCCAAATTACATTTTTCGTCCTTTTGCCATTTCTAGGTAGGTGACAACTGAAAAATGTCGCCCACGCCTTTTACTAAAATTACTTTTTTTTTTCATGCAGATCCGGTCTCAAAGGGCGCGAGGTCGAGCAACTGTCAACAAGTAAAATCTAAGGGTTGAAATATATGCAAGATAGAGCAGTAACCCTCTTTTTAATGTTTTTTAGAGAATATAGCCCGGGCCGAAACTAGGGGGGGGGGGGTTGCAGAGGGGGCATGTGCCCCAGGCGCCAAAACAAAGGCGAAGGGGGTGCCAAATGAATCGTTTGTCGATTCATACAAAAATGCGTATATATATATATATATGAAATGCAAAGAAACTCGCAAGCTAATGTTAAACTAAGGGAGCGTTCTTTTGAAATTTCTCGTTTGGATTTTAATATTTTAAAATTATTTTTTTTTCTTAGGATAGTTTAGATTGATCTTTAGCGTTGCCATACTTTTAGGTTTTGAAACCGGTACTGGAAGTGAAGGAAACTTTATAAAAATAATCTGCAACCAAAATCTAAAAAGTAAACACTAACCCGGTTAGAGTTTAACCTCAGCTTTCCTAAGCTAAGAAAAAAAATATTTAAAACTATTAATATGCAAGCGAGAAAATTTAAAAAGATCGCTCCCATACGTTTAGCATTAGCGTTCCAGTTTCTTCGCGTGACTTCTGTAGGCTCTTAACGCTCAAGCTAATGTTAATCCTATGGGTGCGTCGTTTACATATTTTTTGCTCTAATTTTAATTGTTTAATGATTTTTATTTTTTATGAATTTTATTTATTTATTTTGCATAGGGTACCTGAGGTCAATAATATTTATTGTGCGTGAGGAAATGAAGGGAGGGGGTGGTCGCCAAAATCCATGTTTTTCCCTGGCGCAAAAAAGGCTAGTTTCAGCCCTGAACGTACGATTGATATTAAGGTTGTACTTATTGTGCAAATTATTAAAAACCTTCATTTGTCACTGTTTTAAAAGGATATGTGATTGTGTATTAAACATGGAATTTTCAGATAAATTAATGTGAAATTTATATTCACATATTTTAGGTTTGTGATTTATTGAGACTTTTACAAAAACGATAAATGGCAGTGATTTTCAATTGCATTTTTTTTTTTTTTTTTAAGATGCAATCAAATTTAAAACTTTTTAGTATGTAGCATTTCACCCACTCTCTCATCCCCAAAACAAAAACGCTTTAGTTCTCAACCATTAATACGGTGCTGGTCAATCATTGATATTTGGCCAGTAGTTGTAATTTGATCCAGGGGCGCGCCAGAAGTATCCGGCGCCTGTGTGCAGAACTTCACTTAGCGCCCCATATACCCAAACCCCTCCTCCGTACACCCCCCCCCCAAAAAAAAATTCAATAACTATAAATACATACCTGCCAAGCCAACCTTCCGGGGTTTTCTCCAGGTCAAATAAACAAATTTTGAACCTGAAATTTTGTTTAATGAAATGTGCCTTGTTTCTATGGGGTTCTTTTTTATTTTATTTAATAAATTAAATTTCTTGTTCAAAATATTTTTGTTTGACTTTAAAAATAAGGAATGCTGACAGCTATGTTAATAACTTACATCCCTAAAAAATGGGTGCTTCAGCTGCTTGCTACCTCCCACCACAATGGCATACCTCCTAAGAAATTAGCTTTTACCATCTCTCGCCGAATTTTTAAGCGTTGGTCTTTATTTATATTTGTACTTAAAGCAGTTCAAACAAACTTTAATTAAGAAATATAAATGTGTTCAAATAATTAATGGTAGCACCATGACACAAGGAAAGGGGTGCTCGTAATACGGTAAATATACATAAAGGTAGAAAAATATTTTCTCTAATTACGGAGCGAATTATAATTTTTTTATCGTAAGATGCGATTTAAACAATTACCACACGTAAATCATAATTAGGGGTGCATTTTTAAATGTTTCCCCCGTCCTAGAACGATTGGTTTTATATTAGCAAATATAGAACCGCTATGCTGCTTATATAATAATTGTCAAAACGTATCTTTATCTTGTCACATGCTTAACCCTTCCATTATAATTTTTTTTTTTTTTGCTGAAAATTAATACAGTGAAACTTCTTTTAAAGGCCACCCCTATTCAAAGGCCACCTCTATTAAGGGCCAATATTTTTAGGAACGAAAAATTTTCCCATAGACATAATGCTAAATTTACTTCTATTAGGGGCCGCACCTACCCCTCATAAAGGCCATTTTTTTCACATGTGCCTTAAATCTTAAACAGGTGTATTGAATTTCTGAACCAAAAGGTAAGAGTTCAGCAGACAACTGCACTTGCAACAAAGAAGGCAGGGGGAGATGGGGAGGATTTAGAAACACAATGAAGGACGACAAACATGTGTTCCTCACACTTTGTTAGACCTTTCAACTTGTAGGGGTTGGGTTGGAGGGAAAACTTGACCCTTTGTTGTGGGTCCACAAAGGATAACAGGTTATCTAGAAAAACTGATTCCACATTTACTAAAACTGTGAATGCATATTGAAGCACAATTTTTGCACTTGTGTGTAAAAACGCTAGCATAAATAAATGAACTAATATCTCATTCTAAGGCATTAATAAATTATGCAAATTTAAGTAATTTGTTCCATAAAGTAAAAAAATCATGAGAAACCAAAATTGTCTGTGAAAAAATTATGAAAAGTAAACAAAATTCAATAGAAAATGTTTTCAATCATATATATAGAGTTTGAAAATGTTAATAAACAGTTTTTTCACCTACATAGATTGTGATTTCCTTATTTTAGTTGTTGTTTTTTTGCCACCTCTATTCAAGGGCCACCCCTCATAAGGGTCAATTTTCGATGGAACGGTATGTAGCCCTTACAGAGAGGTTTCACTGTATTATGTTCTATCCCGAATACGCAAACGCAAAATAATTTTGTCATTAAGCAAGTAAGCAGCATTATCCTAGGACCTAGGTCATATAGTTTTTTCAGAAAATCGCACTTTTCCGTTATACATAAACTTTACTTTGCGGGCGCTCAGTGAGGAAATTAGGGGGAGTTCGAGGTACTCATCGTCACGAAATCATCCAAGGATTGCTGATAATAATTTTCAAAAAGGATATTGGATAATTAGCAGATATTAATTAATAACCTTTCTAGATAAAGGCATCACAGATCAAGGCGGCGATGCAACTTTGCAACATCCTTTCAAGGCGCATTTGTCACAATGTCAACTTTAAACTTTGTGCAAGGTCTTTGTTTTAGGTAAGGCGAATCATAACGATAAATAGTCACCCTTTTTCCTTCCAATTGAATTAAATTATGGATAAATATTTAATAGAACAATGGCAAGTTTTTTACAAAGTCAACGCTTAAATTTATTGTACGGAACTTTTTGTACGCGAGTGAAACTCGCACTTGACCGATTATTCTTTGTTCAAAGCAAATCTAATAAATACAATTGAAATTTCCATGAAACGTAATTCAATTTGAAGTTGTTCTAAAAAATATTTTTACCTCCTGAACAACATGAAACTTTCTTACATATTCATGGGCTCGTTTTTATGCGTAAAAGCATAAAATGATAGGCGTGACTATTAAATTGGTTTGGAATCGAATGGCGCTTTTAATTTTTTTTTAAGCATTGCATTTTAAATTATATCCTGTTTTACTTATTTATTGTTTCAGTTATATGTAACCGATTAATTTGTGCTTTTTTCGGTAATTTACATGGCAACCGTGCATAACCTGGGCCTTATGTTGCTTTATTATTGTGCAATACAATTACATTCAAAATTGCATTTATTCACGTATAGGGGGGAAAAAACCTTTCCTCCTTCAAAATTACGTGTTATATTCTATTTCAAATCATTTTAATGCTATTTTGATCAAAATGAAGGGAAAACAGAAATCATGTTTTTCTATTTCAAATTAATTACATTCATATTTATGTCGGCGACGTGTTGATACGGCGCCATTCAAGAGACTGAACGATGAATTTGCTTTCAGTTCGATTTTCTTTTGTGACAGTAGGGTAATTTTTTATTGGCTTTTTTTTCTAATATTTAGATATCATATCTAACCTGAAAAGAATATTTTCTGTTTTTAGCCAACGAGCATCAGTTTGAGGTTTTTTGTCTTCTATTGCGTACGAGTATAAAAGACACGTTAGTGGTTTTTCTATTTATTTTGTATCATGAACATTGCCCATGCTAAGGTTCTGCTCTGCAGATTTACGAAGTCAATTTCATTTGTAAGTAGATATAATTGCCATGCATTTATTCTGATAGAAAGCAATCAAGCAGTGTTTCCCCTTTTTTGTATAAAAGCACCGAATCTTTCCGATAACTGTGTCAAATTTTTAATCTAATCTGATTCTCAGGGACTCACCACAAAAGATTGCTACTGCTAATCAGAAGGAATCGATTATAGTTTAAGATATGCACCTTTTATAGGAAATTGAAAAACATTAGTCCATTTTTCAGCAAATAAATATTAATTTCGGTAAATTTCCTTTTATTTTTTTTCTTAAAAATGCGTATCTGCAAACTATCCTTTTTTGTGTTAACACTATTTCCGAATCATAATCCTTACCATATTTAATTGAAGAATTCTGCAATTAATTAACATTAAAATTAGGCAAAGATTACTATTTAAAAGAAGTGATAACTAGAAAGTGGAATAGTTGACAGCTAAGTATATGCTGATAGATATTATTTAAGTTTTACTTTCTTCTATCTTTACAAGAGGAAAGTATTGGATTCATGAAAATTTTCGAATTCCGGTTTTCGACGGATTTACACGTTTTAGGGGTCAGAGAACCCGAAAAACATGTTTTTACAAAATGTCTGTCTGTGAGTCTGTCTGTGTGTGACACAAATTTTGTGGGCGCTCTAGCTCAAGAACTAAAACACGGAATTTAATAAAAATTTATATTCAGGTAGTCCCTGATCAGAGTTGGGCAAAATACATCGAAAAGTCATTTTCGATACAAAATACAAAATACATTAGTTTTAGAACCTAAAATACAAAATACTTTTCGAATTTTAAAATATCCAAATACAAAATACATGTATTTTCAAAATACATTGAAAATACAAAATACATTTAAAATTTTAAAAGTTTGGGCATAAGGTTACAGGTCTGCACCGGCCGTGCCTGGCAGGCCAATTTTCATTCAGAACACTCTGATCGAGCCGGACCTGGATTTCACTCTTTCCGGGTCAGGCACGGGTTTTATGTTTTTCTGAAGGCTTGTGCCGGTCAGGACCTCGACATCATTCTTTCCGGTCCGGGCCTGACTTCTTTTTTATGGTCTGAATCGAGGCTTAGTCCCTTGGGGATGAGCATCTTATACAGAATTTTTAATCTTTTATCATCGGTTTTTCATAACAGAAAATTTGGCCTAATTTGATCAAGAAAACGTCCTGATAAAATATGGCAAAATTTACAATAAAAAAGAACTGGTGGGGATAATCAAGATTCTGAACTTCATTCTTCATAGAGGTCTGCACTGTCCAAAATTTTCCAGCTCGGTCCCAACCCAACACGTATGAAAATGTTTGGCCCGTCCCTGCCCGGTCTGGCCTATGCAAAAATCAGTAAAATCTGGCACGGCCCAACAGTTTTTGCACAAAATGTATATTTTTAAAAATCGCCATTATTCTACAATTAAATTGCTAAATTTATTATTTTTAAAGAATAGTACATATAGTATCTCTAGGCAATGAAGTTAAAGCACAGAAAAAGAAACTGTGAAAAAGAACCTGCCTAAGACGAATCATGTGTAAAACTGAAAAATGTGTTGATCCATGCAAAATGAATATAACAACACGCGCGAAAAGAATACATTTACAACAAACTATGTATTTGCTAAGAACGAAACCTGTCTATAACGGATATTCTCCTTTCCTGTCGATTCCGTCTTGGAAGATTTTATGCTATAGCATTTTTCATATATTTAAGTCTCCACACAATGGAATGTGGATTAGAATGTGGATTAGATTTTAAATGATAACTAAGATTTTTCCATACAAATACAGATACATTTAAAAGATAAATATCGCAGTCCAGCATGTTTTCTTAAAAATGAAAAGTATAAACATGAAAAAAAGCTAAAATAAGTATTTTTTGTCAGAATTCCTCATACGAGACGATTTTTAACCATATTGGAGTAAAAATCAATATTTTGTTGAAATTCAGTTGGACCGGGTTAATCAAGGTTTTGTACGAGCTGGGATCGGGCCGAACTTTTAGCTTTTATACCAGGCTGTGCCAATATTTATTTATTTATTTATTTTTTTTTTGTACAGGACGGGACGGGCTAAAAAGATTTTTCTACGGGTTGGGCTCGGGCCGAGACCTGTTATTTCGGGCCGTGTATGTTTGCGTAGTAATAGTTAGACAAAATAATAGTTTTTTTCATTTTAAACAATATAGTGAAGTTTATTTTTAAAATAGGTTAACAAACCAGCGATGTAGTGGAGCATATACGGAGATATACGCCGTATACCACCTGGATTATTTTTAAGAAGCTCTGTACACTCTCTGTTTAATCAATAAAGTTACAGCGCCTACCTCTGTTTTCACAGCCTAAGAGAGACTGATCAGATGAGGATATTAAGAACATAGATTTCCCTTCCCCCCTCCCGACAACTCTTATTAAGGATTTTAAAAGAGCAATTTTTTCAGCTAGAACTGAATCCGCAGGAAACCGTGACTTTTTTCTTACGATTTCAGCACTGTTTCAAACCCATCCCGCAAGTGTCAACTAGAACAGACCAGAACTCGAATTAGGGTCAAACCAACTCGAACCCGACCCACAATGAAAGAATGAGCTTCCACCTGACTCAAACGGCATCTCTGGTTGATGTGCGTTCGGGTAAAATCTGGTTACTTGGTGCAGAACAGTAATTCACGTTCATTTTACTTAATTCCCTTAGCTATTTAATATCGCTCATTTTGACGTGCAGTACACGATGGATGATATATTAAAATTTCGTGATGATAGCTTCATTTTTACCTGTAATCAATGCATCGCTCTTCGTCGTGATCTGTCTTAAAGTTTCACCAATCTTGAATAAGTGATTTTATTAAAATGACTTTAAATTTTCATAACGTATTGAATATCTCATTCATTTGTAAAACTGTATTTAAACAAATACATACTGTATTTGTAATAATAAATATATCAATAAATAGAACTATATTTATGTAATAAAATTCATTCTCCATTTAATAAATATCACGAGTGGGGTAAATTATACCTGAACATTAATACAATGAATACAAAGGAGCTATAAAAAATAATGTTTCAATCAATGCATAACCGTTATAAAACCAAAAATCTTACCTTTAAATGAGTTTTAAAGTTAGTCGTGGCTTGAAAATTTCCACTTATAAAAGTAGAGCTTGTTTTACACATGCATAATGCGTTAACTTTTTAACAACATTATCAACAGAAATTATTTTTTAAAACATTCCCGCCTAATACAGCGCAACTGTATTATCCCAAATAATTAATTCACTTGATACATTACCAGCGGGGGCTGAGTCATTCTTTCATGAGTCTCCTAAATAACTAACTGCAGTATATTTCTATGGTATTTAAAAAATAGAATACACAGCAAAACTCTAAATGATTCTTCCTGTTTATCACACAGTAGTTTTTCATTCTCATAGCAACGTTAGAACTATAAAAACTAGAACGTTTAGTAATCATTCAGCAAAAATACTTCAGCAGAGCAGATGCATTCATTATAATCCTAAGACGAAACAAAACAGTCAGGCACGTATTTTGCTTTTGTGAATCTTAGATTTTGCGGTTTTAAAAAAGCAGCTTGAAATCGACAGAAATGTATTTTGAGTATTTTTAAAATACAAAATACTTGGAAAAATCATTTCAAAATACATTACCAAAATACTTTCCTTTAGTCCGTTTAAAATACAAAATACAAATGTATTTTGAAAATGTATTTCAAATACATGTATTTTCGATACTGCCCAACTCTGTCCCTGATGAAAATTGGTGCTGATTAGTTTTTGGTGTAAATCGCTCAACAGGTGGCGCTGCTATGCTGCATTTTTTCCGATTTCCGCAATAGCTGTATCTCAAGAACGAATGCACGGATTTTCATAAAACTTCAGGTTCCGTTAGTCCTTGACATAAATGGATGCTGTTTACGTTTTGGTGTAAATCGCCCAACAGGTGGCGCTGCTAGGCTGCATTTTGCAGGATTTACACGATTTCTGCAATAGCTCTATCCTCGGCTCTATCTCAAGAACGAATGGACACATTTTCATCAAACTTCAGATTCAGTTACTCTTTGATATGAAATGATGCTGACTACGTGTTGGTGTAAATCGCTCAACAGATGGCGCTGCTATGCTGCATTTTTCATGATTTGCGCAATAGCTCTATCTCAAGAACTAATGCACGAATTTTCCTCAAACTTCATATTCTGTTAGACGTTGACATAAGTTGATGATAATTAGGTTCGGGTGTAAATAACCCAATAGGTGGCGCTGCATTGCTGCATTTTGCTGGATTTACACGATTTCAGCGACA
The DNA here is from genome assembly GCA_963932465.1 of Maratus speciosus. NCBI lineage: Eukaryota > Metazoa > Arthropoda > Arachnida > Araneae > Salticidae > Maratus > Maratus speciosus. The sequence continues at coordinate 82,452,393 of OZ010794.1, forward strand.
CCTCGAGAACTAATGCACGGAATTTCATCTTTTTAGAATTCTCATGATGAGCACAGATTGCCATTTAATTTGGCACTGTGACAGCGAATTTTGAAGCATTGACATGTATGAGATAGAAGAAAGTTTTGTGATGGTCACAACATACTAGTTTTATTTTGCTAAATAAAAAAAAATGCTTTAAATTTTGCAAATAATGTACGATATGTAAATATGCAGATTGGAGTGACAGGGGGGGGGGAGGGGAAACGGTACGGTTGTTAGTAGCGGTACCGCAAAATACTAGGGCTCCGGTACTTTTTTGTTAGAAATTAAGCCCTGATCGTCGTATGTCTATCGCTACCAATACTACAATAAGATACAAGTGTTACAAATTTTCAATTATTTGAATAATGGAGTCCATCCATATTTGCCACCAGCTGCAATGCGCATCCTGCTTTCGGAAAGTTTGGAAAAGCCTGATCTAGAGCAGGGATGCCAAACACGGCATTCGCGGTTTCCTTTCCGAATTTGTAAAGTTTCTAGCTTCTTTTTTTTTAATGTATTTCAGTCGCTTGAAGGCGCCTTTAAAACTTATGTGGCGCCCTTCGGCCGTTAACATTCAACTTATCTTTCGACACCTTGGCGCCTTTCGGCTTGAGACTACCCCCCCCCCCCCATCCCTCCTAAAGCTACGCCGCTGAAAAACATCTGCAAATTTTATATATTTTTAAAATAAAAATAAATTCATAAATGTATCAGAAATAAACCACTTTCGAGTTTAATAAATTTAAATTAAATAAAAATATTTCAAATATTTCAGCTTCGCCTAAAATATTTGGCGCCTTTAGTATTCTGGCGCCTGTGTGCGGTGCACACTTTGCACACTGGGTCGGCGCGCCCCTGAAATTATGTACAGCACCTGGAAACATAGCAGTAAAAACTTCTTGCAGATCATCCCTGGAACTACTTTCCATCAGGCCTTTCATTTCAAGAGTTTCTTGGAGAGAAGGAAGAAAAGTTTTATTTGAGGGGCAAGGTTAAAAATAACGTGTGGGATAGCGCAAATCCCACACAAAAAAGGAAAATCCCGCATACTAATAATATGTGTTTGGATGGAATCTTCCAAATTTATTTGTTGAATAGGCATATGATTCGTATGCGATTTTTTTTTTTATTTCGTGAAAGCCACGATTTATTTTCTTCGAGAAATTCACAAAATCAATTCATCAAACACTCGCGAATTTTGCCATTCGGTAACGAAAAAAAATAATAATAATAATCGCCTATATGAACTATTGGCCTTAGAAAAAAAGAAGTTTTCCATCAGCCGCGAAAAAATAACTTGTAAATTTCGCCTAAAGATTACGGAAAGAAAGTCGAAAATTTTGTCAAACTGTCGCGAACAGAAAAAAAATTACACCCGCGAATTTGGTCAAATAGTGGCGCAAAAAATCGAGAAAAAAATCAAGAACTTCCTCAGTCAGTCGACAAAAGAAAAGATCGTTTAAAAGAATCGCGAATTTCATCAAAAATCCCTGAAACAAATACCGAATATCATTGTCATCAACCGGTCGTACAAAAATTCGTGAAATTTGGCAAAGGATCGTGTAAAGAAAATCGTGAATTCCACGAAACAATTGGCGGAAAAAAATGCGAATTTTGGTAATTCGTCGGGGAAAAAATCGCGAATCTCCTTAAAGGCCCGTGGAAAAATATCTTGAATTTTATCAAAGGTTGTGGAAACAAATGGCGATTTTCGTCCTTCGGTCACTGACAAATTTCGTCAAGAGAATATACAAAATATTACGAATTTCGTCAAACGATGAAGAGAAAAAAATTGCAAGTTTCGCCAAATGGTCGCGGACAAAAAGACGGCAGGTGTAATTCTGGGTTTTAAAAAAAAATCTGAAATTCACAGCAAATTTTCTAAAAAGTTACAGCAGAGGGAGGGAAAGGGGTGGAAATCGCCTCCCGGCGCCAATTATGCGTTTTTTTCCCCGCAATCCTTTGAAGAAATTCACATTTCCCGCGATCCTTTGATAAAATTTGCGATCCCTTTGTGACATTTTTGTTTTTCACACGATCCCTAGACGAAGTTTGCGTTTTTTGCGATCCCTCGAAGAAATTCGCGTTTTTTCGCGATCCCTTGAAGAAATTCGCGATTCTTTGGCAAAATTCGTTTTTTCTGCGATCTTTTAAAGAAATTGGCGATTTTTTTCTGTGAGCGATTGTCAAAATTGATTTTTTCGACAACCATTTGCCGAAATTCGCGATATTTTATTTTCCCGAATTTTTAAAATTTTCGGAAAATTCAGAACAGAATCATCCCTGAAAAGACACGAATTTGAACAAATAATCGCGTAAATAATCGAGAATTTAAACAAATGATTGCACAAAAAATCAAGAATTTCGTAAGTTGGTTTTGAAAAGAAAATCACGAATTTCGATAAACTATCGTGGGAAAGAATCGCGAATTTCGTCAAATGATATCTGAAACAAAGTAAAAGATCGCGAAAAGAAATATCTATTTTCGTCAATCGATTAGGGAAAAATCGCGAATTTTGCAATTCGTCGCGGAGAAAAATCGCGAATCTCCTCAAACAACTGTAAAAATATCTTGAATTTTACCTAAGGTCGCGGAAACAAATGGCGATTTTCGTCATTTGGTCGCGGAAAAATCATCTCAAAATTTCGACAAAAAATTACGAATTTCGTGTAACGATCACAAGAAAAAAATCGCAAATTTCGTCAAATGGTCGCGGGCAAAAAAAAACACAAATTTGGTAAAAAATAAAAATAAAATGAAAATAAATGGGAATTTAACCAAATGATAGCACAAAAAATCACGAATTTTATAAATTGGTCATGAAAAGAAAATCCCGAATTTTGACAAACGAACTGGAAAAGAATCCGTAATTTCGTCAAAAGATCTCTGAAACAAATAGTAACTACCATCAATCGGTCGCAGAAAATATACATCGCGAATTTGGACAAGTGGTGGAGGAAAAAAAATCAATTTGGTCAATCTGAATCTGCAAAATTTGGCAAATGATCGCGGAAAAAAATCGCAAAATCTCCTTCAACGATAGTATAAAAAGATCTCAGAAATAAATAGTTATTTTCGTCAATGGTTTAGGGGGGGGGGGGGATCCCGAATTTTGGAATTTGACGTGGAAAAAATCGCGAATCTCCTCAAACAACCGTTGAAAAAGTGCGTTTGGAAAGATGACTTTACAGGCGCTTTGAAGAAAAAGACCGAATATTTTCAGTAAAAATAGTCGCTGAATCTGAAAAAAGTCGCCTACTGCTTTCTTGAAATAGTCGCTTTTTAACAGTTTTCGGCCTAAAATAGTCGCCATAGCCGCCGTATGCGGAAAATAGTCGCTAGGTATAGCATTTTAGTAGCAAGTGGCAGCCCTGCAATTGCATGTTAAGAAAAATCGGAATTTTTGAGAAATTGAGTCGGGCCGGACCAGGCCTGATTTAATTGATTTTTTTATGGGCCGAGCTTGTTTTCACTGATTTTTTTACGAACCGGGACTGGCCATGAACTGTGAAAATATAAACGGGCCGGGCTCGGGTGGAACTTTTAATTTTCACGCCGGCCTGGAAACTTTGGCCCGTGCAGACCTCTAGTGTTCCCCTCAGGGCCGTGCAAAGAGGGGGCTAAAAGAGCGGTCGCCCCGGGCGCAAAATTTATGCTGCGAACCACGGTTTTATTTGTTTATTTATTCAATTTTTTGTCCGCCGATCATTTTCCGGGGAATTTCTTCTTTCTTTCTTGATCATTTTTTTTCCTGTCGCAAAACATCATGAACTCTCTAACAAATAAGTGCAATTTTCTCTTGTGTTATTTAGTTGTTCTGAATTTCTAAATTAAAATTAAACATTTTAAAGTTCCAAAATAAACGCGAAATATTTATTCATATTATAAATATTATATAATTTATTTATGTTTCTGCACTTTATCAATTTTATTATACCCATTACAAAGAGAAATATTTTTTTTTTTTGGGGGGGGGGGTGTGCGCAAAATTGAAAATTCGGTAAGGGCGCACTTCACCCGGCCTTGGTGCCCCCTCAAAATTTCTGGTCACGCTACGCCTATGCGTGTCAAGATATGAAAAAAATGAGATTTCTTAATAATATCCTGTTAGTGTTGGAGAGTGTAGTGTTTCATAACCTATGTTTGATGCAGGATTTTTCAATCTTGTTTATAAAACTTTTACTTCCGAAAACTTCTAGATCAGAAGTCCATTCACATAATAGCGATTTTTTTTCTTTAAACTATCACTAGCACAATATGAGGAAAAATGAGAAATAAGAATCTCAATAGACCTTCAACACTGATTCTCAAAAGGAACTGTGATATGTAAAAATAATATGTAAAAAATAATTATACAGCTTTTACTGGCTTTATGCAGTTTTGGTTAATGCGGTAATTTTAATTTATTTTATTTTTTCAGATGATCGCCTGATTACTGCTGAGAAAATTTTTATTAGAGTGCAAAATACGAAATAAGTGATCCCATTTTTCCAACCAAACGGCACCGATTTTTTTTTAAATAAAATAAAAATCTAATAAAAGTATGTGACAATCGGACAAAGGTCTATATTATGCAAAATCGTACTTAAAATCGACTTTTTAATGATTCTTGTTTCTTGTTTGTCACTTATTAAATTAACTCAGCTTATTTTTCTAATAACTCAAAATTTTATTTAAAATTTTAAATTAAGTTGTAATATGTACTTTCTAACAATATCGTTGTCATTTGTGGCAGAAAATTACTATGTGAATTGTAAGAAAGTAAGATTGGGTTTGAAAACAACCTTTGCAGATTTTTTTAGGGGTCCGATTAACACTATGTGGGACCTCGGACAAAGATCCATTTGGGGCACAGTAATATAGTTATAAGGTTCAATAAGATATTTCTCTTTGATTGAGAGCACAAATCTTTCTGACACATTTTCAAAATTATTTAAAAAAGTAACAATATGAAATTTGAGATATTATTAGTCAAATTCTTTGGAATCGGATAGCGTTTCGTGCCTTTCTATAAATATATCCTGAGATTCCCAATTATGATCTTTCCCTGACTAGTCTCTCTAAAATCCGTTTAAATAGCTAACTGTGACATTTTCTGGAAGATTCTGTATATATATGTGTATAAGAAAGAGAAAAACAATGCTATTTTATCTTAATACGAATACCTAGAAATTTCTCAAATTTAAAAAATAAAGGTGACTTCATGAATATGAAATAAAGTAGCGAGTTTTGATTCGAGAACTACATTAAATGTTGCTACTATACTATAGTGAAACGCCGAATATCACGACGCCAAAAAATCAGAAAGACTAAAAAACTCCGAATATTATTCAAATGTCGTTTTTAAAGGGTGTTTTGAAATTTAAACTTCCTAATTTCGGTAGCATTCACAAAGACATTTTCATTCGTAAATGGATGAAACTTGAAAGTTTTAGAATTCACATACCAAGTCCAAAATGCCATTACGATATGCCATTTTTCGTTTTTATTATTATTATTAATATAAAAGCAACGAGTCTTCATGAAAGTGCCCTCAAAATTGTGTTTTAGTGCCAAAAGAGGAACGATGACATCGTACAGCTGGGAGGAATACGCAAAATAAAATTCATCTCATTAAAAAAGGGCAGTTTTACTTTTTCGTAATGAATATAGAAGCTGAGTTTAAAAAATGTCCAATAATCCGAAGATGTCACAGTACCGATGATTCCAAATTTTCGTATTCTTACTGTAAATTTAATTTAAGAGTAGGATGCAGTTTAAGAAAGTCTTAGATCTGAAAATGGAAGAGATTGTTAGAAGTCTGAAATCAATCTAGCTCCTTAGCGCAGTTGTGCTAGGATGACGCTGGCAGTGACCCGGCATCACAGGCACCAGGCATGATAGGAGAATGGCACCTAATTTATGATTGCAAATACATACATCGACGATCTGTAAAAAAAAAAGTATTTTTTAACGCAAGTTCAAAATAAAAATTGCTGCTGTATTCTCTTCAGTATTTTAATAGATTTATTAAGGAGTGCATCAATCATATTATACATTCCTAAGTAACTGATATTTGTTCACAAAGTGGAGTATGAATTTATCAGTAAAAAACAAAATTTAGCTCATCGCTTTTCGTATCTGCTTTAAAACAGTAATTTAAATGTTCGTTTGTTAAAATTTCTTAAAAAATTGAATACCTCCTCATTTTTCCCTACACTTTTTTTTTAAATCAAAACTTTTATTTTTCGTTTCTGGAAAATTTACTATTTTTTCCGAAAATTTCCAGTTTTTTTCTGCTTTACGTAATATTGCTTGCAACACCTTGATGAGAATAAAAAAGTTCATTGTATAGGCCGCACCGACGTATAAGCCGCACGGGGAAAAAATTAACTTTTAAACACGTATAAGCAGCGGCTTATCTCCCGGAAATTACGGTACATTACAATTGTTAATTTCTTAAAATATATACGTTACTATAGCAATGAAAATGGACAAACCGTGCAGAAAAAACTGCTTGTGGGTGTACATTTTGTCACACTATATTATAACCATGAAAAAAAAAATCCTTCTTGTTTTATCGACAATATTAATTTCTTCCATTTTATGCCTATAACACATGCCTTTTACTCATTTCATTTTAAATTCACAAATTTAAAATATTTCTTTAACTAATTTAATTTAAAATAATATCTTTAATTAATTTCATTTAAAATGATGAAAAAAAAATAAGAGGAAGAAGAAATACCATAAACCAAAAATTCTTATTCCAACATCAAAGAGTTTTTTGCAATTTACACACGCGAAATGTAAATAATGCTATTGGCGGAAATTGCGCATGGCTAGCACAAAAATACTTGTACTTTTTTGTTCATTTTTTTCAATAATGGTAAACATCCAAATATTACTTCAATTCCAAAAATTTTTAAGCCTTACAAGCATTGCTTTCATATTTAAATTAAACATATTTCTTTTATAATGTTAATTTTTTAAGCCTTTTTTCTTTTTTTTTTTTTTAAATAAAATCTGTAACAATTTTTTTATGCGTTTGAGCCTTTTTTTCTGATTTATATAGCCATTTAATTCTTTAACCAAAAGAATTGATCAAAAAAATTATTTATTTAAAAATTTCCGTTGCTATAGAAACGGATCTATTTTTAGAAATTATAACTGAAAATTTGATATTTTGGCGCCAAAGACATCGCCAAATTAGAAAAATATGAAATATCTCGAGAACTATTGGGCTTAAAAGAATTTAATTAGTACCATTCGATTCAGCATACAAAAATACACCAAAATATGTTATCAGTTCAAAAATAACTATAAAATCTGATTTTTAAGGAATTTTTAAAAAGTTTGTTCTAGTTTTTACCCCCCCATTAGGGGTGGAATTTCGGAAAATCCTTTCTTAGCGGCACTCTATGTCATAAGAAATATTTGTATCCCAATTTTCAAGATTTTAGGTTAGTAGTTTGGTCTGTGCGTTGATTAATACAAAATCCAGACTTTCTTTTATATATATATAGATGACCATTTATAAAATTTATTTTTAAGGTTTTAAGACTATTGTCCATCACTGGAATACTTAAATAGTCAATTTTCAGTAAAAGATTATCCTATATGGACGACCATACTAAAAGTGCGATTTCAGTAATCTTCATAGTGCATAGGATCTTCTGACAACTGAAAAGCTAAGTAATCAAATTTAATTTTTAAATCACATTTAGCAGAATGTAATAAGAACGAAATTTTTATAGCTACTTTTAATTAATTTCATGTGATCAGTAAAATTTTTCATATTGCAAGCAAAATATTTAAAGAAAAAACTCTTCCTTGCATATTTTATAATCTGATAATGAATCAAACCAATGAGGAAGCAGAGAAAAAATGTTTAAGTTCATAGGGAAAAGAGGGAATCATGGGGCTCAACCCCACCCCATTACATAAGTTGTTAAATATCTATTATTTTCTGTCTTAAATGTCATTCATCTCTGAAGAAATTACTGTGTTCTCTGAACAATTAAATGTTGATTCACATTGGGAAATGTGACTATGAGAATAGTCAAATACTGTTGATAGATTAATATAATACTGAAACAACAGGAAAATAATAATTATAACTATTAATTAAAAAAAATTAAAGAAATCCCTTAAGGGTGTCCATTACTGGCACATCTATCTGCCTTATATGTTGTGAATGATAAGAAATGTTGACGAAATGAAGAACCTTACACAGTTTTAAATAAATTAATAGTTTTATTAAAACAAGTTTTATTAAAACAAAAGCATATTATATTTCTCACTTATAAATAAACAATATTTTATTTGGCAATGACATAATTTTTGTTGCTTATACTTTATAAATAAGAAAGCTATATTTACAAGCATATAAAATGAGAAAATAAAATAAATAATACACATTATTCGAAAAAAGAGATAGGTTAATAAATGTGTTTAAAAGACAATTTCTAAGTGAATTGAACTTTATTCATTTTCATACAATGAAAAATATCAAAAGCAGTTACGACCAGTATTCTTGAACCATTAAACCAATTCCAATGCAAAGGCCCCAAGAAAAAAAAAACTTATGTTGCATCTCCACATTGCTTCAATAAAGGCAGTTAAAGAAAAACAATAAAGCATGTAATTAAAATAAAGATAGAAAACTTATGAAAGATAATAATGCGATAGTAATAATAACATAAATGAAAAGGAAAATTTGATCGGAGAATCACGTATATTTGTAAACATATGTGCGGAAGGACACAAAGCTTTCCTTTAAATTTAAAGATATCAAAATATTATTTTAAATGCTTATGTAGGTTACTTTTATTTATAAAAATGTTTCTTATATTATTATAAAATATAATATAAACAAGTTTTTGCAAGCAGCTTACATACATATTCTATTTTTAATTTTATATATTTTTATTGTGATTTATACAAAGCTTTATTATTTAATTATAATAAGGTATATTTCATTTAATTTCTATTTCTCCAGAGAATAGAATAGCATGCCACTTAATTCTTTTGTATTTTTGATTAAATTTAAAATAAGTAAAATCTGAATAATGTCTATCTTATTCTTTGTTAATTGAATAAATTCTTGTAAATTTAATTTAAATAAGTCTCTGTCCTAAATATTTTCATATCCTACAGCAGCAAATACCTCTATTTTGTCCACCTTCCTCAAGACTAATGTTAGAAATTAAGTCAAAACTATACGATGAAAGTGAATTAATAGTCATGTTTTTAATTTTCTTTTGGGTAGATTGTTTCTCTACCACGTGTTTGTGTCCGTGAATGACGACATAGCAGGGCATTAGGAGTTTTCGTATTTATTTCTACATTTGCAAAGGTGTTTTTTTCCTTCTTTTTTAATATTTCAGACCCAGAAAAGGAATCAAAAGCAAATTCTATCAGTCTGAGATTAATAATTAAATAATGAAACATTGGATTAAATAATGTTTTCCAACGTTTAATTGAAGAGTTGTTTAAAAGAAACTCTCATATCCGAACTAATGTGGTCTGGAGCAATCCGATTATGCGAAAAAATCCAGATAAGAGGGAGGGACATATTTTTCTTAAAAATGGTTCATAAATTTTAAAAACTGTTTTATCACTTTTTATTATATTAGCTCATTGTTTTTGTAAGTACAATTTGAAGTACATAAATTTATTTTATTGAATGTTGCATTACATTTGTCCATTTTGTTTTTCACTCGATTTGCTGCTACATCAGGCCAAGGCTTCATTATAATTGCAGCCGTGACTTCCATAGCCACACAAGTGCAGTTGAATAGATATTGAGAAAATAAAGAAAACTGCACATTGCTTGCAAATTTGACCTTGGAAATCAGATGTTTTTCATAGTTACACTTTGCTGAATTACAAATGTCACTAAGTATTAAAATAACGAGTATTACAAATAATTTGTTTATAATAAAATAATGAACATATTGGACTTGTGTTATTATGGAACTCATTAGTCTGTAAAATTGGTTTGAAGTACTATAACTCTGATTTGGAAAAGGAATATACTTATTATTAAGCAAAATTGTGTGAAAAAGAACCACAACACAGTCACTGTCATAAACCCAGTCTGTATTTTCACAATAATGTAATACAGCGAAAAACAAATTTAGTTTATTCTTATCTTAATAGAAACAAAAGTAGATTTACAAGCGTGCAATGAAATAAATTTTGAGTTTTTATCGTTCCGAATATCGGAGAGTCTGGAGATGAGAAGGCCGGATATGGGAGTGTATATGGTATTGCATACACACCTACTCGTACAGGGTCTGTCCGGATATAGGTCAAGTAAATTTTTTACTCACTGGCCAGTTTTTTAAGCACTGGCCAGTAACAAATTTACACATACTTGATTGAAAAAATGTACATTTCCTAACTATTAACATCATAATTTACTAATATAATTTATTTACCTTTGACAAGATTAAACTCAACTGAAAAAACTGGCATTCCACTGAGAATAGAGAAACAAACACAAATAATGGCTGCAGCCAAATTATAAGTGATAAAATATATTTAAATATATTTTCATGCATTGTATAAAACAAGCAAGAAACAAGTGTTTTTGAAATTAAAATATATATTAATTTTAAAATTTTCACATCTCGGATATTTTATTTTTATTTCAAACGTTGTAGGATCTACTATCATCGCAAGTGGTTACTAATCAGTTTGGTAGCAATAAAGCCAGTCACCAGATTTTCAGTATTACTCACCAGTTGTGAGTGACGAGTACTAATTTTGTCCTATAGAGCCGGATATGAGAGTGTTTATAGTATTGCATACATACCTACACCCATATGTATCTGTGTTTATGAAAAAATACTCAAGTATTGTGCCTAAGAATATATAATGTGTTAGTTCAATGTATAAATTTTTGTACTGTTTAGGGAAATGAAACTTGTAAATATGATGTTTAATTCAGAATTAAAATTTAGTTCACTCTTTTAAAAAATGTGTTGTTTTATTATTTTTCTTTCTATTTTTAGATTCTAGGATAGATAAAACTTTCTTGTTGAAGTTCAATAAGCCATTTCCTTGGATGAAAATGACAACAATCTCTTCATACTGATACTTTGAAGAAGTTTGTGTTATCATCCGAAACTAAACTTTATCACTTAAGAAAATGTCTACAGAAGAAAATTCTTTCTCTAGTGAACAGCATTTTGTACCTCTAAATACTGATAAAGAAAAATATTCTTCCATTGATACAGGAGAAAAACCTTTTATTTGTGAATTATGTTCCAAGACATTTTCTAAGAATAGTTATCTAAGAGCACATTTCTTGACTCACACTGGAGAGAAACCCTATGTTTGTGAATTATGTTCCAAAGGATTCTCTCAGAAAGTTTATCTAAGAAGACATCTCTTGACGCATACAGGAGAAACTCACACACGTGAAAAATCCTTTGTTTGTGAAATATGTTCCAAAGTATTCTCTCGGAATAGTCATCTAAAAAAGCACCTCTTGACACATACAGGGGAAAAACCCTTTGTTTGTGAAAGATGTTCCAAAGGATTTTCTGAGAGTAGTAATTTAAAAACCCATCTCTTGACGCATACGGGGGAGAAACCTTTTGCTTGTGAAACATGTTCCAAAAGATTTCCTAGATATTGCAGTCTAGAAAAACATCTCGTTATTCATACAGGGGAAAAACCCTATATTTGTGAAACATGTTCCAAAGCATTTTCTTTTAATCATCAGTTAAGAAGCCATCTCTTGACCCATACTTTAGAAAAACCCTTTGTTTGTGAAATATGTTCCAAAGGATATTCTGTGAATAATAGTTTAAGAGCCCATCTCTTGACACATACAGGAGAAAAACCCTTTGTTTGTGAAATATGTTCCAAAGGATTTTCTGTGAGTAGAATTTTAAGAATCCATCTCTTGACGCATACAAGAGAAAAACCCTTTGTTTGTGAAATATTTCCAAAGGATTTTCTCAGAATAGTACTTTAAGAAAACATCTCTTAACACATACAGGAGAAAAACCCTTTGTTTGTGAAATATGTTCCAAAGGATTTTCTCAGAATAGTCATCTAAGAAAGCATTATTTGTCTCATACCAAATAGCAATCTCCTGAAAATCTGTTCTATTTTTATTGTCAAAATTGAGTACGAACCCTGTGTATGTCATTGCATTTACTATTATCACATCTCTTGTGTTTTAGCATTTAGTAATTAAAAAAATTTCATTTTGTTCTTTCTGTTTTCGATAATAAGCAAATATTTTCGGACATGTTACAGTAAACTTTTATGTAAAGCATCTTTGATAGTTATTTTAAATTTTTTCTATTTCACTATAAAGTAATTTTCTCCCAAAAATTATGTGTTATTCTGACCTAAAAGGATAAATGCTACCTCAATATCTTATGCAATAGGAAATGCTTTATTGAAGTAACGCTGTATTTGAAAATTTTTCCTGAGAGAAAACATTCGCTTTGCATGCAATATTTGAAATGAAATCAAATTTCAAATTAATTGCTTAAAAGGCGCAAAGACCAACCTAGTGAAAAAGATTCCATGCCGGGACTCGAACCCGGGCCATCAGTATGGAGCACTTACATTCTACCGACTAAACCACATGTAATGATACCCAGCCTGGAACTTCTCACTATTGCAGGTTGGCAAGGCTACAAACGCAGCACAAGATGGTCCATCTTGTCCATCTCCGTAGATCAAAATCTCTTCGACAATGAAAGATATGTTATTTTAAATAGAAAACATACATTTCCATTGATAAAATTAAAATATTCTGCTAGTGCTGAGATAAATCCAATGATAAAGAATGGTATGACTATATTTAGCAGCAACTTCAGTTTTAAAGTTGAAGCTCTTTTTACTGTAGAGCATACCTTTATTATTATATTGCCTTATTGGTACAAATGAATAGGGGGGGGGGGGTAGATGATTCTGATATGCACTTAAACCTGCCAAAAAGGAATCGCAAAAAGGTTTTATTTTAGACAATGTTAATAGGAAGGTTCAACCAAGTGATATTCTTTTCATGTTATGAAACATTTTTTTTTCTGCATAAGGCTATTCTCAAATTCAAATTTCTGACATGTTACGTGATTAATTCTTATTTGTAAGTGCAAAACATCAGCAGATGGGTTTTATCAACAAAGTGGGAAATCAAATAGTGCTTTCCATTTTTCGTAAAGTCAAAGGAAGTTTCAGAAAATGGTGTCATTTTGAATCAAATTTTCTAACTCAACAACCTGAGAAAAGACGGCAATTCAAGGTAATATTATTTATTAAAAAATAAACAAAAAACAATTTATGTCCAAATTGCCACAGTTGTTATCTACTAATTTCGTGCTTTTACGTACAAAAATGAATCTGCGAATGTGACGGAAAATTGGATTTTAGTGCAGGGAAAATTGTTTTTGTTGGCAGCCTTCATATATTATTCCATTGTAGGCAGGTTTTGCTGTATTTCTAAATGAATGCTGCAATGAAATTTGTAGTACAGTTGGATTTATTGTTTAATGATTTAACAATTTTCAAACTGTTTTATTGCAGATATTGCTGTATTATAATAAAACGCATTTTTTCTCTCATGATTATCTTCAAACACAGATTGGGCATAAACGAGTCGGACAAAATAAAAATGTTTTTTATGCATAGCTACACAGAGAGATTTGAGAATGTTCGAAATTATGATTATTAAAACACACATTTACCATTTTGACAAATCCACTTTTATGTTAACTATGAGCCAGTGATCACCAATTACTTTTAAATCTCTCCAACCCTTTTTTCATCGTCAATTTTATAATAATAGCCAATTGTTTAACATTGTAATGACAGTTATAACTGTGAATGGATGAATAAATTAAAATAATTTAAAAAAATAATTAAGAATAGTTCTAATCAGTTTGATTATTTTCATTATACCATAAACTCCTTCAAATCCAAAACCCTAAATGTGCACATCACCGCAGATGTAAACAATGAAACTTTCAGTTCAAATGTAGGGGCAAATTTACAGATTTTTTTTCATTTCATGTGTATTTTAATATGTAATTCTCGATAACATGACTGAACACATGCTTTTTCATGAAGGAAATCAAATTATATAAATTTATTTCTGAAAAAAAATCAAGCTATGCTGATATCACTGGTCATAACAATCATTTTACTCAATATATTTATGTATTAAGCTTTTTGGTTAATAAAACTGACTAAACCTGCAATAAAATCTCCTTATTTTATTATATTTATGTGAATTAGTAAGGTATCTTTATGAAGAAAGTTTCATTTTGAATAATTCAAGGAAAATGTATCTCATCTTTATTATACATATTTAATTATACCATATTAGTTATTTACTTTTAATAACTTAATTAATAATTTAATTCATTTTTTAAATTATCTTACCGTTTATTATTTTAGTTTATTACTTTACTTAATTATTTTGATATTTTAATATATTGCTAGCATGCATTATTGCATTCAAATTACTATTTAAAATACCTAAACAAAACAACCCAGACAACACAAACACATCCTAAGAACATCCGAAAGATGTCATATTCAGGACAAGCTGATATCCTGCGGACAGATAAATTGGTCCTGCCGACCGTTTTAGGACATCCCCTGGGTTTCGAAATGTCCCACCTGTCAACATCCTACGGATGTCATTTCATGACACCTTTTGGACGATTATAGGACACTTGTATGATATCCTCTGGATGGTCCTAATGACATCCTAAAATCATCCAAATAATGTCATATTCAGGATAAGCTGATATCCTGTGGATGGATGCAGTCGTCTTGCAGACAGTAATAGGACATCCCCTGGCTATCGAAATGTCACACCTGTCAACATCCTGTGGATGACTTTTTTATGATGGCTCGATAACCTCTGGATGGCTTAATGAATGTTACTGCCTACAATTTGCATTTTTGAAATTTATGGCAATTCATTGATGTCTTGTCACTTTTAATTATTATAATCAATTATAACATAATTATTTAATAAATTATATAGCCTGTAAAAAGATTATTCAGTAAACCTTTCTTTTAAAAAAAATCAATCTTCAAGATATCTTAGTTTATACAATTTATTAAGTAAAAAATGGTTTCAGTGACAATATAGGAATTTCAAAAATGCAAATTGAAGATAGTAATATATCTTACATATTTTTGATAAGAATCAAGAATATTTAAGAAATTTGGTAAAATTCCTTACTTGCATACAATAATAGTTTTACATACTTTATTCTTAATTTAAACAAATATTATCCAAAATGGTGCAATTTAAAAATTTTCCATCATAGCTTCATCACTATTTAAGATGTTGTCTTGCAGATATTTTTTAATATCTGGAGTTGAACATTTTTCTAATTTACTATTTTTGCCATAAGAACCATTTTTTCAATGACAATTTTATTCATTTTGCAATTATTTGATTTACTTACTAAAAAAAGCATGGGACTACCTGATCCACTATGCACTTTAGGAACACCCAGTATCTGTAACAAATGTTATGCATTTGATTGTCCTGTGATGAAGTGCCACATGAAATTAAAAAGTATAATTTTGTTGCTCCGATGATTGTTTTACATTTTTTTTATAGAAAAAAGCTACTCCATAAGACATCTTAATATTTTTGAAGTCAAATAAATAAAGTACAAAAAGTATGCCATTTTATATTTAGTGACCAAAGCACATTTTACTGTTGTGATAATTTGGCTGTAAAATACAACTTTAAATTTAATGTTTTACTTACCTTTAAATACATTACCTTACTTTAACAAAATATGATAGTGCCATGGATACATTTAACTTTATACAATTGGTAATAGCTCAGTAAATGCCTTTTATGAACATGAAGAATTAACACAAACTGCAGAAAAGTTAAGATACTCTTTTCATCCTTTGTTCTTATTTTAATGAATAAGAACTTCTATATTTTAATTGCATTTTAAATGATTGCACATATTACACTAAATGCTGAATATAAAACAATAAACTTAAATTATTTGACAAAGAAAAGTTTAATCTTTACGTAAAAATTATCAAAAGTGAATACCTGAAAATGTTATTCAAAATAAAAAGTCAAAGTTTACTCCTAATTTAATTTAAGACCAGTAAAGAAAAAAAAATAAAAGACAAAAAGAAATACTTATAAAATATATTCTGCAGTGTTAAGAATGATAGTACGAAAAAATGATAATCGCTGTTGAATTATTTTGTTTATTAATTATTAAAATAATTCCTATATTAAAAATCTTAAAGTTACGAATTACACAATAAAACAGTCACATTAAAAGCAAAACAAGTATTTATTTACAATTTTCACAGCAAAATACAAAAAATATTTATTCAAAACTTTCACAGTAAAATACAAAACAAATATTTTTTACAACCTTCCACATTACAAAATATAGTTTCAAAACTTTTTTTTAACAACAATCCAACTTTCCAGTTTCTCCTGCCTGCACTTGTCACAAAATAATTTTTACGCTGCACACATCTATAATGAAGAAAAGACAAAATATACATTTCTACTAAACTTTATTGGTGCATCACATTCATTCAAAAGGAATAAATCAATATATATATACACAAGATATACAATAATTTCTTATTGTTTGTTTCTTCAAAAGATCTTTTTGTAGAATTTACAGTTATTTTTAGGAATTTTATTATTTTAAGCCCTAGGAAATGCTTGAAAAAACTATTAAAAAGTACAAAGCAGCATAATTGCACATCTTATTTTATGTCAAACATCAACATGAAGTACCTGTCTCATTTTGTATCAAAAGAGAGTTAATATTTATAACTGATGAGAATACCATTTTTAATAATTAAAAATTATGGTAATTACAAGCAACAGGACCATGCAAAGAGAAAACTGTGCTTGGGGTAAAGTTTAGTTTGCCTGCCCCCCCCCCCCCACACACACACACAGACCTTCCCGATTAAGGAATGTAAAAACCAAAGTTCCCTGAACCAGAGCCAAGCGGATACATACGGTCCTCCTTTCTAGGGGATCACGTAGCAACCTGTCCCAAAAGGCATCAACTGACGCCCAATCACCACGACATCAACCTGCCATTCGAAACAGCTAAGCGAGGAAGACAGAAGGCCACAACACAACATAGTCTCTGCTGCAGCCTGATAATTTATTACACATGGAATATTTTGACGAGTCCGAGAGTCAAGGAAACATCTGCACAAGGGTGGCTATGTCGCAAAATAAATAAGACGCTGCCAAGTAGGCTAAAGCCAGTGGGTTTCCCACTGGTGAACAACAGATGCCATCAAACCAACAAGTACTCCATGTTCAGAAACTTCTCACCATGAATTGCTAACATTATACCTCGAGGGTACCCCTGAAGTACTATAAGTGTCAAGCACAAGAGCTACCTCACTTAGAACTCTGCACATCAAACAGGGCAGAACCATCACTCCATAAAGCCGAAAGCTACATGCATCCTAGACTGTCACTAGGCATTATGCCTCGAGGGGAATGTAACAAAACACCTTCCAGGTAGGTACTGAACGAAAGTTCAAGATATCCTTTTTAGAGGCCTACAAGAGTAGAACGGGCGGCCCAATCGCTCCTCTAGACCACAAGCCGAGATCAAAGCCATGAAAGATCGCAGCTCTCGACCCCAGCCAGACACAAGGAGAAGCCACATAAGGCATGTCACACACTGCAAGAAAAGAGAAGGTAACTGCTAATCCAACCAGCAGCGCAGTAACTTCCCCCTACACACAGTTCAGAAAATTAAACAAAACAGACCTAAAACAATTTCTAAAATGGAAGAAGCCCTTAGTCAGAAATTTGTTTTGGCATGTTGGGTAAGGGATGGTGCAATAACTTTGAAACTAAAAATAACTACTTTCATTGGGAAAAAAATTCTCGATGTGTGTATATATAATATATATAACCATTATATAATTACAATTCATCACTTTTCTCCGTTTATTAAAAATAAAATTAATAAATTGAGCATCAATACATTACACTGACATTATACAAAAATAAAGCAGGATCATCTATTTTTAATTTAATGAATCATTAATGAATTGTGTCTACTATAATGTACCAATATACTGATCACCAACATATAATGAATTAAAATCTTTACGGAATTTTACGGATTGCTTAGGGCACTTCAGTTTTTATTATGCAAACAATTGTTTTAATGCCAAAAAGAGAAAGGGAAGATTTTGTCAACTGAGAGACAAGAAGCGTGCAAATTTTTTGGATGAGCAGCAAGATGGGTGCTAATTTTTTGAAAGAGGGGCAAGAGAGGTGCTATTATATAAATCAAAAGACAGGTGGGGTGTTATTCTATTATATTTTTTCATAAACATAAAAAACTATAACAAATATCTTAAATAATACTAAATGAGTTTCATACTTTTCTGTTATACAAACCAGGGATATGTTTAGGAAAATTTTAGGTCCTTTAAAGGACCCTTCACAAAATTATTTATCTTAAAACAGGACCCTTCACAAAATTATTTGTCTCTTAAATAGAGATTTCATAGAATGTTTTCGCTTTCAAATTGAACTTTTCCACAAATTTAGTCATTTAAAAATAAAATCAGGCCTGTAAGTAAGCAGTTGAACTCACCAAAGAGCTTATTACTTAGCTTTTTATACAAGAAGGATAGAACATGAAGACATCGATAATTTAAAATTCATAAAATTATGAGTAGAATTTTCACAAAAATAAGAAAAACTCCAGTTTCACAAAACAGGACCCTGTCAGAAAAGTCTGGACAGATCCCTACAAACACCATGCCAAAATGTATGCTGATATCACAATCCTATCCATGCAACAGATTTTTATTGCAAACCATGCCATTTTCTTGGGTTATAATTTACAAACAAAAAAAGTTTGCCAGAAAGAAAAACTTTAGCATAAGGACTTAAATAAGCTATTATTATTAAATTATTGGTTCAAATTTATGTAACTAGATTTCATTTTTCATTAAAAAATGGTATTTTTCACAAAAAAAAATTAATTTCACGAAAGCAACTTTTACTTTTCATAAAATAGGCCTCATAACAAAAAAAAAAAAAAAAAAAAAAAAAAAAAAAAAAAAAAAAAACTGCATTGACCCCTGGAGATACCGACTATGAACATTTCACAGTCTAATTAGATACAATTTTGTTGGTGCTGAATATCATACCCAGTCTATTAAGAGAATATAGATCATCGCAAAATGCTATAATAAAAGCAATATATATCATTGTTTACAATTTTATCGCATTGATATCGTGTGACGTCTTTATATATATATATATATAATCAAATGTTTGCTACAAACAATGCTAAGAGACACTTATAACTTCATGACTGAATTAAAAACCTAGTTTTACTTTATTGTATAATATTCATTTGTTCTTTTATTGTAAGTATATATTTGTGTTGATATAGTAAAATAGTGTGAAAGTTTGAAACAGTATATTTTTTAAATGATCACTTTTATACCAACAGTTTTTTTTTCTATTTGGCACCAACTATCATGCTTGGTACAATGGTGTTGATATAATAGAAATGCACCTAGAGTTTAAATATTAAAAATCAAAATATGTTTCAGAATGTTTACATTCGAAATAAAGCTCAGCCATAACCAGGGGTGTAAAAATCTAAGCACCAGCGGGCAGTCTCTCATCAATAAATTTTATTCATTATTTTTCGTCTAAATTTTTTGTAAGAATGCTAATAAAATTTAAATGAAGAAAACTAATAAAATTTATAGGTGAGAGACGCGTTGGGCACCTACACTTTTACACCCCTGGGCATAACATAAAAAATTTCCAACATAAAATAAAGATTTATTCGAGCTGAAAAAGAATACAAGTTGAATTAAATGTATTTGGCAGGTAAAATGTATAATAGAAAATTTCAATAGTCACACGACTGAAAAAAAAACTTTGACATAAGCATTTTAATAGTCATTGCTTTTTGGCTGGTATGATATTGTAATTTTCTATACATAAGTTAATTTGGGATAGCCATAAATAATACTGCAGTACTCAAATTCATGTGAAAAATACCAGGAAAAAAAAACATTTCATAATGTTTAAATTATAAAATACAGTCGGCCCCACTTAATCGGGTAATGGATAATTGCATACCCCGCTTATATGCATAAAATGCCGTGGAACAGAGACGTTCCCCATAAGGCTAATTTTAAATGTACTCGTTTTATCGCATAACAATCCCCGGTTAATTGCATAAATATCGCCAATCTACTAGTAGTAATCCGGATTTTATGAATTCATGTTAT
Organism: Maratus speciosus; assembly: GCA_963932465.1. Classification (NCBI taxonomy): domain Eukaryota; kingdom Metazoa; phylum Arthropoda; class Arachnida; order Araneae; family Salticidae; genus Maratus; species Maratus speciosus. Next base: position 82,472,695 of record OZ010794.1, read on the forward strand.
AGTGGTGAATGGAAAAAAAAGGAAGAACTTTTTTTTTTTGTAACAATGGTTTGTTATATTTACAATCAAAGAGCAGAAATAGTCGTGTAAGATGACTTATCTTAATTCTGGCAACTTATGAGAGTGTTGAATTTGGACAATTGTGTTTTTATTTTAAAGCTTGTCGTACATATAGTGACTCAAGATGCTGGGGGTATTTTTTGAAAAATTCTGGAATCGGGGGAAAGTAGACCAATAAAAGATCAATATTTAGCGCTGGAAGTGGAGAAATGCAATGTCAAGATATGAAAAAAAAAAAAAAAATTCCTAAAGGATTTTTTGTGTAGGCAAAAGAAAAAAAAGAGAAATAAATTGACAAATAATTGAAAAATAAAAAAGAATTTATGCAGAAACTTATTTTCAAAGGTATGATTTAAAAACAAAAATTTTCTATTTAACTTTCATTTTAATTTTCACATAAATTATAATGAAAAATTAAACCATGTACCGTAAATAGTGTTATAATACCTTATACTTTATTACATATACTTTTATATATAGAGTAATAATAAATTATTTATTAAAGTTATTAATGCAGTAGTTTTTAATTTATTAGGTAAATAATTATTCTCCATTAATATTTATCATATCTGTGGCATATAATCAAATGATAGCATTTGCTGATAACATTAATTAATGTCCTCGCTTAAATGCATACAATTCAGTGGAACCAACTGCATGCAATTAAGCAGGACGGACTACATTTTAAAATTAAGTCTATTCTCTAAATTTAGGTTGAATTTCTGACAACAGAAACATTTTTAAAATTATCGGAAAAAAAAAACAGTTTTCATAACAAAGCAAACTTTCTTTTTTTAAATATCAAAATATCCCAAACTGACACAATTCATAATTATGTTTGAAACCAAAATTATCACTATTCAAAGAAAAATATTATACTGTATTAAATAATAATAAAATATAATAATTTAAATATTATAATAAATACATGCTCACATGATCTTATATTTTTTAGAAGAAACAACAACAACAAAAAATTCAGTTAAACTTACAAGTATTGGGGAGAATTTTTGATGATTTTTTTTGACAGCATGCAGCTCGATTTGTATATAGATTTTTCACTAATTATTTCCAAGGTAGCTAAAATAAAAGAGTAACTTTAATAATAATTATGGTGTCAAAGTACAATTTAAAAAACAAAGTTTTATACAGAGATGGTTTTTGAGACTACTGTATACATTTAAAATTATATGTAAAATATTATAGCTAAAACTACAGGTACTTATCATGGTTTTTTGGTACACCATAATATCCTGTTTATCCACTTTTCTCGATAACGCCCTCTCCCTCCACCTTTTGTTAAAAAAAAAGATACTTCTTAGTTATCCCGTCGACCAAATTACTGTCGCCAAATTGTAAGATTAAATACCAATAATGGTTGCCATTCATTAATTAATTGTAAGATTAAATGTCAATAATGGCCAATAAAACCATTAATTTGTTTATTTATTAATGTTTTACTAATTTACTTGTTCTTTCGTTATTTAAAATAAAAATTATGTCAATGTATATAATTTGGCGAAATTGGTCGACGGGATAACTAAGAAGTACCAAAAAAAAAAAAAAAAAAAAATCCCAAGAAAGCATCACCTACTTCCAAAAAAGTCCCACCCCGCATGTCAATGTCAGAATCAATACCAAGCATTTTATTTTTTCGCCACTTCAGAAAGGGGCGTGAATTCTAAACATGACATTCCCAACACAGGGATTATTCTGTTCCGAATTTTCTGATAAATTACGCATTCGGTTGAGAAAATAAAAAAATCAGGCATCAGTCCATAGTCCAACAATTCGGACATAATAAAATGTGAATTTCGACAAACGGTCACAGAAAAAATAAATTTCATCAATCGTTCACAGAAAAAATTGCCAATTTTGTCTTAGGACTGCAAAAAAAAACATGAATTACACCAAATGATAGCAGAGACTGCACATTTTGTCTAAAGATCGCGAAAAAAGCCAAATTCGTCAAACGACAGCAGAAAAAACATGAATTTCATCAAAAGATCTTGGAAAAATGCAAATTTCGTCAAAAGATTGCAGAAAAAAGAAATTCAGTCAAAGAATCCAGTGAAAAACACACATTTCATCAAAGGATCGCGAAAATAGATACATATCAACAAAGAATTGAAATAAAAACCCTGCACATTTCATCAAAGGGTTATGAAAAAAAAAAAAAAGAATTTCGTCAAAGTATTACGGAAGAAACGTGATTTTGGTCAGAGCAATGCGAAAAAAACTCCTGCAAGGTTCACCAAATGTCCCCAAAAGTCCCCCCTGGTCTGAAATACTTGTTGGGCATACTGTGCAAAAACTACATGTTAGTTTAATTATATTTTGAATTAGTTTATTTTATAATGAAAACACACACACATACACTTTAATATAAAACACACACATTTTTTTATATATATATAAAACACACATTTACGTTATTGCAAAAAAAAAACAACACATTTTTTTTATTATAAAGGCACACACATTTACTCTATAATAAATAAAACATTAGACATTTTTTAAAAATACAAATTGTTTTATAAAACAGACACAAAGTTTAATTTAATAAAAAACACACTATCTGTTTTGCCGTGTTGTCATACCAGACAAAACATTATGATTTTTGCACCAAAAAGAAATATTGATGTATCTACGAGATAACTACCAAAACATATTTTCTACAAAGAAAACCATATAAAATAGTGTTCACATTTCTTTTAAAAAACAGCCTGGCAGAATTATAGATATCAGCATTTTTCTTGAATTTTCAGGAGAGGGAGAGGAATATCCCCGCTGGTCCACCCTCTGAATTCATCATTGACATGCATTATCAAGACAAGCTGAAATCATATACATTTTAAAAGCAACGTTAAAAACGCCAGAATAAACAAAAATTTTTTGCGAATTTTTGTTTATTCTGGCGTTTTTAACATTGCTTTTAAAATGTATATCATTCTGCGGCATGTAGCATCTTAATAATTAAGCTGAAATCATGCTATGTTTTGAGAGAAATGAATATATAAATCAAATAAGCTTTCCATGGATTACTAGATGTAATATAACAATGCATTTATAGTAAAATCGGCAATGCTAATTCAATTCAGTTACCCTTGAGTATTCGCCTGGAGATGGGCAAGATTTTTTTTGCCGATTTTAAATTTCTTCATTTGTAAATTTTTTATGTTAATATCCGAATCTTTTTTGCCTGTAAATTTGAAATATATACTTTTAAAAATGAATATTTCCTTTATTCTATTGTTTTAAAATTTATGTATATTTGCTGTCTGCTATTTACAAATTCCCCCTCCCTATTTTTCTTTTTACAAATGAGGTTTAGAATGCCGATTTCTGTTTAAAATTTTTCCATTTGGATTGTTTTGTTGTTGTTATTTTTAATCTTTGAATTTTCGAAAATTAAGCTTAAAGTGGTTATAAACGAAAAAAAAAAAAAAAAAGATAGCGGACTCAGGGCGAATACTCAAGTTATTCCTTTAATTCTATAGCACTTGAATATTAATGCCTGCAAATTTTATGCGCATATAAAAATGACTTTGTTAATGCACCAAGAAATTCACACTATTCAGAAGTATTATTAATTTTTTTTCAAGAAGTAATATTAATTTTCAGAAGTATTTTTTTATTTCAAGAAGTAATGGTAATTTTCAGAAGTATTATTTATTTTTTCTAGAAGTAATATTAATTTTCTGAAATACTTTTTTTTTCAAGAAAAGCCTTAAATGTATTTAATGTTTTGATATGCAAAAACACGTGCATAGAAATTTAAAAAAAAATATCGTAATAAGAAGTTCAAGTTACCTACCCTGTTTAGAACCTAAATAAACATTGATAAATATTAAATTAATGTGAACAAATAGCGAAAAAGGGGTGTCGAAAAACGCGGCTATTTTTCAAATTTATTTTTAAGTGGTTAAAGAATGAATTTAAAATGTCAGCTTAAATTGATGTGTCTATAAAAAATCTTATACGCTTACTGTTTATTTTGGAATTAAGAATACAATTCATTTAATTCTGTCTGTTTTAACTTTAACATATATTGTAGTTTTAATTCATCCGACAAGAATTGCTGACATCTTTTTCCTTCTATTCCACGTTTTAATCGTGCGATGACTAGGCCTAATTTCTTTTTTAAATTTCATCTTAATAAAGAAAAATTTTTTCTAACATAATATAAACATATAGATAGAATAGTTATAAAGAAATGCATTACAAAATGAAAGAAAATTCTTACCTTACATCCACATTCACTTTCTTCATATTTGAATTTGCCATGACCAGCGACAGATCTCATCTAAACATCGACGGAGGAATCAAAATAAACACCATTTCTGGTAAGTAGGTTGGCTGGTTTCACGGTTGCATTCTCGAGATCCGTCTTGGAATATCCTCCGGTCGTTTTGAGGACGGTTGCAGCTGGTCGGTTTCAATTGGTCCGTTCTTTAGTATTCTGCGGACATTCACGGGATAGTTTTATAGGATATGACGACTACAGGATTTTTAGGATCATTGTAGAGCGTCCGAAGGACGACTGTGGTTGTCTGGGAATGTTCTGAAATCTGCGAAATTCTAAAATCCGCACAACATCTGGACCCAAAATGTGCAGACTTGAGGGAGTCTACTGCAATATCTTAAAAAATGATTATGAAATGCACAAACACAAACTTATCAATACAAATAACAAAATCTCACGTAATTAAGTCTGGCTATGATTAGGCTTAGTCGTTAAGAGGAAAGTTTAAACAGGAGATGACGTAAACGAGAAACATTTTATTTCATAATGAAAGCATTGTAGCTGATTTTATAGACGCAAAAGTAGAAGCTTGCGTCATTTAAGCTCCCAAAACCCTTTAATATTGTTTTGAATTATTTTAAACACATCGTTATTTCATATTCTTCACGTGAATTTAGCCAACGGTTGCCATTCAAATGATGTCAATTGAAACAAGATTTGGAAAGTTATCACTAGCGCCCAGATAACCCAAAAGTATACAAGCCAGTTCTTGTCCTTTTTTTCAGCACATTTACATGGATGGAAACAAATGCAGTGAGGAATCGCAATTTCGACTTAGGAAAGGATTTCAAAGTGAAGGACTGTTAACACGAAATTTAATAGAATCATAAACCTAAGTTTTAAAGGACAGGGGATTTTGGTGGCTGTGGAATAACCCCAGTGCAATCCATCCAAACCAAGACTTTTGCACTGTGGTAAGAAGTATTCACGGAAAATGTATGATACAGTACTGATATTCTGCTTTAGAACTGGCCCTTTACGCTTAAAATTTTGCAAAATATTCTATCGTGAAAATTCAACTACTACTTATGTTCACTCTGTATGTTTTTGCATTTCAACTAGAATACTTTACTGGTTAGGTGATTTGTTCTAACACTTTTCAGTGTTAGGATGATATCCAACCACATCTTGAAAATTTAATTTCAAGTACACTTGGACTAAAAACATTATTTGAATTTTATATAAAATAAATTATTTATCCAAAAATACCTAAAATGGTATGTACGTATTATCTAGGCCAGGTGATAGATTGCCAAATATGGTTGCCAATTGCCAATCACGTTCAAAACAGTAATTTAACATTATTAGATACTCAACATTGTTAAAAATGATATATAATAAAAATTAACTAATTTAATAAATAAAATGAAATAAATAAATAACAATAAAATATAAACTATAATAAATAATAAAGTGCATTACGTATTATGCTATGCTATGTAGTTGCAAAAAATAAGGGTTACTGTAATTAGTATAATTTGTGTCAGGGTCCCATTTAAAGTATTCAAGGCTACTCGTCACTCAGTTTCCAAATTTCCCTCGGTAATGTCAAGTCTATTAGCTTTTGATGCATTCTTATATTTAAAATATCTCCCCAGGATATTAATATTTTTTTATTTCTGTTTTCTGTGTGTTCTTCTTAAAAGATGTCTCTTTTTTTCTTAGTTGTCAAAATATTTCTAAAATGTATGCTTAGTTTAATATTTTATGTGTTAAAAGCGGACGAACTGATAGTAAAAGTTCAGCGTCATTCTCTTGTTTTATTTAAAAATTGAATATCATAATTTTTTGTTTGCGAAGAACATATGAAACCACACCATTATCATAAATTTATCGACATTGATTTTTCTTTCTTTCTTTTTTTCTTTCTTTTCTTTTTTTTTTACCAAAAAGTGTTTTTGAAAGCTTTGGGTCAATGTTACCCTACTGAAAAAGACGTGGAGAGAGGGTAAGAATTGTCAACATATAAAACGACAGTAAAATAGGACATATTTTTATTAAAAAAAATTATTACAAAGCTCATTAATACTGATTAACGTGGATTGTCCAAGTCTGATACAGAATACTGGTTTCTCTTAGACAGAAGTTTAGGTAGACTAATTTTGGAATAATATTGTTCCATTCATACACCATCGAGTCCGGTCGCTGTGGGCAATACCAACACTTTACCTTCGTTTCCATGCAGTCAAAAACACAACCCTCCTTTGATTTCAAAGTAATCCTTCCGGGATATATATTGCCGTTAAAAAGCACAAAATTTCCAACGTTACGGTCATCTTTGTCAGTAGCTTTCTTGTTTGGTTCAGTCGGAACCGAAACACTGGATGAATTTTCAGCAAAGTTATTGTTTGTATAAGCACAAATGTCTATTTTCATGAGTATACCAGAAATAAACAAAGACATTAGTGTTTTAATTCAACAAAATAAGAAAAAGCTCTTCTTCAAATACATCATATTTTATGCATTAACAGGAAGTATATACAAAAATTTAAATGATAATTGGTTGGGCCAAAGTTACCCCAATTAGAAACACCCTTTTCTTTTTTATCCCAGGAAAGACAACGCATAATTTTACATTAGGCCTTGATCTACACTAAAGAGGTTATAATAATATGTGCTTACAAAAGTCCAAATGAATTACTTTACAGCTTGGCAGACAAAAGTTGTAAGAGCTAAATTATCATCATCTTAACACGTTTTTGTTTGACTGGTGCTGCCACGGTGGAAGCTTGGCGAATTATTTACAATGAGCTGGCAGCCTCAAGCTAATGCTACTACCTATATTTTGAGACTAAAACTTTGTCGATAACTCGAGCGATGTAGAAAATATAGCAGATTTAATCTTTTTTTTTTCTCTTGGGCCAAAGTCAGCCCTGTTGACGATATATATTTTAGAAATATTTTGAGAACTAAGAAAAAAAGTCACATCCTTTAAGAAAAGTACACAGGAGAAAAAAATAAATAATATTAACCCGGCAGGACGGGCGCGGGTTGTTTTGACACCCCAAGTTCAAAAATATTCGTCTGCTGTCGGTGAGTGCTTTTAATTTATTGTTTATTAATTTTTAAAATGAACGATAGTTTAACATTTCATTTATCATTTTCACGAGAAAGAGTGTAATTATCATGAATTTCACTAACAGACAGTCCCGTCCTGCCTAGCGCCCGTCCTGCCGGGTTAATATTTTTTATTTTTTTCTCCTGTGTACTTTTCTTAAAGGATGTGACTTTTTTTCTTAGTTCTCAAAATATTTGTTCTAAAGTTTTTTTCGTATTTAGGCCATTTAATATGTTTGAGGTGTGCTGACAACCCATGCCCGTTCTCGTGTTACGTTTCACGGCGCGCGTCCTGCTGGGTTAATTTCCTGAGAAGATATTTTAAATATAAGAATACATCCAATGCCTATAGACTTAACATTACCGAGGGGAATTCGGAAACTGAGTGACGAGCAGCCTTAAGACAACTTTCATAACAACGAGTTCTGTAACGTAACGTGAAAACTTTGTCTGATGTTAAGTAAATTCAAATAGTTATCGCACTGAAATGTTAAAACTTATAATTTAAAATTTTCAATTCTATATCAATATGCAAATGAAGCTTATAGAACAAGTAATATGTGGCCATTCTCCACATCCGAGTATTTTAACTCCAGAAGCAATTCTAACTCTCCAATGCTTTGCAGTAGAATCCCGCTAACTCGAGTTTTGATATCTTAACATTCCTCATAACTCAGCGTTCATTTTTTAGGATTTCATTCATCTGACGAAATCCTATTCTTCTCACTTCTCTGTCTGTCACAGAGTTCAGTCTCAGAAACTGTATAAGTTAGAGACTTGAAATTTTGCATATTTATAAGCTGAATATCTCCAATCACATAACAAATCATAAAATTTTGAAAGAAAGCTTTTAATTTAATTAAGTGAATTAATTTAATGACATACGACCATTTTTGCAATTTAGATTACAACACCTAAATTTCATTTTTTTTTTTTTTTTTTTGCATAAACTAGATATCTGTAGATAGACTAGACATGTGTCTGCCAGCTCATTAAAAAAGGTTCCTGGTTCAAAGCTCAGAATAAGAGTTTGAAAATTTCCCAAAAGAATAGATTCCATTATCTACTAGATTCAGATTCAATTTTACAGATTTTGATAAATCTTTTTTTTTTTCCATTTTAAGGCCAAAAGTTGTAAATTATTTCATAAATTTTTTTCTTTAATTCAAATATTCTTTTTTTGAGAAATTGCGAAATTTTAAATTGCCCACATTTTATTGTCCGACGGATTCAATTAAAAGATTTTTGGTGTTTTTGTTTACTATTTTTAGGGGTTTTTTAGCTAAAATTTAATCATATTATTAACTATGCTTTTCAGAATAACAATAATATGTTGTTAAAATATTCTGAAAAGCAGTTCTTCAATATTTTAAATTTGAATATCTTCTAATTGTAATAATTTTTAAATTAAATTAAATGATGCTGTCATCTGTGTTCTTATTGAAAAAGCTTTGAAAGATTTAATAATTGTAAATTAACGATTTGGATTTATTAATGAAAGATTAAAGTGTTTTGAAAGGAATATTAAACAAAACTCTCTGTGCGATCCACGATTACACTTACCCACTAGTTTTCTTTGCATTCTAGTTGAAAAGTGTTTATAAATTCAGTTTCTCTTTTTGATTGAACCTATATCTAATATTCCATAAATAACATAATAAACTATGTTGAAAAGTCTTCTGCTACAATTTTCCATGTTCAAACTCTCGTAAATGTACTAGAATTGCCGTTTAATTAGTAACTGAGTACCATGTAATGTAATTAGTAAATATGTAATTGAGATTTACTTTGGAATGTTTGGTATTGAAAATGAAGCGTGTAGACAGAGACACTCATTACGTTAGGGTCTATACGTCAAAATCGTCTGCAATGTCTATCGCAACCAGATGCCTGCCCTTGAATAGCATTGATCATTCCTATACAGGGACACGCAAAAGTGTTTCGTGATAGAACTGCCTAGGAGCGACTCTGGCTGGAAGTGCGTTTTCAGTTGGGTTATGCATTTTTAAATGTAACAAATTTCATACTTATGACTTGCTGTGTATAAATTATATAGATTATGTACAGGGCTGTAGAAAGAATTCGAATGCATTTCCATTTTTTGATGGAAATGGCTGAAGAGAAATTTTCAGCTGTGTTAAGCATTTCTTAACTGAACTCACTTTCAGCAAACTTTTCAAGATAGTTCCAAAGTGATTAGGAATTCTGACTGTCTGTCCAAGCCCTCATTCATGTGAGATTTCGGTGAATAGTGTGTTGCTTAATCAAAATTGATTTTCTTCAGTTTGTCAATACGTATAAAAAAGGTCTTATAGATCATCAAACATACAACTTAACATTCAAATAACATTTTACAACTCAGCAATAATTGCCGCAAAAGCTTCCCTGAGCTTTGCATTAAAAATCACCAGCCATCTCTATGGCTGAAATCTATAGAATCACCACATCTCGTTCTCCTCTTTTCACTTGACTATGTATGAGTCTCGCTGGAGATATCACGTTCATTGAACCCCTGAGTCTATTATATTTTATTGTTCCACACTTTATCTTTTATTCCCGCATCTATGTCAATATATTCGGATTGCTATGCAATTGGTATGTGTTATTGAGCATTACTGTGGCTTGTTGGCTACTGAAAATGACGTGTGTATCCTAAATGGTTAATTTACAGGGACATTCTAAAGAATTTCATTAAATTTTATTCTTAGGGGGGGGGGAGGGAATCATTTACAAAGTATTTGAATGATGTTATACTATACTTCAAACATATTTAAATTCCTATATCTCATTGAGACGCACAACCAGATGTTTACTGTAGAACAGGTTGTGCCTAGCACTAATCGTTCGTTTACAGGGAAACACAAAAGAATTCTGTTACGGCACTGTCTATGGGCGATCATGGCTAGAAGTGCGCTTTCGTGTTCCTTTAGCCTTATCCTACTACAGATTACTCATATGCTATGGAATACAAATGGGATTGTCATTCTGAACGCTTATAACTCACGTTCTGATAAAGTTATTTTTGTGGGACTTACGTTGTCAGTTACGTAATTTGAGGAGGGTGGAGGTTAGTAAATAACTCATAGTTCTACGTTACTTAGTTGCTATGGAAGAAAGGTCTGTCATTAAGTTATTCCAATTATGAAAATTTATTATTAAAGAAATTATTTTAAAGAAAAAAATCCTACTGAACGGATTTTGATGAGAATTACACTATTTGTTATATAAATTATTGAAACAAATAACATAAAAATGATTTGTAAAAGTTGCATAACTCACATTCTAGTTCAGCTGAGCCACGGGGAAAAACTATATACAATAAAACAATTTTTGAGAAATATGTTCTATAACATCTTTTTCTACTTCAATTATAGAAATATAGGTGTTTTTATGTTATCCGGGCACAAGTGAGCACCAAAATGTTTTTAATCTTGCCAATTCTTTTTCTTACTCGCCAATCTTATGACATTAACAAATAACAAATTGCATACAGTTAAACATTGCGATGACAGCTATATTCCGCTGTGAATGAATGGATAAAAAAATATTTTGACAAAAAATAAGTAAGATTAGTTATAAAAGTTCGATAATTTTTATTATAATATAATAAAGAACTTCGCTAAGATATACACAGGTAGCACAAAGATATCGACCAATATCAAAATATAATGTTGACCAATATCAAAATCTAATACTGGCCAACATTAAATGACCACTCACCTCCCCCCCCCCTTAAAATGATATTCCAGGATTTTTTTTTTTATATTTGGCAATGTTGGCCAATATCCTTCGACATCTGTGAATATCATTTTTTGACATTGAGCAACATCATTTTCTATTCTCTTGAATATAATTTTCTGACATATTCAGTATTTGTGCTGACATTTCTGGATAGCATTTTTCAATACACAGAAATATTTTCTTCTGACATTTTTAAATATGATTTTTTATCGTTGAATGATGTTGGTTTCTTGCATTCCTGAATATCTAGTTGTAATATTGATCAATTCATTATCAATTGATAATTAATCTCTGCTATGCAGTAATTTTACTTAATTGTAGAGCAGCTAATGTTATTTCAATGGAAGAAACTTAGGTTTCATTTTTTCGCATTTTGCTCGAATGTGATATTATTTGTAGCTTTCAAAACTTGTACTTTTAAATTATGCACACCATTTTCAAATTTTATTTCATTTTTTTAACTTTTAAGGCGATCTAGATGCGTTATTTTAGGTTCTTTAAAGATTCGTCTTTTGTGTCTTATCGCGAAAGAGCTGTTTGACATCTTAAAATTTGGTAAAAGGGCATTTATTAGTTTAATTATTTAGCTTTCCGAAAATGCTTTTTATTTTGCTTTAAAAACTTTTTAAATCTATGCTGCATTTATAAAAAGTTGAAACACTTTTCTTTAAAACAACTGAAAATGCTAAAAGTCCCACCTTCTCTTTCAGGGGAACATTCAACGGGATTGGAAAAAGATTAGGATATGAAAGGTCCCCCTAAGTGTGAAAATTTTACCTTTGGCTATAATCAACAGGTAGACTAAAGGGGGAAATTTCACTTCTAATGTAAAGAGAGAGAATGTTTGAATAATATTGTTCATTTTTTATGTTCTTATCTTGTGATAAACATACATAATTACAAGATATTTATTTGAATTTTTATAAAACTTTTTTTTTTAAATAATGTACTATATTTAATTTCAGGGCCCTCCTCTTTTCTGAAAATTGGGACGGGGCCAGGTCAGATTTTTTTTCTCTCAGAGCCGAACATGAAAGTCATTCTTCCTAAAACAGAATTAAAAGTATGCACGAGCCAAAATTTGCAGGTCCGTTCCAATCTCACACCCAGTTTGGCCCGTGCAAAACCCAATAAAATGAGGCCCGACCCTTTCACAAAACAGTACAATGAATGGTGGCTCAATATTTTTTGCAAAAATGCATATACAGTGGAACTTGCCTTTAACGAAGTCCCTATTTAACGAAGTTTTCTACTTAACGAAACTTTCTGCTGAACCTTGACTTCAACACCATTAACATGCAAATTAATCTCCATATTACGAAAAATATATTCTATATAACGAAGTTTATTCCACTTTCGTGCGTGCACAACATTCAAACGGAGAGGTTGCTGTTGCGATGGATGTTTGAATTGATATCAGCTGATTGTATGAAAATAAAATTCTTTATTTATTTAATCATTTCCATTCAAAAGAAGAAATACTAGAACTTTTCGATGCAATAAGAAGGGGATTCCAGTTCCACGAGAATGTTACAGATGCATTGCTCGGGTACTTACAAAAATCTGAAAATTTTTATGAACAATATATTTTTTATAAGGAACCTGTAACAAAGATATATTACAGACTGTTTTCAAGTTAAGGAATTCAAATAATGAGAAAAAAGAGAAAAGTTACACACGCTTCAGTTTTTCTTTGCTCTCTTTATTATGGTTTTTTTAGTCGTTATTCTAATTAAATTTTTCTCATGTGTCTACATTGCATAAGAAAAAGTTACTACCCAAATTAAAATACATTTTTCCAATATTTCCATTTTAGGTTTATTTTTCAATTTATGCATGTGCATTTTATTATACAAATTCCGAAGTGTTTAGATGTAACGATGAGACTTCGTTAAGTAGAAGTTTCACTGTATTATTAAATCGCCATTATGCTACAATTAAAATTCTTTTTAAAGAATAGTATATAAATTAGAATGTAAAACAACAATAATAATAATGAATAAAGTACTGTAAAACAGGAAAAAGAATCTGTCTGTGACAGAATCTTGTCTTACACGGAAAAATACTTTAAGAAGCTATCTCACACACGCAAAAATACTCGCTTGCTAATGTTAATCTTATGAAAAACATTTTTTAAGATATCTCGTTTGCATTTCAAATTTTTTAAGGAAATGCTCTTCGTTGGCTATAGCTGAGTTCGATCTTTACAAAGGCTGTTTTTTATTTGTTTTTTCAATTTGTTTTTTATTAGGGTACTTTGACTTTAGGAACCGGTTTTGAAAGTGAAAGCATCCTCATGAAAAAAATCTGCGAAGAAAATCGAAAACGTAAAAAATGGCCTTTGTAGAGATCAATCTCAGCTATTCAATGAAGAAAAAAACATTTAAAATTATTGAAACGCAAACGAGATATCCTAAAAAATTTCTTCCATGGGATTAACATTAGCGAGCTGGTGTTTTCATGTGAGTGAACTCGCCCTTTAACCCGTGCAACACGAATATAGTAATCTTTTAAAAAAGAATATTTTACAACGGACGATCTATATGCTAAGAATGGAACTTGTCTGTGACGGATTTTTCTCTCTCATTTGCATATCTGTCTTATATTTTACTGCATAGCATTACTTCAGATGTTTAAGTTTCCAAACCACGGAATATAGCTTAATTATAACTTAAACATTTCTACACAAATAGAGATTCATTAAAAAATAATGTAGCTTATATGGGCAGAAGTAGAAAGAAATATCTGGGTAGGAGTAGTATCTAGGAAATGATGCGTCTGTATTTCGCACACCAACGCGCTTAAATATACATACATATATATATAATAATATAAAAGATAACTAAAGTAAGTAGTTTTAGACAGAACTTCTCGTATAAGACCCCTTTTTTAAACGTATCTGTGTAAATATCTATATAAAAAATTAAGAAGGTTCTGCCTTTTCAGAGAGCTTGGCCCTTTGTTCAGTTCTCAGACACTCATGCCGAAATATTCTTACTTCTTGTTTCTCTCAGTATTTAATTATTTTATATCACTTACGAAGATTTAATTTTACTTTTCATTTTTTTAAAGTCCTCAAAAATAAACAAAATTAAATTTTAAAATCCAAGGAGGAATTTATAGATTCAGAGTCATACGCAAGATTTCGATTTCCTTTGCAGCTGCTCTTATTTAGATTTAAAGGAATCGATAAGCACCTTTCATTTTCTTATGACAGGAAAGTACTTAGCACAAAATCATGTCAAATATACGTACATTATTAATTACGTACATGTTTTAAATTTGTTTAAGGAGATAATAATCACAGAAAGGTATCGTTTTTTTATTCTCCAATATAAATTGACTATAATCAAAGACCTAAAATATTTATCAGAAGATGTATATTGTTCTTTTCTTTGACATCTGAATGGGAGCATATGAAAATTTCACTTGTGCAGGAATGAAAAGTTGTGCGTCAGAAACATTCGCTTAGTTGAACGTTGAAATAATAAATTTGAGAACATATTAGCAATTTTTATCAATATGTGAAAAATATTTGAGTTCTTTTTATAGTCCTGTATATCATATCCCGTATCGTCCCCCTCTTTTATACATACCCAGTAGTGCGCAAAACTTAGTCAAACTTAAAAACGCGTATCATAACTGAAAACGCACTTCTAGCAATTATCGCTATAATAGACTGTACTTCTGTATTGTATCCGATATATTTTGTGTGTTCTTGTAAATGAACGATAAATGATATGCACATCATATTCTACAGTAAGTGTATGGTATTAAATCTCAGTAATGTATGTCATGTTCATTATATCTGAAATAGTGTAACATCATTAAAATAATCTGTAAACATTTTTCCTCTGTAGACTATTATGTAATGGCATTTGTTTGTTTGGTTCTGCAAATGAGTAATAAGTTCTTTGCACCCCATAAATTCATATCAATTTAATTTATATTTGAAATAATGCAACATTATTAAAGCGCACTTGATTCTTTCTCAGTGAGCGAAATGTAACGGAATACTTTTGGCAGTTTCTGTGAATGAACTATAAATGTTACATAGTCCAATTTCAATAGGAATCATGCTATAGTAAATGTCAATAACATGTTAAAATAACAGTGCAATCCAAGTATAATTACGAGAATTAGAGCACGGACAGAAAAACCGATCTCATAAATATTTCCAACTATGTTGGAAAGTGTTAAAAAAATCATACCAATCTTTTCTCACTCAATAAATAGAAAGATATAGCTACAAAAAGCATTTTTGTTTCTTTCTCATTACTAGATTGAGGTAATGGTATTACTATATATTAAAATACAGTGCTGTTAATATATGAAAAAGAATGTTTGAACGATTATACTTTTTCCTATCAGTGATGTAGTGTTTTTACAACTGGAAATAAATAAGAATTTCAGAATCTAACTTACCTACTTCATTCTAATTGAAAAAGGAAAATTCTAATTTTATTGTTTCATTACATTTTTTAAGTTGCTAAAAAACTATATAAAAAATAAGGAATAAAATCTCAACAACGTGAATCTTTCCGATATATTCTCACTTAAAAACTTTAAATTTGCTTAGATTACTGCTAAATCGAATTACGGCTCGTGTTACGCATACGGATTGTATGCTTATGAAGACTATTCCGTCTAATAGTTGCAGATGCAGCCTTATGAACATATATGTGTGAGAAATGCCAAGCTGGCTATCGTCCTCGTAGGTTAGAAGGTAAAGCACTGGAGTGCTATCCCAGGGGCCCGGGTTCGATTCCCGGTGTGGACATTTTTCACTCTGTTGATTTACGCTTAGATAGCAATGTGATAATTCACTTCTTAAATATTAAAAAAAAACATTTAAAAATATTGAAATGCAAACAAGATATCTTTAAAAAATTCTTCCATAGGATTAGCATTAGTGAGCGGGTCTTTTCGCATGGCCGAAGTAGCCTTTCAACAGAAGACTTACAAATGTAAACGAAAACTGCTGCTGAGACACCGATATTCGAATGAATACAGATGAAGCTAGAATGGCAACAGACAAGGTAGCAACCATCCTCTGTTCAGTGTTACACACATATAGTGTTCTCAGGTGTCCCGCGTAAATCAAGTCTCCAAATACCACTCATTTCTTACAGTTTATTTTGCTATATTTAATCGCTGAAAATTCTGCCATTAGATAGGGGGAAGAAAATTCATTTAAAATACTGGTGTCCAGAGAATTTCGAGACCCGATTTACACGGGGCACTTGACACTACGATACAAATCAACTTTTTAAATCGATAGAGATATAATCATTGTAGAGTTAATAACATTGTGTATTGCATTTCGTTTAAAAGTTTTTTTTTTTTTTTTTACTAATTTATGTCCTGTTTGATGAACTAACACGGACAAGACTATTTATTGCATGTGTGTTTCTAAAAAATAATAATTAAAGTTGTCTTTTTTGAGTGATCAACTTGTTGTTCCTCATAATAATAGTCGTTCATCAGAAAGTTTGTTAAAACATGTTTCTTCTGCAGAAACAGTGTTGCAATAGGTTCATTAACCCACAACAAAGCCATTTTGCAAAAAAAAAAAAAATAAAATAAAAAAAAAAAAAATTGCTAACCAATGTATGCATTTTAACATTTGGATGAAACTCCTTTCACTTTCAAAAACCTGAACGTTACAAAAAAAAGTATCTTAAAAACAATATATGCACAAAAATAATTGAAAACACATAAAAAAATCTCATTTGGAGAGCATGAAGAATTGAATAAGTTACAATTCCTTCCTGGAAATTCTACTTTCAGTTCACGACAGCGTAAAAACAAACAGTCATATCCTACCCTCTCTTTCCATTACGGTATGCTTACGGCTGTTCATTACAATTTTGTAATAAGCAGCTTTTTAAAAAATTTTCATTAACTTAATAACTATTTCAACCTTAAATCCCGCAGTGACGCCTAAAGGACCTACTCATCAAATTTTCTCAAACATTTGGGTCTTCTCATACTCCAAAATGGTAGGATACAAAATTTAGCCCAAATCATTAGAGTTATATTTTAGATAAAAATTGCATACACACAAATATTTGCACGTATTATAACATAACAGCAGAAAAGACGGAGCGTAGCTCGGTCAAAATTAGCTTTGAGTTCAACTTGATAACACAATACATTCTAGGCGGGTTGCCAGATTTGGTGACATTGTTTCATTTGACGCCAAGCACGCATTTTGGCATTGGTAATCTTGAAATTTGATTTTCCTGTCAAATCTGGTGAAATGTTGCCAGCTTTGCGACTTCGTTTACTGCGAATTTTTCCACAACTTAATAACTGTTTGAACCTTTATTCCCATTAAAATACAATGACTCACTCATCGAATTTTCTTAAACATGTCACCTAACCCAATGGTCTTCTTGTACCTCAAAATGGTAGGATACAAAATTTGCAAAAATGCAAAAAAAAAAAAAAAAAAAAAAAAAAAAAAAAAAAAAAAAAAAAAAAATGTCTGAGAAACAAAGTACATGGCTGATTAAACTATACAACCGTTATTTATGAATCGATAAACATGCCGAATAAATATTGAATTAATTATTTATATAAAATATGATGGCCGATTCCAGGGGTTTCTTTCCTGTCATACCTTAGGAATATTAAATAACTGCACTTGGGTGAATACGGAATGTTGAAACAATGACTCGGTACCTCGCTCTTTGAAATAAACTTCTTTTATTCAGTCATTAGACGGTACACAACATTCGCGGAGCCCACCAGAGGCCCCGAGATACCATACTTTTTCCTGTGTCACATTATGCAGACATCAGAGTATGATCAAATCTCTGAAAAACTCTCAGCTCTTGAGAGCAGCACATGAGTTTTATTATGAATTTTGAATATTTTCCAGCAGAGCACCTTATCATTGCAGTGGGCGTTTTCTTCAATCCTTATTGGTTAACACTGTTTATAACGATGGGTTTTTTAAGGTTATCCAAGTATTATGATTGCACCACTAATGGTAATTTTCACCTTTGACATTAATGATTATTATGTTTTAATAAAATGATTATTTATGTTTTAATAACTATCAGCTAAGGAAAGCTAATTAGGATTTATGACTTATCAAATACTTATTTTGACATTGATTATAATTTATAAATTAAACATAATCATGAATCTACTGTCAGATTTGAGGAAAAGTAATTAGAATTTATAGCCTAAATATAATCAACTGACATAATTGGAAAAGTAAATCACTATTTGAGGTTTTAATTATATATTTAATGTTTATTTTAACGCTAGTTTGATTTTATGAGCCCAATAACTGTCATAATGATAGTTAATTGTGATTTATGGTTTTAAGTATTCATTACATCTCAATCAATGTCAAAGAATTTAGCAATTTATAAAAAGTTTAAAAAAGGGTTTGATTTTTATCCTTTCATATTTATATATTTAAAAAATATATTTCGCTCATGATGAGTACAAAAAATGCATGATAATGAGAAGGGGTGGGTAATTTCTAGAAAGTCTTACCTGCCAAGGATTTATATAACCAGCCAGCAAAATGCAACGTACATTTGATTTCAAAGACTACCTAAAAATTCACTCGGCAGTAACGAGTAAAATGATGTATTTCCCCACCCCTGTAATGATATATGTTTTATTTAAATCCTTGAGAAACTTTCAAAGGGGAAAATTTAACAAATGAATAAGATTTTTTTACATACATATTTAACACACTTTTCATATTTTTTCAAAAGTACTACTTCAATAAAGCCTTTCCTATCACATAAGGTAGTGAGGTACAATTTATCCTTTGAAGTCAGATTATTTTTTTTTATTTTACGGAAAAATTACTTTACAGTGAAACAAATAAATTAAAAGCAGCTACCGAAAAGATTTTACGTAAAGATTTACTGAAATCTAATGAATAGGTCAATAGTTACTTGCTTATTATCACAAAAGACGCTAAGCCATGGAAGAAGTGCGAATTTTAAAAACTTATTACTAAATGCAAAAACATGAAAAGTGATAATAGTAAATGCAATGACACATACAGGGTTCATACTCCATTTGGGTATTAAAAATACAGGAAATTTTCAGGAATTGTGTACTTGGTATGAGGCAAATGTTTTATTAAATAATGGTTATCGATAATCCTTTAGAACATATTTTACAAAAAAAGGGTTTCTTTTCTCAAAAGTGATTACAGCGATGGGCTCTTATGTACTATTATCATTAAATCCTTTGAAAGATAGTTCTCAAACAAAAGGTTTTTCTCCTGTATGCGTCAAGAGATGGGCTCGTAGTTTACTATTCTGTGAAAATCCTTTAGAACATGTTTCACAAACAAAAGATTTTTCTTTTGTATGTGTAAAGAGATGGGTTCTTAGATTGCCATTCTGAGAAAATCCTTTCGAACATATTTTACAAACAAAAGGTTTTTCTCCTGTATGCGTTAAGAGATGATTTCTTTTATCACTATTCCGAGAAAAACCCTTGGAACATATTTCACAAACAAAGGGTTTTTCTCCTGTATGAGTCAAAAGATGTCTTCTTCGACTACTGTTATCAGAAAATTCTTTGGAACATACTTCACAAACAAAAGGTTTTTCTCCTGTATGCGTCAAGAGATGGGTTCTTAGATGACTATTCATAGAAAACCCTTTGGAACATATTTCACAAACAAAGGGTTTCTCTCCAGTGTGAATCAAGCGATGGCTTCTTAGGTTGCTCTTCTCGGAAAATGCTTTGGAACATATTTCACAAACAAAGGATTTTTCTCCAGTATGCATCAAGAGATGGGCTCTTAGATTACTTTTCACAGAAAATCCTTTGGAACATATTTCACAAACAAAGGGTTTTGCACCTGTATGGATCAAGAGATGTATTCTTAGATGACTACTCTGAGAAAATCCTTTGGAACATATTTCACAAACAAAGGGCTTCTCTCCTGTATGAATATATATATGTTTTCTTAGATCACCATTCCTCGAAAATGATTTGGAACATATTTCACAATTAAAAGGTTTTTCGCTTGTATCAGTTGAGGAATGTTTTTCATTACCACCATTTTCAGGAACAAAGTGCTGTTCATTGGAGGAAGAATTGTCTTCTGTAACCGATGACATTTTCCTAAGTGAAAAAGTTTTGTTTTGGATGATAACAGAAACTTCTTTAAGGTATCAGCATGAAGAGATTGTCGCCATTTTCATCCAAGAAAATGACTTATTCAATTTCAGTAAAAAAGTTTTATCTACATTTGAATCTAAAAACAGAAAGAAAAATAATAAAACAACACTTTTTTAATAAACAGCACTAATTTTTAATTCTGAATTAAATATCATATTTGATAAGTTTCATTTCCTTAAAAAGTACAAAAATTGATACTTTATACTATTACATTATCTATTCTTAGTCACAATAGAACTTTAATATTTTTTCATAGATACAGATACATATGAGTAGGTTTGCATGCAATACAGCAGGCACTCCCATATCCAGAATCTCACATATCCAAACCGATAAAAACTCAAAATTTATTTTATTGTACACTTGTAAATTTACTTTTGTTCCCCTAAAAAGTCTGTCTACTTGTTCGGCATATTCACAAAATATATCCAAACAAAGTTTTTTCCTCTTTTCTGTTCATACATTCAGCTCCAACTCAATTTCAACTCTATTTCTTATAACTTTTTCATACTGTCAAGCATTACACAGTTTTGCAATTTTTTTAAACTTTTTAAAGTTGACACTGAATTTCGTACATTTTTAAATCCTTTTTCTAAAAGTTGCCTTGCAAACCAGCACAGCGAATCAATTTTCTCTAAAGTAGGGTTGTATTGGTTTTAACAAGGGTAAAAACCGAATTTAACCATCCTGCTCAAAATATGTTTTGACCATCAGTAATCAAAGAAATAAGAATTTTTTTAAAATGATAAATTTAGTGCAACACTTGAATGTATTTGTCACAATAACATCTAACAATATCAAATACAACATTTGCAAGTGTTTGCAAATTGTACTTAGTACTATACTTTAACTTGTATAACTTTTTTTTTTTAATCGAACAATATTTTTAACAAAATTTTGGTTAAAACTATACAAAAACAGGATTACAAGTGTTGTATTAAGATAATACAATTTGATAGTGTATCCTGGATGAGATCAAAGTTGGAAAATAACCATTCTATATGGGTACAGTTAGAACAACCATTCAGCAGGTGCATTATGAGATTTAAAATTCAAAATCAATATTTTCATTACTTCCCACCAAATAACGTAATGAATTAGTTAAACTTTAAGAAAAAGATTTATGAAATGTTTGTTTGAGCTAGGAATATTATTAAAGCGACTGTACGGTCCTTGAAAGTCCTTATTTTTTATCCAGAATCTGCAAGAGGTTCTTAAAAGTCCTTAATTTTATTTTTCTATTATCTCTTAATCAAGAGTGAAACTCTTCTTTGTTTCACTGGATTTCTGATTTAAAAAAAAAATCTAAATTTCCCCTCTTCTGAAATTTTGCTTTCCTCCGCACAGTGTCCAAAGTTTAATACCTTTAAAACTTCTTAATATTTAAATTTTTTTGCTATTTTTGTTAATTTATTGTAACAATGAATAATCGGTCATATAAATTTCGTTAAAATTTTTATCTAAAAAATCTCTATCTTATCCTCCCACCAAAAAAATCGCTCTCTCCTAATCCCCATTTTCTGCTTCACAAAATCCAAACAATAAAAAATTTTAAAACACTTTCTCTGCTATATTTGTTATTGTATTGTAACTTTAAATAATCGATCATAAAAATTTTTCTTCCCCCTACTCGCAATTGGACTTTCTTTTTTACACCCCCCCTTCCTTTCTCTTTCCAAGCACATAAAATTACAAGTCTTTAACACTCCTTAAAATTTTATAAACCCAATTATAAATATTTAGTAAGGTAAATAAATAATAAATTATTTAATAAAGTCTGTCCTATCACGCCTACACACCAGAAAACTGCTTCATCCCTTTTGCCATCTTAGCTCCCCAAAGTTTAAAACCCTAAAACTACTTTTTTAAAAACTTTTTTCCCTCTATCTGGTTATGTAATAATCGGCCATATAATTTTCTCCTCCACGAAATTTGACGTTCCTCCTTCTCTTCCCTCCTCTCCAGGCACACAAAATTTAATGTTTTTAAATCTCTTGTTCTAATTTTGTGTCCTATATAAAAATATTTAGTGTGGAATGTATTGTTTAATTCCTTTATTTTCTGTCAATTTAGTTTCAATTGTTCTATTGTATTGTAACAATGAAATCAAATAAGCATTAAACATCTTCCCTTCCACCCGAAATTGCCTATCTTCCTTCTTTCCTACCACCTACCTTCCTATTTCAGCTCTTGGCAAACAATGAAAGGCGCCATCACTAACAGGGCTCAAAATATGCAACAAAATTATCTCACAGAATTAGTAGCGATACATGCATGGAAATGCATATCGCAGTAGAAGTCACGAATTTGGATTTGGAACTCCATGTAATAAAAAAACAAACAAAACTATAAATCGTAGTAAATTTCGCATTATACATATTTCTCAGAGGTGCTACCTCAAAACTTTTTGTAGTGGAAGGAGACAGAAACTTTAATCTGACTTCTAATTAAAATAAAATGGTAATCAAAGATATTGTTAGTTTTTTTTTAGAACGAGGGGGCGCTGCCCTCTACGTTCGCCAACCCATGTTCAGACACCGCAGACCCTAAAAGCACGCTAATTTAATCTTCTTTAAAAGCCCCACCAGTGGCCGAGAGGTTCTGCTCTCGAAGCTGGTAGACGGGAGGTGCTGGGTTCGAACCCAATCGCGCCCGTCGGCCTAATCGTTCGGAGTTTTCGTGGTTTTCTTCGAACCTTGGATTACCAAGCGTTAATACGGGTTAGGTTCCCTTAGAAAGACCCCCACGAAGGGCACTCCTCCCCTGGGCCCATATCCCTCGTGCAGATAATTGGCCGTCAAAAAATCAAACCAAACCAATCTTCTTTAAAAAGATTTCGGAAGAATGAATTATAAGTTAAAAAACAGTGGCAATCTCCCTATAAACGGGTTTCTATTCATTTCTCTTTGATTGGGGAATTTTAAGGCCAAATCAGCTGCGGTTAAAAGATACAATGGCTGTTTCCATCTTTGATTAAATAAGATTAGTTAAACATTTCAAAACAAGCTAATATGAAATGCGCTTTTTAAGCAATTACTTTGAAATTTGATTTTCATTTGAAACATTAGTTTTCTTTTTCCTTTATTTTATGAGTAGATTCATATATTCTTTTCTATTACATTGGAAGATGATACGCTTGTGTCCTTCTCTAGTTAGAATTTATGTTATATTTTTATTTCTCTTAAACAAAAAAAAGCATGTCAGGAAAAGGCACAAAAAAAACTGGCAGATTTTAAATTTTGATAGTTAGATTTGTTACTTTTAAAATTCGTATGTAACAAAAACAATTTTTCAGACAGATGCTACTTCTGATTTAATATCATTTACCCGAGCATCATTTAGCCAATTTTATTCTTTAATGCTCAAGCTAAATAGAAATATTTTCATGCATATGAATAATTTATTTAAAGTCTAAGATAATTTATAATGAATATTTTAAAAATTTCCTCCAGGATAAAGATTCAGTTTTGTTTTCGGACAAAACTGAAAAGTTGAAAAAGCTTGTTTTAATTTGTTTGTAGCACCAAAAACTTGTTACCTAATTAAACTAATATTCTTTTTAATTGCGAAAACAATAAATGTTATCGAAAAATAGATGGTAACACCATTTAGCACTTTCAGAGAAGCTGTCACTTTTTATCAATAAGAAGGTCTCTTTACATATAATATACTTATTGTGATAAGGGAGTCTTGATTAATATAAGCATAGCTGCGAACATCTTACGCTTTTTTGTACCACAAAAATTTTATAGTGAATTTTAACTTTTCAAATCTCCGTAATCTGCCAATTAATAGCGCAATAATTTCTATTCAATTTTTGTGGTACAAGAAAAGCAGAAGAGTTGGCAGCTATGACATTAATTATTCTTAATTATTTATCTAAAATATGCAAATTTATCCCAAGTACAATTTTGAATTTTTCGAAAAAATGTACATTTTTTGCATTATTTATTTATTTTTTAAATAAATAAAATTAAGAAAAAGAATTGCATATAAGTTCAATTCACTAATAACTCAAACTAGATGACAGCACTATATAAAACAATAAAAGCAATGCATGTAAAAATCGTCCATGGCTTAAAGTAATTTTTTCCCTTAATCCTTCATAAAACTTGGATATATGAATGCAAAATTTTGTAAGGAAAATTTGAATGAAAATCAGATGATCTTTCATACCATAAGAAATTTTTAGCTATTGCAGTTTAAATGATTCAGATGTTTTCAGTATCACTGTCTTATTCTTTCAAAGCTTTTAGGTACAAGGATATTAAATTGCCATTTAAATCATCAATGATGTGAATGCAACAAACAAGAGCAGCAATATCACCCTTGTTTAACGAGTTATATTCAAACAAAAACTTTGTGAACAGTATTGCATTTGGATATTCAAAACATGAACAAACAGACAGCGGAAGAATACAAAACATGCACAGCCAAATAAATAAATTCAAAACTCAAACATTGAGTTTATTTTACAGTAATACTTTCAATGACGTAAAATGAAGTAAAAAGGCGATAATTGTGTTTAAAAAGCTGTTTTTGTAAATTTTAAATCGTGGTTTGACTGCGCCATCTAGTGGCGAATCTACAAATGGCTGCAAACACGACAATAAATATAGTTGTATATAATTGTTATTTTATAAATAATGTGCACATTCAAGTGTGGGAACATTGAGATTTCAGATGAAATTAAATAATTAGAATAGTTTAATAAAAGAATTTTATAGTCCCGAAACATAGTAAACGGACTTGAACGATATCAAGGTTTGTCCCATAGACAAATGTTATCAACAGACAAATTATGTCGGTGTTACTACCACCTGGGAATTGAAGACGCAAAAAACGTTCTAAATTGCGATATTTGTGTTACTGGAAAACCTAGACGCATGAAATTTGGCATGGTAGTTAATTATAAGATATAAATGATTTCTAAGGACATTTCTTAAAAAATTCAAAATTTAAAAAGGGCGAAAATGTGTAAAAAGTGTTTAAATGCATTCTAATGCTGCGTTTACACTATGGCTTATCAGGTCTACAAGGTCTGCGAGGTCTGCCAGGCGTGGGTTTAGCCTGGTTTAGGAGGGTCTGCGTGGTCTGCGAGGCTTGGTCTCTGTGGTCTAGGCCTTGGCTTTAAAATACTAGACCCAACCAATCAGCGTGCTTCATTTTTCTGTATTCCGCCATTTTAAATAATTGAAGAAGCAGACGACAGCTTATGATTTTAAAGATTATTTGAAATTAATAAGGGATTTACAAATTAAAGGTACGTAATAGATTTTCAGATGTTTTTTAACATTTCTTTACATTGTTTCATAACTGTAGAAGTTTCTTTTATAAAGCTATACAATCGTAAGTTACTATTTTCATGTATTTACATACTACGCTACTAAAATTAATTTGTTAACTATGTTACTTTTTAATATTACCAAACTCTATAAAACTATGTATTCGTAAATTCTTTAATTTGCATCTTCCTGTATTTACATACAACACTGCCTATGCATTTGTTAATAGATAATTATGTTCCTCATTTCCAAATTCTTTAAAATTAACCTGGTTTCATATGCATGAATTTAAAACAAATTGGATAGTATATGAATACAAATTAATATAATACGGTTGTCATTCTATTATAATGTACGGTAATCCCTTTTTTGTGAATAAATAGTTTCATTTCCTTCAGGCATTTATTTGATATTCTATTTCAACGCATTTTTAGTACTGACAATTTTTTAATTTATCCTAAAACTAGCAACAAATTTTTAACCATAGAATTAATTTTGAATTAACTCCAAAGTTTTCTCTATTATTCTTATATAATTGACTGATCATAGCAAACTCTGCATACATGATTTACATTATTATTAATCAGTTTTAAATGTGTTAATTTTTACAATGATACGGTACTATCTAAAAAGTAATATGAAGACTTTGAATTGTATTTAGCTTCTTATCCTCCCCCTAAAAAAATTCTAATGACATATAAAATTTAACTTTTTTTAAATTGAACAAACTTGTTTTTAAATAAAGTTTTTACTTGTAATTATTATTAATAATTTATAAACCATCCTTTATTCTTTTTAAAATTTTATCTTATATGTTTATCTTTCTGTAGTTTTCTTTAATAATTAATCAGTAGTAGTATATTAAAACTGTAAAATCTAGAACATGAATTTTTTCTCTCCACTTCCCCACAAGAGATGATTTACGATTGAAAAGTTCGTAAATTATTTTTTTTTTCAGAAAGAGTTTGAAAAACTTTCAAACCTATAAAAGTTATACTTGAAGTAGAGATTAGAATCTGCTGGTGCCAAGATAAATACATATTTTACCAAGTTTGCTCTCAGGATATCGCAGGTGTGTAGTCTTCTATAATAAGTGACTACCATTTGTGATCTTCTGCAAGAAAGTGGATTGTCTGATGCTCTTGGACTATGTGCTGTTTTGTTGTTTTCTACTTAAAATTCATCAATCAGGAACTCTCGTATAAATAAAGTATTACTAACTTGTATGACTGACTTTAAGTATGTAGTTTTTTTATATATTTATTTTCTGTTGCTTAGAACGAGAGATTTTGAAATGCATTCTACATTGTTTTTGTTGTTTTTATTAGTTTATTATACTCTTTTTTTTTCTATTCATTTACATTGCAGGATGTTTTCAATGGGACATTTTCAACAGTTATGTGAATGTTTGTCGATTGCCTGTTGACCCGACTTTTACATGAGATTTGCATGCTTTTTTTGAAGATATGAATCTTCAATAATATTCGTGTATGATGATTGTAAGTAAGTCATTTTTCTCAAAAGTACATGTTCTGTATTTTATTTATCATTGTTTTATCTTTTATATATAACGTCATTTTTCTCACAAAATCAATCTGTATCTAAGAAAACTTTATTCTCAATACAGTATTTATTATTTAATTCCTTTTATTCTTTAATCAATGTTTTCTTCGCATTAGTTTTTTTAATTTATAAAATGGCGTTAAATGATCAATTAAAAAAATGTAGTTTATGTAAACTATGTTTTATATAAACATCGAGTATATGAGTATTCTGTTAGTGGGAAGCAGTTAACCTCTACCTCCCTCCCTATACACACTTTTCAAGGATTTGATATTGCAAAAAATGTGTCGCTCAGACTTAAAAAAATTCTGAAATTACACGAAAGCTAGAATAACTTATCAGATTTGTCTAAAATAAGATCACAGTGTTAAATAAGCAATTTAAGCACAGTAATTAATTAGTAATAATGTATATATTTGAGAATATGGTTATGTATATTGCTTCGTAGCTGTGAATTATGATCAAATGATATCTCTTCCATTTCTAATTCCTTTTTCTTCCATTTGGTACACCTGGATAATTTTAATTTAATATCAGCTTAATAATTATTAATATATTAATTATTAATATATTTTATTTAATATTGAAATAATATAAAATGTATTATCTGTGATAGTATCATGGTTTTTATTTGTTTAATAATTATTAAGCTGCATATGTAATAATCTAATGTATTTGATTTAATATTTGTTAACGTTGAACTAATCTAAAATGTATTATTATTAATGTTTTTTGTGATTTGGGTTGTTTATTTACAATTCTTTGAAGTGATATGAATTATTTATTTCATTAGTAAAAGTTATTGAAATTATCAGGAGCATATGGTGTATTTTAGAATTTAATTAAAATGTGTCAACATTGTAATTAATTTTTATAAAGCTCTGAGCTTCAAAATAAAATAAGTGATATTGTTTGTTTCGCTCAATCAATGTTTATAATTCACTGGGTCATTCGATGGTAACTTACGTTACATTTAGAACTGTTTACTTCAGTAATTTTAGTAATAAAAGACAAAAGAAAAAAAAATATTAACAATGCAAAGTTGACATGATTTGTTAATTAAACCTATTCAAAGATAAATTTAGATGATAATGGCCTAATTTTAGTGTTTTTTCTTGAACTCTGCCAGTTATATTTATTATGGTAACTGACATTACTGAAAAAGTAACGTAAGTATTCGGAGTAGCGTAGAAGAATAAAGGGTTGCGGACGAAGATGGGCCGCTCGCCGCGGCGGTTGACCCCCCCGCCCACCCCCAATCGCCGCCGAGACTAATAATAAGCTAGAAAAAGCAAGGGGTCGTCGGGTAGCTTCATCGCCCCGAGCCCTCCCTTCCCGCTTTTCGGTGTCTTTAATTTGTGTAATTTCTCTTTTAAATTTGTCCGGTTTCAATTTTTGATTTTTTTTTTTTTTTTTTTTTTCAATCTGGCTTTCGCTAGAGAGTCTTTCATTCGGGACGTGGCTGGGCTCCTGGGAATCTTGCTTCCGCAAAAGAGTCGGAGTAGCGTAGAAGAATAAAGGGTTGCGGACAAAGATGGGCCGCTCGCCGCGGCGGTTTTTTTTTTTTTTTCACAAAAAAAAAAAAAAAAAAAAAAAAAAAAACATTAATAATAATACATTTTAGATTAGTTCAACATTAACAAATATTAAATCAAATACATTAGATTATTACATATGCAGCTTAATAATTATTAAACAAATAAAAACCATGATACTATCACAGATAATACATTTTATATTATTTCAATATTAAATAAAATATATTAATAATTATTAAGCTGAATTATTAAGCTTTGTTCATTACTGAAAAAGTAACGTAAGTTGCCATAAAAAATGTAATTTTCATTTTCTAGGTAATTTTTATCCAAATTGGCCTTTGGATAGGTTTAATTAACAAATCATGTCAACTTAACATTTGAAAATTTTTTGGTGTTATATTACTGAAATTACTGCTGTAAATTGTTTTAAATTATAACGTAAGTTACCATGGAATGACCTTAGTATTCAACGACAATCAAAATTGGAATTAATACGTATCCGGTGTCATAAAATGCTATAATTTGAAATAAGTCTTCTAAATTTTTGGGTCAAAATTCATTAAACAAACAAAAAAAAAAATATAAAGCCATGCTTTTATGATTTTTACGCTTTTAGATTTCGCTCACAAAATTTACATTTTTCCTATAATATATTTTAAGTAAGCTGCAGCTTCATACTTTATTTTAAATATGAATTAACTAAGAAATTGTGAGCATAGCAAGTAAAAGTTTTTTAAATGTTTTTTTTTTTTTAGTTCAAAAGATTAGTTTTGAGATGTTAATGATAATATTCATAGCTGCTGAATCAGAATTTAGTTCAAAAGCGTTTTGAGAAATTTAAATGACCATAGGTATAAAATTTATCACTTGTATGGTTTAGTTATTTTATTTAGTTGTAATTAATGCAGTTTATAAATATAACATATGGAAAGTAATGATGTTTATTAGTAAAACATATTGCGCATTAGTTGCGTTTGGTTGTCCCCCCCTGCTTTTTTTGGAAAAATAACCTTTATGTATAGTGCGTAATAGAAATAAGTGTGTTTTATTGAATTCTTCTATGTGTGGAAAGCATATTCTCTTATTTTTTCTATTTAAATTATTCTACACTGACTATTACTCATGCTGGTTAAGCTATTTAATACTTATATTTAACTTCTGAGTATTTTTGGTACTTTTATGTCACTCGTGTACAAATCTTTCCAATAACACTTTTTTTTTTTACACACATGAAAATTAGAAACAATATTTTGATGATATATTTTTTTTCTGCAATTGAATCAAAATGAGTGAAAGGCATGTATTTAAATGCGACATATGTATTAGAATGAAATGAGTGAATGGTTTATATTTAAAATTAAGTGAATGCAATGCAAATGATGACAAAGGAAAAATATTTGTTGATTTATCGCCTGTGCCGACTAACAGAAAAGTACCATATTTTTAAATTATTTTTTATATTACTATGCAAATCGTGAAATGAAGAGTTTTAATGTTATTAATAATTAATGTTATTTTGATTCTGGGTTCGAAATTTTAAGTTTATTTATTATACTATGTTAACTCTCATGGAAAGATGCTTGCAAACTAATATTAAACCAATGGTAACTTTACAAATTTATCATTTGCTTTTGAATATTTTTAAATCATTTTTTCTGTTTTGCGTGGGACATGTCTAATTGGGTATCTTTTTGCCCTTGATTTCAGGTGCAGTTTTTCAGAGAAAAATTTCAGTTTCAGAACTTGTTTCAAAATTAAAAGTGCCCTCAGAAGAAAAAAAAACTGCAACCAAAGAAATAAAAAGTAAACATATTTGGTTAGACATCAGGTTCAGGTTGCCCAGGCCAAAAAAAAAAAAAAAAAAAAAAAAGTATTGAAATGCAAATAAGAATTTTGAAAAGAACATTGCCGTTGGTTTAACATTTAGTTTCAGTGTTCTTGTGTTACTACTAGAGATATGGCCTTGGGCTCGATTTTTGTACCATTCTTCGAGCTCGGGTGGGCCCGAACTCATTCATTCTGAAATTAACAATTTTATTTATTCTCATACAGAAAAAAATAAAACAACTTTTTTCCC
The DNA here is from genome assembly GCA_963932465.1 of Maratus speciosus. Taxonomy (NCBI): domain Eukaryota; kingdom Metazoa; phylum Arthropoda; class Arachnida; order Araneae; family Salticidae; genus Maratus; species Maratus speciosus. The sequence continues at coordinate 82,503,496 of OZ010794.1, forward strand.
TTAAAAATTACTTATTCCATTTCAAGTCATTTTAATGTTATTTTTATCAGAATGAAAGGGAAACAGAAATAGTGTTTTTTAAGCTCTTTTTAGATGTGTTTGTAACTATATAAATACGAAGCACCTATAGTCTTCATCAGGTTTGTCCATCTGTCTGCATATAACAGCGCAAAAAATACCCAACCAAATGGTTTGAAATTTAATATATATATATAATCGTTGCAGAATTTTGTCAAGTTATTTCAAATTTTAAGAAAATCAAATCAAAACTTAAAAAGATATTAATAAAAGTTTTCTTCATTCTATTAAATCCTATCGTACATAATTAATTCAGTGATATCCCATGACATGTAATGATTCTAGGTTGCCATGTTGATTACGTCATATTTAAGATGGAATCCTATTATTTCCATATTACCTTCTTTTTTTTAGGTATGTCAAGAACATGCTTTTTGGTTTTGATGCACTATTTATTACTTCTTAATTATTATACCAACTGAAAGTTATTAAATGATTATCTCGCTTCTTTCCAAAAAACTGTCTTAATAGTTCACAATTTAGCTAGTTACACAGTTTATTTTTACTCAATTTTTACAAATGCATTATCTTCCTTTCAGATTGAAATATAAATACCTTTTTCTTCAGATCAATAAAGTTTTCTGCAAAACATTGTCATCATCATAGACCATTATGATACATATTAATATTGTTTCATTTATTATACGTAGTAATCATTATATTCAATAATATTTATAATATAAAGAAATTTTATTTTGTTTCTGTAACTTGTACTTTCAAATAAAAGAAATTTATTAAAGATTTGTTGTCTTTTATTTGACTATATATTTTTATTATAAATGGTATTTCAGGTATTTGCTTGTTTTGTCTATCATGTAAACCTTGATTTAAGAATTGTTTTTAATTATCTATTTATTTTTTATAAAAAAAAAAATGGCTAAGATATAAAATGAGAAAAACACTTTCAACATGGTTGAAAAGTATTTATGAATTCAGCTTGTCACACTTGTAAATATACTGTGATTGCATTGTAATTATTAAATGCTAATGATGTTTGCTATAGAGGGTGCTATTTAAATGTGAAATTCAATAAATATAATGCATCAAAAAGTGTTATGGGGACAACAAGTGCTGAAAATGCATTTTTACTGAGTTGCGTGTTTTTAAATGGCACATTTAGATATTTCATTTCATTGTATGAAAATATTAAATTTCTTAATGGCTACTGTTGGAGAGTATTTCATAATCTATGCCTAATTTTTCATAATTTGTGTATATTCCTTATACCAGTGGTGCAGCCAGTATCCTTATTTGTAAGGGGTTTTGGAGAATTATTACTCCTTGTGGGATACAATATGTGACAAATAAAAACCAATGTAATGAAAAGCAAACATAATAAGTTTAGCATTTATGTGTTTAAAGGTTTCATAGAAAAGCTTCTTTATAATATAAGGTATTTTCAATACAACTTATTAGTTTTTTAAATACTGTGGGAGGAATTTTGAAATGTCACCTTCTTTTGCTGCTGCAGTGTTTATACAAATTAAGGGCTGTGCATATATAAAATTATCATTTTAATGTGTGTGGGAGGGGGGGGGGACCTGACGTTTGATTGTCATAAGATATTTTGGGGGAAAGTTTTTTTTTTTTTTTTAATCCAAACGATGTTTTTTGTTTTAGTGCTTTAATTTTTTCTTTACATCAAAATAGTCTTATACCTTTTTAAATAGTAAGTGTAGTTAGATGTTAATTGATATACAGTTGTTTAAATGTAAAATCATATCTTTATGCAAACGCAAACATATAAAAATAAAAAGGATTTTTAAACATTGATGATGATTTCATTAAGGTGTGTGTGTGTGTATGGGGGGGGGGTGGGTGTCGAGGAATGATAACGTATGATATTGTAAGTGATGGGGTGGGGACTAAAATTACCTAAATGTTGATAACATTATACATGTACAACACCATACAATAGTTTTAGAACGGGAGTAAAATTATTGCAAATTTAAAACAATTATCAGATTTCTCAGCCCTATTTTCAACCATCTGCTATAGTTTATAATTTAAAAAAAATGTTATTTAATTTTCTAATGCAACTTTTTCTTTTATATTGCCACAAAAAGAAAATGGGTATGAGCATTATTTTTATAAATCAATTAAAAATCAGACTCACTGTATTTTCACATGCAAAAATGGCATCATTTTGAACAGATAATGCATATTTTTCATATATAAATTTTTAAACCTTTACTATAAGTGTTACCATAGTACCTTTATTTAAATGTAACATCACGACTAAAAGTATATAGAAAATGGCGTCATTTTCATGTAATCATTGTAGATTTAATTTCCACAAGCGATAATGTAAATTTCCATTTAAAAATATTGTTTTATCATCAGGTGAGGACAATAATTTCTCTTCTGAAATTAATGTCCATTATCTATAAAGTAAAAGCTTTATTTTCAAACTGTCCAAAAGTAAAATTTCACGAAATGTTACATTTAGTTCCTTTTTTTCCCAGTTACATGTGCCAAAGAAATTCTGTATTCAACCTTATAAAACAGCGGGAATTTATTATTATTGTGTCAAAGTAATTAATTTTTTCCTCATTGTCGTTTTAAAGATTTATTGCTCAGAAGGTAGTGTCACAGATGATAATAATATAAATAATGAGACAGGCAGTTAACTGTTGCACCAGAGAGTGGTGTTGCCGTAGCAACATCATACGCTCTGCTGCAATGTGAAATGAGTGGTAACCTGATTACTGGTGATGTCTTCGATTAGGTTTTCCATCAGTGTTGGTATTCATTTCACATTGTAGCAACATAATGTCAACATTAAAGCCAAACCATACATATAACAATTAAGAAAACAAAAGTAAGCTCCTACTGTCATTTTTTAAATGAAGAATTGAAGCAGTTATCTCTTTTGTCAGGGGGTCGTCCCTGCCCTCCTGGACCCCTGTTTAAGGTAATTTCTGAACACTTAAGGGACAGTTTCCCTTTTCAACAATTTTCTTTATTTTAAATATGATTCAAATGGTGAACTCACTGAATTTCAATGTTCAACTAAAAGTACATTTTGAAAAAATTTTATAAAAAATTGATATTTTTGCCCTTTTTTTTTTTTTTTTTTTTTTTAGATTTTCAAATGTGTACTACACAAACTTGCACATGGATTTTTAGACATATCTAATATTACATTTATTATGATTTTTTTTACTGATATATATATAGTGCAAAACGATGAAATCTAACGTATCTTCATATACTTTTTTTTTTTTTTTTAAATAACAAAAAACCTAAATGCTAATTCCATGCGCAGATTTATCACATATGTAATAAAGAACATGCACCAAAAAAAAGCTTAAAAATCTCTATCTCAAATACAGAAAAAACCTTAAAACATGAAAGTGAAGAAAATATGAAAATGGAGAAAAAGCATTTAAAGTTTTAATTTGTGTGGTAATTGCGCTGAGTGTTTTAACAAAATTTACAATACCTCGCGATATATTTACGGTATGGATAAAAATGAGGTATCAAAATATTCACAATTAAACAGGCTTTCATTTAATATTAAAAAAGAAAAATCAATTTTTTGACCAATTTTAAGGTAAACTGCCCCCTTAAATCAAAGGGAAAAATAAATGTAATTTTTATTTTGTGGAAAGGAGGGATCGTACCCCTTTTCCAGACAACAACAAAAAAAAAGATTCATTTTCTCTCTGTGTTTCATTATTTTAAACTGTTTGAAAAGAATAAATTTTATTTTTTTCAGAGTCAGAGGAAAAGAAAATTAGGGGGCAATTGCATTTTCTTGCTTCCCTTGTGGGCAATGAGCTTAGAAAAACGCGTAATTTTTATTAATTTACACGTAATTAATGTCTGTGCAAAAGAAATTACGGCGCAAACAATTCTGACACGTTCATTTCGATACGAATACGAACGTAAACAAACAAACACGACTGTCCCTCCCTTCCCCCAACCTGCAAATATACGCATGCGCAAGCCAAGTTCTTATGCCGTAGTGTGGACGCAATTTTTTCGATTCTTGGACCTGAAAGACCCAACAGACCTGACAGGCCACATAGTGTAAACGCAGCATAAATGGCGATTTCTAAGCAATCTCAGGGAGTATCAAACCGATTTTAAAAGTAATGGTTGGAATTTGATGGTGACAGTTCCCTGCTCCAACATAGGCTATATTTTACGTTGTTGTAACTGTCACCTAAAGGTTGCAGTAACAAAAAATGTTCTAAATTGCATTTTTTGTGCTACTGAGGGGTCTAACATTTTGAAATTTGGCATGATAATTACTTAAAAAGATGCAAATAAGAACCATTGAAAGAAAATTCCAAATTTAAAAGTATGAAGTGAGCAAAAAGCTTTCTAAAAATGTTCTAAATTATGATTTTTATGCAATCTTATGAAATACCAAAACGATTTAAAAAATAATGGTTTTGAATTGGTGCCGATAGGACCTTCACAAACATAAGCTATATTTTTTGTCAGTGCCACTACCAGCAGAGGGTTGCAAAACAAAAAACGTTCTAAATTGGGATTTCTGTGATACTGAAGAGGCTAGAAACTTGAAATATGGCACGGTAGTTATCAAATATAAATGCCCTCTAAAAACGGTCAAAAATAAATTCGAAATTTAAAAGGGGATGAAGCGAAGGGAAGGAGTGAAAAGCATTCTAAAAAAGTCCTAAATTACGATTTCTATGCACTCTTAGGAAATAATAAACCGATTACAAAAGTAATGTTTATGTATCAATGGTGACAGTCTCTGATCCTACACAGGCTATATTTTATGCTGGTGCCACTAGGGCCCGACTTACACTACATAGGGCCCCGGGGGCAAGCATTCTTCAGTGGGGCTCCCTTCTGTCTAGCCATAGAAATTGTTTACGAATTATGATTGTGACAAGTATTAAACTTCATGCCTTTTGTATATATATATACATTTTATACCAGGTACTACTCACATCTGTATGCAGGGTATCAAAACAAAAATATTCACAAAACAATTAGGAAACTAGAAGAAAAACTGATGGATTGGATGATGGGAGTATTTGTTTGCAAAATTTTCCTTTGCTTTTCTACGTATGTCATAAAATGTCTAAAAGAAAAATGCCACTAATGGGTCATCATACATGGTTTTAACTAGACATGTTAAGAAGAAAATGTCAATAATGAATTTCACTTGAAAACATTGAACCGCTAAATTGTTTTGATAAAATTTTAATCATTACTTTGCTGATGATGTAGCTCATTCTTTCTTTCTTTTTTCTGGCGGGAGGCATGCATACAAGAAGCAGATAACAAAATATAGGGAAGGACCACACTCTTTTCCTAAATATTTGAAACTTTTGGCCAATTTTAATCATATGGCACCCTCTTAACTAAAATTCTGATTAACCCCATGGTGGGCCCTTCAAAAGGGGGGGGGGAATCCGGGGCAGCTGCCCTGCTTGTCTCTGCATTAGTAAGGCCCTGGGTGCCACTACCACTTAGTGTTAGCAGGAACAACAAATGCTCTAAGAAAACCTTTAAAAACTTTCTAAATTACGTTTTCTATGGAATATTACGAAATACCAAATCAATTTAAAAAAAAGTGTTGGCATATTAATGGTGACAGTCCCTGTTCCAACATAGGCATTTCATGTTGGTGCCACTACCACCAGAAAGGTGGTAGACCGTTAGACAAGAAGCTTGGAATTTGACATGATAGTTAGTTTTAAGATGTAAATTCATACTAAGAACTGTTTCTAAAAAAATTCAAATGAATAGTGAAATGAGCATATTAAATAAGCATAAAAGCTTCAAAATACTTTCTAACTTATCTTTTATTTACAGCTAGTTTTAGTTCTACTTATTAATTTCACCCTCATTTCTGCCTAATGCAGTGTAATAATGAAGTTTAATGAAACTGTGGCTTAATTAGTAACTTTTGAATTATTCCTAAAAGTATAATTTCTTCTAATAAAAATTAGACGCAGAAATTTCACTTTCAATATTTCAACTATTCTGTGAACAAAGCTGTGGGATTTGCTAGTGATATATAGCTAAGCCATCATCTAATCAACCTCTCCCCCCCCCCCCGTCAGGAAAAAATGTATGCTTCTCTCATTTTGAACACACCCGCACCTCTCTCCCCAGCTTACAAAGCTTAAAATCTTTAAAACTTTTCTGTTTTCTTTTGTTTATATACTGTAACAATAAATAATCGCTTATCAAAATTCCTCTTACTCTACCCCCTTCCCGAAATTTTCTAATTTTCCCTTCTCCCCTGATAGAAAATACACAAAATTAAAAAACAGTGAAGCGCTTTAATATTTAGTTATTTTGACGGATACTATCTAGTTGTAAATTAAGGATCCTATATGAATTAGTTGTTTTTTATATTTATTAGTTTTCATTTACGGGATTAATTGCTTGGTAATGAATCCCTTTATTTTCAATTTTATGAATGGTAATTATTTCTACATATGAGATTAAATAGGGTGTCTAAGCAACCACTTTTCTTTAAGACAAATAATTTTCTAAAAGAGTACAAAACGAAAGACCTTTTTTAAATTAACCCTATATAAATAAAATATTGTTATGCTTACTAACATTCTAAACTATAAAAAGAAATATTAAATAATATATATCACATATAAACTTAAAGCTGAAGGGGAAAATAATAAAAAACGTGCTGCTGGTAAGAATTAAATTTCTTTGCTTATATTTGTATGTGCTGTGCAGATTATAGGTTTCTGTGAATGACAGGTTTGCAGATGAGCGATACTCTACTGTGTATGAAAATTGCATTTAAAACTGTTAAGTAGTTCAGGAGAATCAGCCTCACTGTTAAGGGTGCCCCCGATCAGTGGTTTTGGTTGCCGAAACATTTGGCCAGATGAATAGCACTCACTATTCGGCCAAATGCTACTCAATTTCAGGGTTTAAAGGTATTAAAAAAGTTTAACCCCTTCGGCCCTGACGTCCTACTATTAGAACACATCTTTACATTGCTCTAAACTATTCGTTTTTAAGAAATTTAAGTTTAAAACCCAGTGTCCTACTAATAATATATTGCAGATTAATAATTTAATCTCATTTGTGATCACACATGGCAGCACATGTCTCAGTAAGCAGTAAAATGGAGGCTTCTACCAGTTTAAGGGCAAAACGTAAGTACACATTTTTAACCTTCTCAATAAAAATACTAATAATAATCTAATGACGTTTTGTTAATTATACCTTATAAATTAAGGCTTTTTCTACCTAAATTTGTCATCTAACTTAGAAAATAATGATAAATCACATTATAACTAAGAATCAAACATTTGTTCTAGTATTAGGACATGAGGCCTTAGTAATAACAAAGTGTGTGTAAAAAGTACCCAAAATTGCTATATGAAACTCATAAAAAAAAATATTTTTTTCATCAACATTTATTTTGACATCTTCAAAGTAGACCCTACTGAGTTCAACGCAACTATTCCAGCATAGGTACCAATCTTCCATACTTTTTGGATAGATAAATTGTGGTAGGGTCTTTAGTTCCTTCTGCGAATTTTTTCTTATGGCCTCAATTGTCTCAAAACGTTTTCCTGGAAGTGATAATTTTAGCTTCGTGAACAGAAAAATGTCACTCGAGCCCATACCAGGCGTGTTCGGATCTTGGTTGATGACATTAGTTGCGTTTCTGGCCAAAAACTCTTGCAGAACAATAAAAGAAAATTGAGTTCTTTTGATATCGGTCGGGTGGCGATGCGTTTCAAATGCAAAATATTGGTCATATCTTTATGACAGGTGCGGATCCACGGGGGTGGGCGATCCCCCCCCCCCCCCCCAAAATCATATAAGTCCACCGATTATCCGGAATTTCGACAAATGGTCCCCGAAATAATAAATTTCGTGAATCGTTCGCAGGTCAAAAGATCGCAAAAGAAACGCCAATTTCGTCAAAGTATCGCGCAAAAAACGCGAATTTCGTCAAAGGATCGCGCATTTCGTCAAAAGACCATGAAAAAATCGCGAATTTCGTCAAAGGATCGCAGAAAAATCGCGAATTTCGCCAAACAATTGCGGAAAAAACGCTAATTTCGCGAAAGAATCGCGCAAAAAACGCTAATTTAGTCAGCAGATCTCTGAAAAAATGCAAATTTCTTCAAAGAATCGCGAAAAAATACACGAATTTCGCCAAAGAATCGCTGAAAAACGCGAATTTCGTAAAAGGCCGCACAAAAAAACGCACAATTAGCACAGTGAGGAGGTTCCCCTAGGCGCACATCCACGAGGGGGGGGGGGAGCCGATCGGGGCAAAGAAGGGAAGAACAAATTTACAAAGTCCGTTTTTAAGAAATCAACACACCATACGCATTTTAGATTTTAACTGAATAGGATTAGGACATAATCCTTTTTTGTTCATTCATAAAATACCCCTTGAAATTTACCAATGTGGGTGGCAATAACAGTATATTTTTTGCACATTAGTGGCTTTCTTCCGAAAACATTAAGATGCTTGAAATTTTCAAAGGACTTTTCTTTTTCTTGTTTCTTTCTCTTTGGAAATTGCTATGAATCCCATTCTTTTCTCAAACAATAAAGCACTCCTCAAAAATATCGATATACAGAAATTAGAATTGAAACTTCTTTGAAAGAACAAAACAGTTTCGACACTTTAAAGGGATCCACATAACGTTGTCAATTTCTGTTGTACAGATTCAACAAAAGGTATACGAAGTGGCATCGCCCCCCACCTCAACCCATAGTGTCAAAAATCATGGCGCCATATGCCTTTTGACAGGACATAATCCTTTTTTGTTCACAAATTGCCGAAACGTCAGTGAGGTTTACCATTGACACCGAAATGTGTTTGGTTTTCGTTTGTTTGTCGTCTGTCTGTTCCGCGATAACTGCCGTTAAAAGCGTTGGATTTATATCTTAGGGGGGAGGGGCGACACCCCCGATAGATCCCCCTACCGTGGATGCATACCTAGGGGAATCTCCATGCGTTTTTTCGCGGCCCTTTGACGAAATCCACGTATTTTTCGCGATTCTTTGACGAAATTTGCATTTTCTCCGAGATCTGTTGACGAAATTAGCATTTTTTGCGCAATTCTTTCGCGAAATTAGCGTTTTTTCCGCAATTGATTCGCAAAATTCGCGTTTTTTCTGCGATCCTTTGACGAAATTCGCGTTTTTTCTGCAATCCTTTGACGAAATTCACGTTTTTGCGGGATACTTTGACGAAATTCGCGTTTTTTTGCGATCCCTTGACCTGCAAACGACCACTTAGATGACACATTTTGACTTTCAAGGAAGTTAAGGCCCCTTCAGATTTCTGAAGGGGAAACTTTTTCAGAGATTATCCTCTTTCAGAAATCTGATATTAAAAAATGGATGTGATGGTTATGTTTTTCAGCTTTCGATAATTGGTTCTTATGTATTTTTTACTGCTGAATCCAAAAATGACCTTCATTTTTTACAATACTATCACGTCAGGATTTTTCACAAATCGCAAATTTTTAAAAAGTCGAAATATTGGGAAAATCTGCTACATATATCTGCCAACATGTCAATTTCGAAATTTTACGCGATCCTCGACAAAATTCGCGTTTTTTTACGTAATCTTTGACAAATTCGCGTTATTTCCCACGATCTTTGACGAAATTAGCTTTGTTTCAAAGATTTTTGATAAAATTCGTGTTTTTTCAAGCGATCTTTGACGATATTCGCGATCCTTTGACGAAATTAGCATTTTTACGCGTTTTCTGACGAAATTAGCTTTTTTTTCACAATCCCTTGACGGAATTAGTGTTCTTTCCCTGCGATCTTTGACGAAATTTGCGTTATTTTCACGATTTTTTGTCGAAATTAATGTTTTTCCTGCGACTTTTGACAAAATTCACGTTCTTTTCACAATCATTCGACAAAAATAATGTTTTTCTGCGCGATTTTTAACGAAATGCGCGTTTTTTTTTTCGAGATCCTTTGGCAATTTTTTTTTCAAATATCTTTGATAAAATTCGTGTTTTGTCCTGCTATCTTTGATGATATTCGCGTTTTTCCCGCGAAATTTGATGCGTATTTTTCACAATCCCTCGACGAAATTAGTGTTTTTTCCTGTGATCTTTGACGAAATTCGCGTTTTTTCTTTCAAAAATTAGGTCTTTTGTCGAGATCCTTTAAAGAAATTAGCGTTTTTTCACGCGATCTTTGACAAAATTAGTATTTTTCCGCGCGTAAAACCGTACATTCGTACTGTTCATCCGTACAACCGTACACTTAGAACAAAATCCGTACAAGTTGGCAACTATGCTGCTACTATAAAATAGGCGTAACTTTATTTCATAATAATTCATTCTTTTTTTTTTTTTTTTTTTTTTTTTTGCTTATACTATGTGTACATTTTAGGTGAGATGTAACTTAATTACTTTAAATGATAAAATCATAAGGTAATAATGACTAATAATATTTATTAACATCTTGGAAAATACGCGCAAACGACATGCACGGAAAGGCAAGCCACAATCACACTCATGGACTGTTGCCAAATTACAAAAGAGAAAAGTTCTTGTGATGATATCAGTTCAGTTCAGATTCAGCCAAAAACGGCTATTGCATGTTTCCACATCACCCCCTTCCCAGTGACGAAGTGGCGTCAAGATAACGGGGGTTGAATTTAACTCGGCGACCAGATTTGGTAACATATGGCTGTTGACTGATAGATGGGTCAGAAGACAGCGGTTGGCTGGTTGTCAGGCCAAAAGGAGACTGTGGTAGGTCAGGCATTGCTGAAGGGAAAAACACAGTCTGTTCTGGAGGCACAGCATCAGGAACTACATTGATAAATGCTGGCTTCAACCGATCAATGTTCACAGTTGAGGTTTTGTTGTGTAGCTGGATGTTGAAGGTTTTATCACTGCGGGATAACACCCGAAATGGTCCAGTGTAAAATGGTTGAAGACTTCTACGAGTAGCATCCTGTCGTAAAAAGACATGACTACACGAAGAAAATGCATTATGCACAAAAATGGAACGGCCAGTGCGCAGGCTGGTTGGAACAGGACGGATTGTGGATATGTGGTCTTTCAAGCGACCAACAAATGTAGCTGGATCTATATAGTCCTTGGATGCAGAAAAAAATTCACCAGGTAAGCGAAGAGTTTCACCATACACGAGTTCAGCAACACTAGCTTGCAGGTCTTCTTTGATGGATGAGCGGAGACCCAGGAGAATAGTGGGTGGTATCTCAACCCAGCGTGCTGTGGCATAGCAGCGAATGGCAGCCTTAAGACTTCTGTGAAATCGTTCAACAAGTCCATTCGATGCTGGATGGTATGGAGTCGTGTATTTATGGTGGGTGCCAATGATTTTAGACAAACTTTCAAACAGCTGAGATTCAAATTGTCGTCCACGGTCTGTGGTGATCCGGAGAGGTACACCAAATCTACAAATCCACTCAGAATAGAATTTGAAGGCTATAGTGTCAGCAGTTATGTCCTCTATTGGAAAGGCCTCTGGCCAACGTGTAAATCTGTCCACTAGTGTTAGTAGATACTGGCAGCCTTTTGATTGAGGGAGAGGACCCACTAAATCTAAATGGACATGCTCAAAGCGAGAACTTGGAGTGGCGAACTGACCTGGGCGACTGAATGTGTGCTTGTGGACCTTGCTGCGCTGACACGGAATGCAGGAACGAGTCCACTTGGTAATGTCAGTTTGCATAGACGGCCAACAGAAACGTTGTTTTATCAGCTGCACGGTTGACTTGACACCAGGATGGGAGAGTCCATGAAGACTGTCAAAGATCTGGCGACGCATCACTAGGGGTACAAAAGGTCTGATTTTGTCAGTCGAGACATCACAATAAAGTTCAGACGAGGAACCACTTTCTACTGGAAACTTTTTAAGAACTAGATTGGATGTAGTAGGGTTTTGCAGTAGCTCACACAGTTCACTGTCACTCAGTTGTGCTTCAGCCATTGTTTGTAGACCGAGATCCAGGGATATTGCATTTATGCGGGAGAGTGCATCAGCAACACTGTTATCTTGCCCGCTGACATGTTGAATATCCGTCGAAAACTGAGCTATGAAATCAAGATGCCTAAGTTGTCGAGGAGTACATTTATCAGGTTTCTGTGCAAACGCAAAACACAGAGGTTTGTGGTCAGTGTATACAGTAAATGACCTAGCTTCAACCATGTATCTGAAGTACTTAATTGCCTCGTAAATAGCTAACAGCTCTCTATCATAAGCCGAATAGTTTTGCTGTGCAGGAGAAAGTTTTTTTGAAAAGAATGCAAGTGGCTGAAGACATTGTTCCGTTTTTTGGTGTAATGCTGCACCAATAGCTGTATCGGATGCATCTGCATGCAACACTAATGTAGCAGTTGGATCAGGATGACATAACATTGTGGCCTGAGAAAGTTTTTCTTTACAAGCTTCAAAAGCTTTTGTCGTAGTATCAGTCCAAGAAATTTCTCGTTTGTCATTCTTTTGATAATTTTGCAGCAAGTGATTTAGTGGCATTTGAATGGAAGCCATCTCAGGAAGAAAACGTCTGTAAAAATTTAAGGCACCTAAGAAGCGGAGTTCTTTCACTACTTTTGGTTGGGGAAAGTCTATAATCGCCTTAACTTTATCTGGAAGAGGTTTACAACCATGCTCAGAGACAAGGTGTCCAAGGAACTGAATTTCATCCTGGAAAAACTCACATTTAGATGGATTGATAGTCAAATTATATTTGTCAAGACGACTTAACACTTGCTGAAGGTGTGCTTCATGCTCAGCTGTAGATTTACTGGCTATCAAAATGTCATCCAGGTATGGAAAACAGAAATCGAGATCATAGAGAACTTAATGAATGTGCCTCTGAAATGTTTGGGCAGCATTCGACAGCCCAAATGGCATAAAAACAAATTCGAATAAACCAAATGGGGTAGTAATGGCTGTTTTGGGAATGTCAGTAGGATTTACAGGGATATGATGAAAAGCCCGCACAATATCTACTTTTGAGAAAATTTTAGCACCATGCAAATTATGAGTAAAATCTTGAATGTGGGGTATAGGATATTTATCAGGACGTGTTATCTTATTAAGTGCTCTGTAATCCCGGTGAGACGCCAGTCACCTGAACTCTTACGAACAAGGTGCAAAGGAGATGCCCAATTAGATTTAGATGGCCGACAGATACCCTGTTCTAACATAAATTGGAACTCCCGTTTAGCTGCAGCAAGTTGTGCAGGGTGGAGTCTTCGCGGTTTGCTAAAAACAGGTGGGCCAGAAGTTTCAATGAAATGGTAAGTATTATGAGGAATTTTGCTGTTAAAAGGGCGGGGACGTGTAAGGTTAGGAAATTGGTTTAGAATTTTATGAACAGTTGAATCCTTACGGATACTTTTGACAGATGTAAATATACCCTTTATAAATTGGCCTTTGCTAGTTAATTTCGTTAGTGGATCGATAAGACAGTGGTTTTTAAGATCAATTAATAACCCGAAATGAGCTAAAAAATCTGATCCAATAATAGGACGCTTAACATCTGCCAACGTAAATTCCCACTTGAAGCTACGTCTAAGGTTTAGCTCAACTTCAACAAGTTTTTGCCCATAAGTGGATATCTTAGTATTGTTGGCAGCAAAAAGACAAAAAGTTGATGGGTTTGATTTGGTGGTGTTGGGAATTACAGAGACATCTGCACCTGAATCAATTAAATAATTTGTCTTAGTGGCTGGATCATAAATACATAAGCGACTATTATGTAGAGGTTGTGTGCGATCACATGCCGCTACTGTGATGCACTCGTGTCGTTTCCCGTTTGGGAAAAAGAACATGGTTTTGTACATTTTCGAGCTTGAGGGCCAAAACGTGTATGATAGTAACAAATATCGGCATTATGTCTCCGGCCGTTTGAGAAACTGCGGTTTCTATAAAAATTGCCTCCTCTGCTACGATGTGGAGAACGAGAGCGATTCTCAGACAAAGATACTGTTAATGCTTCGACCTTTTTTGACAATTCAGAAACCTGAAGACGTAGAATTTTTATCTCGTTGGACTCTGACATTGCAGCTATTACATGATCATTGTGGGGGGTGCTGATTTCGGACACTTTATCTGCCAGGACGGCAAGTTTGTCCAATTCATCACACCCAACCGCTAAAACGGCTTGAATATTACTTGGCAGGCGTTGTAGCCAAAGAGTTCTTAGAAAATCGTCTGTAACTTGGCCGGAGGCAAGGTCCTTCATCTTTCTGAGCAACACACTTGGTTTCTGGTCCCCAAGTGTGAGCTCTTGCAGGAGTGCCTTCGTTTCTTGGGCAGTAGAGTTTTCAAAAATTGTTAGCAACTTTTCTTTTAGAGTAGTAAAAGGGTTTACATCGGGCGGTGTGAATATAAGATCACTAACAGAGGACAGGATATCAGTATCTAAAATGTTGATTAGATAATTATATTTAGTTTTTTCATCAGCGATCTTATTAAGTGTGAATGCCGAATCAAGTTGCGCGAAAAATAGTTTGATATTGTGCTTAGAAAACGTTGGCATTTTTGCCTGCACGGCAAGAACTCCTGTCTCTTGATCGACAGACATATCTTTATTTTACTTTTGAAGGCCAACAAAATAAGGAAATAAAAATTACTAGGTGTGATAAGAATGATTAAAATTAATATACATTTATATTACACAATAAAGTTGTTCCGATTACGATACGATTTGCAGCACGAGAAGGGAAAAATAAATAAATAAATATTTACATATCAAGGTGCAAGTACAAAACAAAAAAATAAAAATGATCTAACAGATATCAGGTGACAATTAATTTCTTAGTAGAAGTAATACTTGCGATTGACACAAAACGGGGAACAGCCATTACGAGAAGAAAAAAATTATATAAAATAAAAAAAACTGTAACCATACCTGGAGACAGCGTATTTATTTACACTGTTAGCGTTTTATAATTAAGCAAATACGAAGCATAAGGACATGTTGCGAACTTATCATCGAAATGGAGATCTTGAAAGCACGTTGCTTGAGGTTAGGCTTAAGTAGCCATGAGGCTGATCGATCACGCTGTTTTTTTTTTAATTATCGATGAAACGCGTTCAGAGTCCGTGGTCACCACTGTACATTTTAGGTGAGGTGCAACTTACTTACTTTAAGTTATAACATCAGAAGGTTAACAACAAATAATAATATTTATTAACATCTTGGAAAATACGCGCAAACAACATTCACGGAAAGGCAAGCCCAATCACACTCATGGACTGTTGCCAAATTACAAAGGAGAAAAGTTCTTGTGATGATATCAGTTCAGTTCAGATTCAGCCCAAAACGGCTATTGCATGTTGCCACACTATGCATTTTTACAGTTAAACATGTAAAATATTGTGTATTTAAAATCCTTATAATTTTATTCCATGCGTGGTGGAAGTTTCTTTGAACTGCTCATGCTCTGCTTCGCGCTTTTCATTTAATCATCCCTATGTGGTTCATCTCGGTATCTTCTTTTATTTTGGCGGTTGATAAGGCTGGGAAAGTTGTCGCAGATGTATTTAAAACATTTACCTTCTTTTGTTAAGGCTTTGACAAATTGCTTTGAGAGATTTTCGCTTTTTTTTTTTACTTTTTAACTTTGGAATTTACGATTTGCGAAAATCGCGACGTGATGACTAAAAATGAAGGTCATTTTCGGATTCAGTGCTAAAAAATACATCAAAATTAGTTATCAAAAGTTAAAAAACACAATCATCGCAGGCTTATGTTATTAACGTTGTTAAAACTTCACTATAAGTAAAAGAACAAAAAATAAGATAAATAATTACCACAGTGCAAGAGTAAAAAGAAAAAAAAATAAGACATTTAATAAATAAATTCTGTTATAACGTTTTTAATTTTTCAACCTAATAAGTAACAATAAACCATATTTTGATGAGAGGGCGGGATTATATTATAAGAGTGTTGGATAACCGAGTGTTTCGGTTAATCGGATAATCGAGAGTCTGAAATATTTTAAAATCGCATTAATTATTTCATATTCATTTAATAATTAACTGCAATGAATTATTTGAGCAACAGAAATTATGACTACGTTGATTATATGTCATTCGGTATCGCCCCCCCCCCCAAAAAAAAACGATTCTCTGGATCCGCCCCTGCTTTATGAACGGACTTAAAAGGTATGTGAGATACCTTGAGCCAACTCTCTTTAAGACACATACGATGCTTTTCAAGCACCAGTGTCTTGATTTTATTGCTGCCATCTCATGCGCAGAAATAGGCTGACAAAATGGCCATTAAACAGTGATGCCGAATTAAAATAAAAAAATGGACGCGATACTTGTGCCAGCACATATGGTAAAATCGTTGTTGTAAAGTGGTATGACAATAAAGTTGTGACACTAGCATCTACATTTCTGTCAGGTAATGCGAAGGATATTGTTAAAAGATGGAGCAAAAAAGATTCCACTTATTTTTATGTATATAGGCCAGAAATTGTGAAGTTCTACAATAAAAGCATGGGGTTAGTCGATAAACATGACTTCTTGCCGTCATTGTATCGAACTGATATAAAGTGTAAAAAATGGACACTTCGAGTAATATGTCATTATTTTAGTATGACCATAAACATTCTTGGTTAGAGTATAAAAATAATGCTAAATGCTTGGAAGTTCCTTTCCAAGATCAAATGGATTTATTGGATTTCACATTTGAAATAGCAGAAGCTTAATCACTCAAAAACCAGTCGCTAATCCGTATCAAATGTGGAAGGCCGTCATCAAGAAGCTCTGTTTTGCCAAAGAACAAAATGAATACTGCTGTTAGGCCTTCTAAAGATATTAGATTTGATGGAATGAACCATATGATTGAAAGGAGTGAAAAGCAACAGAGATGGAAAATGGAAGCTTGTACGTATAAAAGTACATGTTTTTGTGAAAAATATCAAGTATTTTCATGTTTTAACGCACAGAGAAATTGTTTTAAAGGATTTCATATGAAATAAACTCATTTTATTCATTCTCATCTCCTTTATATTATACTTAATTGTAAATGTGTACAGAAAATAAAATTGCCCATTTTGCATAATTTAAGCCCTGGTGTCCTATTATTAGAACACTTTTTAATTAGTTTACTAATTATCGAAATGATATAATACTTCATATTATAGTTATTTATGTCTATTCGAGCTTATTTAACCTGCAATTTATTTTTTATCTGTTTCCAAATTAAATCAGGGCCGAAGGGGTTAAAACGATTCTACATCCAATGCAACACATATACTTCCATTTTGATGAACAAGACTTTCTTATTACATGTAAACTTTACAACAACAACAAACTATGTTTTGAGTTATTATTTAAAAATAGAACTCATTACCTTAACTTATTTACTTTAAACTTTTTCCTGTGAATGAAAATAAATGAATAAAAATTCCTTATACTCTACGATAAATATTTTAAAATCAAAGAGAAATTTTGAAGAAATTAGAAAGAAATTTTCAGTTTTACGGTGTTTAATGATCATGAAAGGACAAAAGTAAAAAACTTATTCAAATGTTGGCAACTCAGCACAAATAACTCTTTTTTTATTGAACAAGGACATTTTTAAATGAACTCGTGAACAATAGAAATCAGGATCCTTTATATGTTTACAAATTTTTAAATTCTATACCAAAGTTGAAAGAAACAAAGGGGGATAATGTTGTAATTATACACTGATAACATTAAAAATATATAATTTAAAAAATGAGTCACAATCAGGCAACTGGATCTTAAAATATTCGGCCGAACCAAATGTTCAGCTTCCGTGCCGAATAAGCAGAACATCCAGCAGGAGTCAGATATTCGATGCATCCCTACCTAAAACCTAAACTTTAGGTTAAATACCACTTTTTTTTTAAATCGAAAAAAGAATAACGTTTGTTTATACATATATTTTTTAAATGCAAAAGAATGAAACACACAATGAAGCTTAAATATTTGTGTGTTGAAAATTTAAATAGCCTGATATAATATTTCAAACATATTTAGGAACAACTTTTATACCATCTAAATTATTATAATAGCTTAATTTTATGAACAGGAAAGTCATTCATAAATATGAACTCATTAGTCATGACCACAGTAAAATGTACTTTTTGGTCATTAAAAATTATTTACAAAGTCAACATTCACAAAAATTTGACCAAAAAAAAAAAAAAAAAATGTTGAAAGAAAATGAAATAAAAATTGGCCGATATACAGTTAATAGCAGGGCCTGCTTACCGAATAGGCCCATGAAGCCCGTGCTTACCCACTTAAATACAAAGGGGCCCCAAAATTTACTTTTCAAAGTTAATTTTTGAAAAAAAATTCAACCAGGGTAAAAAATTCATTTCTTTTCCCTTACTAAACTTTTTTTTTCTTCTTACTATGCTGCAATTTGTAAGTCATAAAAGATATTTTGAAGTTCAAATATTCTCAACTGAAGTTCCATATTTGAGATTTACAAAATTAATTGGTTATGCATAATTATGTATATAATAAAATACATTTAATATGTATATAGGTGGTTAGTTTTAGTTTAATATTAAAAATGTTATTTACTCGAAATTTTCATAGTAAAAATTCAAATTATTTAAGCATACGAAAAAGGGATTTAGTAAATAAAAAGTGATTGGTAGAGTAATAGGGGGCCCCCTGTGTGATGTCGAGCTTCCCCTACTTCTAAGTCTTAAGCAGGCCCTGGTTAATAGTGATACTGATAATGATATGAACGAGATACAGGAATAAATAAGATTGACAAATTTAGTATAATAATATATGGCAGTTGTAAAAGATAAATGGATGATCATTATAATAAACATAACACTAATCATATACAACAGACTACCTTAAATCCGCATATTTTTTCAGATATAAAGAGTGAAACTTACAGTTAAGTTGCAGGAACAAAATTGAAGATAACACTGAATTCATTCGCAATCAAAAAATTTTTTATGATTATTATTATTTTGTTAATCGTGCACTTTTGGTTATTACAGCTGATTAATTACTAAATAAAATTATGTTATAAAAGTATGTATGACAATCACTTATAATCAATCAAACTACGTAAGCTAAAAATTGCTGATAGACATAAAAAATATATACTTAAAAAGACATAATACTTTTATTTAGATCGACATATGTTTCATCGAACTAACTAACGGCGACATTTCTCAAGAACCTTGTTGATAGAAATACTTTTGCAAAAATTTTTAAAAATAAGAAATAGGTAAATAATATCACGAGACTTCATGTATAATGAAAATGCACTGGAAACTTTAAATAAAATAAAAATGGATATTTGTGAGTGTGGATTAATTTCTACTATTATTTCTAAACTTACTTGCATAGCATCTTTTTCCACATTTTAGGTAACTCAAGGCAGACTGAATCATTACAAATATTCTCATTACGTAAAAATATCTCAACTGATTCCCGGATAATGGATGGTAAATAAAATCTTGACTGATAAATTATTCTGCTATTTTTTTATAATAAATCTGTAATAGGTTCTTTGCTGCATAATCTGGCCAAAGCTGTAGTTTTCTTGTTGTATTTGATGTGTGCTATATGTAGTTTAATTCTACTTTTAAGTTTCTGCTTAAGCTTTCTGCCTAGATAAAATTGCATTACTCCATCTTTTTTTTTTTTTTTTTTTTTTTTTTTTTTTTTTTTTTTTTTTTTACCAAAGACAATTCTAAGATAAAAAATATGACACAACAGTACATTTTGCACAATACCTGAAACTGTAACTGTTGAAGTCATATTGTTTATATTTACATTTTTTGCATTCGTTTTGGTTCAAATTTGAAATTATTTTTATTTTTTCATGATTTCGTGCATAGTTCTGACTATTATAGCTGATTCCAATATTTCTAATGAAAAAAGACTGGAAAAGGAAACACTTTAGTTTGACAATAATCCAAAATGTAGAGATCATAAAAAACTTGATTCTGCGTTTAAAGCTAATTTTTTATTATTTTACATAATTATTTTATGTAATTATTAATTAATTATTTAATAATTTACTATATTGTAAGCATTCACAATAATTTTGATTGCATAATTACATTAAAATAAAATGCAAACAAAACAGTGACCAGAAATCCACACAACCTTTGGTTTCAAGTTGTGCAGATTTCAGAAAATCTACTGTATACATTTATTATTTGCATACCTTACTGATTTAAATCATGAGAAGAAGTTAACAGAATATGACTATTATATGAAATAATTTATATCAAATAACATTTTGAAAAAATACTATTTGAAAGTATTTAATAATAGCTTTTTTGTTATATAATGCATTCATCAGTACTACAGTCAACTCTACGAAATCCACCGGAGTGTAATCTGCAAACATCTATTATCCACACTGCACATTGGAATGTAAACAATGATAATTGTCATTAACAGTTAAACCCATAAAGTTAAATTTTTTTTCACTTGTCAATTTTCTAATGAATAAACATTTAAATATAAATTGGATATAAATATTTAAATTTCCTCAAGCAACAAAATTTTACCACGGAGCAAGAAGTAATGAGTGTTTGTAGACTACAGAAAAAAAAAATTATTGACATTAAACCAAAATTGATATTACCAATTTAAAATAATGAATAATCAGTAAAAGTTGTATATAATTTAAATTTTTATTTAAATTAACTTAGTTACTAAATATATTAAACCAATGTTGTATTATGTTTTTCTTTTCCATTGTGATTGTAAATTTTCGTTCCATTGTTCCTAATTTATAGTCGGACTTTTAAAAAAAATGTAAACAAAGGGATGATCTATAATCCACAAAACCCTTGATCCCTAAGTGTGCAGATTTCACAGAGTTGACTGTATTGTCTTCTTGAACTTGCCCCCTGCACTGGGAGGGGATAAGCATAATTTCTTATCAACAAAACAGATATATAACATTCTTCCCCATTTTTTACTTTCTTCTATCTTTACAAGAAGAAAGTATTGGTTTCATGAAAATTTTCGAATTCCAGTTTTCGACGGATTTACACATTTTATGGGTCAGAGATTCCAAAAAACATGTTTTTACAAAATGTCTGTCTGTGAGTCTGTCTGTATGTGACACAAATTTTGTGGGCGCTCTATCTCAAGAACTAATGCACGGAATTTAATAAAAATTTATATTCAGGTAGTCCCTGATATAGATTGGTGCTGATTAGTTTTGGTGTAAATCGCGCTGCTATGTAGCATTTTGCAAAATTTTCGCAAAAGCTCTATCTCAAGAACTAATGCACGGCTTTTTATAAAACTTCAGATTTCGTTAGTCCTTGACATGAATGGATGATGTTTACGTTTTGGTGTAAATCACCCAAAAGGTGGCGCTGCTATGCTGCATTTTGCAGGATTTACACTATTTTCGCAGTAGTTTTATCTCAAGAACTAATGAACACATTTTCATCAAACTTCGGATTTAGTTAGTCCTTTATATGAAATGATGCTGACTACGTGTTGGTGTAAATCGCCCAATAGGTGGCGCTGCTGTGCTCCCTTTTGAACTATTTCCTCAATAGCTCTATCTCAAGAACTAATGCACGAATTTTCATGAAACTTCAGATTTAAGTATAACTTGATTAATATTGCTGCTGATTATGTGTTGTTGCAAATCGCTCAACAGGTGGCGCTGCTGTGCTGCATTTTGAACTATTTCCTCAATAGCTCTATCTCAAGAACTAATGCACGAATTTTCATGAAACTTCAGATTTAAGTATAACTTGATTAATATTGCTGCTGATTATGTGTTGTTGCAAATCGCTCAACAGGTGGCGCTTCTATGCTGCATTTGTCATGATTTGCGCAATACCTCTATCTCAAGAACTAATGCATGAATTTTCCTCAAACTTCATATTCAGTTAGACGTTGACATAAGTTGGTGATAATTAGGTTCTGGTGTAAATATCCCAATAGGTGGCGCTGCATTTTGCAGGATTTACACAATTTCAGTGACGGTAATACCTCGAGAACTAATGCACAGAATTTCATATTTTTAGAATTCTCATGATGAGCACAGATTGCCATATTAATTTGGCACTGAGATAGTGAATTTTGAAGTATTGACATGTATGAGATAGAAGAAAGTTTTGTAATGGCCACAACATACTAGTTTTTCTAGTAGACATAACATGTATTTTTTCAAGCCTGGTTTCTCTAACAATGCATTATATGCGCTTATGGTACAAGAATAGGAATGCCGATTTGTTCCATATTTTGGAATGAAATGTTTTTATAAGCATTTGATGGTTTTGTAACTTTGCATTTTCTTAAAAATAGATAAGACTAAAAAAAAAAAAATGATAGACTATTTTGATATAAAGGAAATGGATACTTTTCTGCTAGCCAGGAGCCAGTGTTATATGCCTACCAAGGCTGCGGAGTCGGGCCCATTTTTGGGCGAAAGAGTCAGAGTCGTCCATTTTTCCCACCGACTCTGTATCCCTGATGTATAAACAACACTAACACCCGGCTAACAGAAAAGTAACAAAGAAAATTAACAAAAAAAGAGAAACTTTTGGTTCGATCAAAAGAGATAACAATGTCAAAAAAACAACCCCCCTCTCCCCTAAAAGATATATTATGATATCAAGTGCCAGATCCTGCCTTTCCCTAAAGTGATTACATTATATTTGTACAGTCCCTCATACATTAAGTCAGTTAATTATTGCAGACTACGGAATACACGTACTTTGGACAGAAGAAAATGAATCAGAATTTACAGGTGGCATTACAAGCAAAGTATACAAAGGAAAGGTTAGAAAATAAATGTATCATTGAATTTTCTACATTAAAAGACATGATTATTTGAATAAATCAGACTACAATTCTTTATACATACTTTTTATAGTGCTTCATAGGTTGTCTATGTTCTATCCTATGTACTTTTTTATGTTCCTTGTTGTACTTTGTGCTATGTATCTCATAAAGGTTTCTTTACAAAGAAAGCGTTGTGCATAATACAGAGAATATACCTAAAACAGAAAAAAATACAGTCTTAAAATGTAGGACCAGGATTCGAACCAGGGATCTCCTGGCTGAAGCCGCCAGTGCTATGCCATCTGAGCTATCCCGGACGAATCTGGTGGAACTTTTTCGCCCAGTTGGAAATTTACATCTAATATGATTTATTTACCAATTAGAATAACTGTGTTAAAATTAATCTAGTGTAATTTCATATCCAGCGATTTCTGGAGTTCCATTACCTGAGATTTATTCTGTTAAGCTGAACCAGGTTTCAGACCAGATGCTTTAATCATTAAGGTTAGCTGGGTGAAAAAGTTCCACCAGATTCGTCCGGGATAGCTCAGATGGCAGAGCACTGGCGGCTTCAGCCACGAGATCCCTATTTCGAATCCTGGTCCGGACATTTTTCGCCCAGTTGGAAATTTACATCTAATATGATTTATTTAACAATTAGAATAATTGTGCTAAAATTAATCTAGTATAAGGTTATAATTCTATTTTATTTAATTATTTATTTTTAAATTAAAATAAAACTATAAGGTTTGCATTCGTTCCTGATTTTTTCTGGGCCAGGAAAATTTACGTTAGCCTATCAGCGAGGGGAAAAAGTTACTGGTTCTGCAGACTACTAAATTTTTCAAATTAGTGGTCCGATTGAGTTTTCAGTGGTCTTGGACCAGCGGACCACAAAGGATTTCGAATGCTGCTACTGTAGTAGTATTAAAAGTAGACAAACAGCTTTTTTATATTAAATAAATTCCGTAAATATCAGGGCAAGAAAAATTTGAAAAATTTTACATGCCCAGTCGGGCATGAGATAGAAAAAAATAGATGCCCGAATAAAAAATTCACACGCCCGACTTTTGCTGTAATTTTAAAGCTGGTAAATATAACATAATCTATAAAACAATAAAGGATACACTGAATATTTTTTATTCAAGGGAATATGAATCTCTTAAGATTCAAATTTTTTTAAATAAATGATTTACATTTAATAAATAAAACCTACATCCCAAAACTAGTCAAAGATTTTTTTATTATAAGTTACATTCTCTACATTCGATTGCTGGTGTAGAGAATGTCCACTAATGTATCATGTACCTTTGGGAGTCGATTACCAGTAAAAGGCCATAAGTACAAATGTCAGGTCAGGGTCATCAATGCTTATTCGACTTAAGTCATTCATAGTTTCCATCAAGAGGCTTAGTGAAGGGCGGCTTTAACTCGATTCATATAGCTAAAGCCCCTTCGACATGCAGATGTACCAGGCGTAAAACAAAACTTTATTTCAACCAATAAAAGCATAGTATTGGTTGATGGATATAAATCAAGCTAATTAGCCGTGATAAAGATAATTTTCTCAGTTACATAAATAATGCGTCATTTCAACTCAGCCATAAATCTTTTCAAATGTGAAAAATGTATTTAACCTTGAAAACCTTGATAAAGATAATGACTTGTTGAGTGACTCATAGACATTAAACTGATTTATTATTATTATTATGATATTGCTATTACAATTATTATTACTGATTTATTATCTTATAATGTAAATATTTTTTATTCTGAAAATGTAGTTATTCCAGAGAAGAGGGATGAAAAATGCTCTGTCTTTTTCACAATTTAAACAATGTGAATTAAATAGCTTAAAGTGTTACCACTGCTTATTCATTTGAGATAACAAATCGTCTACAATTTCTTTATTTGAGGGAGGCATGAAAAGCAATTAGAGGATACAATTTTCAATTAATTCAACTATCGTCAACTAATGCATATTGTATTCAAATAAATTGTGGATTTACACCGAAATGGATAAGTATCCTGAAGAAGGGTAAGTCTCAATTTTATATAACTTACTCACGCCTTTTTCATTGGGATTCAAATACTAGCAAGATTATGATTACTGATCACTGAATAAAAATAAATAAATTAAATAGCCTCCACTGAAATCTGAAATATCAGATATTTGATAAATAAACTTTTAAACTTTCAAAAAGAAAAGTTGGAAGAACTTTTTACGGTAACACGTAAGTAATCAAAAGTTAAGAAAATGGCAGCTTCTAAAGATAATTTAGCAATTGAAAAACTTACAGCTACGAACTACTCGATTTGGAAATTCAAGGCCGAAATGATGTTAACTAAAGAAGACTTATTTCATGTAATTACGGAAGAACCGCCTAATCCAATTACGCACGCTTGGTCCAAAAGTGATAAGAAAGCCCGTGCTCTAATTAATCTAACAATTGATGATAGTCAGATTACTCATGTTAAAAATTTACAGACAGCCAGACAAACTTGGCAAGCTTTGCGTGAAATCCATGAGCGACATAATTTGTCTAGCAAACTTTATCTCTTAAGAAAACTCTACGGGATTAAATTAGCGAAAGGTGGCAACGTTGTTACTCATATTACAAAAATAATGGAATTAGTAGATAAATTAGCGGCCATAGGAGAAGTTATAAATGATAACCACATTTCTGCACTGTTATTATGCTCCCTACCCCAATCTTATGATACTCTTATTACTGCCCTTGAATCGAGAGAAGAAAATCAACTCATACCATCATTTATTAAGTCTAAACTTATTGACGAATATAACCGACGATATGATAATAATGAGAGAACAGAAAATCCTGCCAGATCATTTAAAGCACAGAAAAATTACAACAACAAAACAAGTAATAAATACTGCTCCAATTGTCGGATGAGAAACCATTATACCCAGGAATGTTGGCATAATAAAGCCAAAACACAAAATACACCACAAAATCAACACATTAGACCAAACAAAAAAATTACTCTACATCACTAGTTTTTGAAAAGAGTGAAAACAATTTTAGAAGTGAACAAACACCAGAATCAAACCGTAGGTACAGTCACTCTGAAAATGAAAACAATACATGGAGGGGGAGCGAAAATAAAAATTACGCCTTTATAACACAAGGAATAGAAAACAAAACATTTATAGTAGACAGTGGCAGCTCAAGCCATATTGTGTGTTCAGAATCAATGTTTACAGAAATAAGATCACGCGAAAAAACAAACGTAACCATCGCAAACGGGAAAAAACTTATCAGTTACGGGTCAGGTGACGTAAATATAAACACGCGAACATCAGACAACAAAGTTCATGAAATAACACTTAAAAATGTATTACTAGTACCTGAAATCGAAACAAATTTATTATCGGTTAGCAAAGCGACGCAAAATGGATGTGAAATTATATTCAGAAATGATAGATGTATGTTCAAACTTAACGGAGAAATATGCTTAGAAGCGCGAAAAGTAAATAACCTATACGAAGTTCAGTTGGCATTCCAAAACTATGCAAACGTAGCACAAAGTTGCAACAACAAAAATTGCCTAGAATTATGGCATCGTAGGTTTGGACATAGAAATCTAACATCAATTAAAGAAATTACGCAAAAGGAATTAGCTAGGGGAATCCAAATAAACAACTGTAAGCATAACATAGATTGCGAACCGTGCATTAAGGCAAAATTAACTGATGAACCCTATTCAAAAATTGCAGAGTATAGAGCAACTAAAAGACTCCAGCTCATTCACTCCGACGTGTGCGGATCTTTTCAAACACCGACAATAGGGGGGAAATCATACTTTTTGACTTTTATTGATGACTACTCACGATTTACGATCATATACCTATTGTCTAGAAAAAGTGAAGTTTACGAAAAACTTAAAGAATTCATGGCGTTAATTAACAACAAATTCGAGAAAAACCGAAAGCAATTAGAACAGATAACGGAGGGGAATTCACATCAGATGAAATAGAAAATTACCTCAGGGCTAATGGGATAAAACATCAACACACAGTTCCATATTGCGCAAGCCAGAACGGTGTGGCAGAGAGGAAAATTGATCGTTAGTTGAAATGGCAAGGACAATGTTAAGTGAATCAAATTTACCATTAAAGTTCTGGGGGGAAGCAATTTGCACAGCAAATCATTTGCAAAACAGACTACCGACAAAAGCAAATGAAAAGACGCCATACGAGTTATGGACAAACAGACAGCCAAACTTAAGTTACGTTAGGGTATTTGGCTGCAAAGCCTTCGCATATATCAGTAAAGCCAGAAGACAAAAATTAGACGATAAAGCTATAGAGGGAATTTTCGTCGGATATGATAATGAATCCAAAGGATATAGAATATATGTAGGAGGAAATGAAATAAAGATCGCGAGAACCGTTAAATTTCTCGAAAACAAATTTAAATATAGAAACGAGAAAGTAGAAAACAAACCAAAACAAGACGAAAATCGGGTTAACGAAAACTTTGTAGAAATAGAACTTTCAAATAGCAATGAGACACCATCCACGTCCAATCAACCAGTAGCAGAACTTAGACGATCAGAAAGAATTAATAAAGGTGTACCTCCTGATAGGTTAATATACATGGTTAAGAACGAAAACGCTACTGAACCAAAAAATTATGAGGAAATCGAAAACATGGAAAATTTTAAGGATAAACAAAATTGGATAGATGCAATGAAAAGCGAAATGAACTCCCTAAAGAAAAACAAAACTTGGTCAATTGTAGAACCTCCACCAAATAGGAGAATAATAGGTTGCAAATGGACCTACAAACTAAGACGCGACAACACAGGAAAAATCCAAAAATATAAAGCACATTTAGTTGCAAAAGGATATTCACAAAAATTCGGAGAGGATTATGATGAAACTTATGCACCAGTCGTGTCATATACAACAATAAGAGCATTATTAATAACAGCATTGCATCAAAATTTAAATGTAAAACATATCGATATTAACACCGCGTTCTTACATGGAGAGCTTGAGGAGGAGATATATATGTCACAACCAGAAGGTTTCGCTAAACCAAATGAGGAAAATAAAGTATGTAAGCTAAACAAAGCCATATACGGACTTAAACAAGCCACGAGAGCGTAGCATAATAAAATCACAGAAACACTAAAAAAGATGAATTTCAGTCAGAGCAAATTTGACTCATGCTTTTTTACGCGAAAAAGGGGCGATAACACAACATACATAATAACATACGTAGACGACATTTTAATTGCTGGAAAAGACGAAATAATAGAGGAAGTAATCGCGAGCTTAAATAAAGAATACGAGCTAAAAGATTTAGGTGACATCAGTAACTACCTATCTATGAACATTAAAAAAGTAAATAAAAGCTACATGATAAATCAAACTCAGAAAATAGAAGAATTAATCAATAAATTTAATTTGCAAGACGCAAAACCGTGTAGCACATCCATGGAAACAAATTACACACGCTTTAATGATGAGGATAACATTTTACCAAACAACACATATTACAGACAAGCCATAGGAGCACTTCTATATCTAGCAACTATAAGCAGACCTGACATCAGTGCAGCAGTAAACATTCTTAGCAGAAGAAATGAATCACCAAGAATGAAAGACTGGAATGCAGTAAAAAGAGTGATAAGATATTTAAAGACTACAAAAAATTATAGTCTAGTTCTGAGCGGAGAAAAGAAACCGATACTTGAAGTTTATGCGGATGCAGATTGGGGAGGAGATGTAGATTCACGAAAATCAACGAGTGGGAACCTATACATGTTAGGAAGAAATCCCATACAGTGGTCGACCAAGAAACAATCCTGCATTGCATTATCATCGGCAGAGGCCGAGTATGTGTCAGCAGCAAATGCAGCAATTGAAATAAAGTGGCTAGTCAATCTACTGGAAGAATTAAACCTAAAGCAAACCTTACCTATAGACCTATATGAAGACAACCAGTCCACGATCAAGATGATAGAATTAGAAAAGCACTCAAGTAAGACTAAACATATTGAAATTAGGTTCCACCTGATAAAACAACTAAAGCAAGAAGGGACTATCAACCTAAAGTACTGCCCAACCAAATTGATGATAGCAGACCTGTTTACGAAACCAGTTCCCAAACCTGTTTTTCAAACCCATAGAAGGAACTTAAATTTGTGTGAGAATGAAACTTCAGAAATTAAGGAGGAGTTGATGGATATAAATCAAGCTAATTAGCCGTGATAAAGATAATTTCCTCAGTTACATAAATAATGCGTCATTTCAACTCAGCCATAAATCTTTTCAAATGTGAAAAATGTATTTAACCTTGAAAACCTTGATAAAGATAATGACTTGTTGAGTGACTCATAGACATTAAACTGATTTATTATTATTATTATGATATTGCTATTACAATTATTATTACTGATTTATTATCTTATAATGTAAATATTTTTTTATTCTGAAAATGTAGTTATTCCAGAGAAGAGGGATGAAAAATGCTCTCTCTTTTTCACAATTTAAACAATGTGAATTAAATAGCTTAAAGTGTTACCACTGCTTATTCATTTGAGATAACAAATCGTCTACAATTTCTTTATTTGAGGGAGGCATGAAAAGCAATTAGAGGATACAATTTTCAACTATCGTCAACTAATGCATATTGTATTCAAATAAATTGTGGATTTACACCGAAATGGATAAGTATCCTGAAGAAGGGTAAGTCTCAATTTTATATAACTTACTCACGCCTTTTTCATTGGGATTCAAATACTAACATTGGTGATACTTGTTTGAGTTATAGCTGTGGATAGCTATATTACATGTTTTTTCTAACTTTTACTCACAGATAGCATTTCAAATCCTCACTATTTCTTCTCAAATGCCATCAAAAACACATGCCCATTCGGGCATGTTGATAAGAACAATACATGGCCAATAGGAAATTTTACATGCCCCGGGCATGTCGGGCAATAGATTTTTCGAGCCCTGGTAAATGTTGAATGAAAAAATGACTTGGGAGAAAATATACATTTTTGTCCCTCTCTCGCCAAGGATACTATACTGGAAAAGTGCCAATTTCACTTTTCTATGAGATCATAATTATCAATTATTTTTCAGTATAGAGGACTTGGCATGATAGAGAAAATGGCTAAAATTCCATATTTGGGTGCATTTGGCAATTTTTTTTTTTTGTAACATTTTGGTGAAAAAATTATTTTTTCAAAACAAAAAGTAGGTACATTTAATGTTAACTTTATATTTTCTGGCAAACAATCATGACACATTATTTTTTTACCAAACAAAATATCAGAAACAAAGAACACTTAGCAAAAATTAAAACATTTACCAATTCAGAAACAACTGAAAATGTTCTCCAGCAACTTCAACTACATAGTAAGGACCTAAAACATTAACATGGTCAAAATAACCTTACAAAACAAACCCTAAAAACCAATGATGAAAACCCTTAATTTCACAGTTGTTCCTTTAGCTTTATTCTTAAAAATATTCCCGTGACTTTCACTTACAAGTAAAGGTGCTATAGTCTGTGGTGACAAATTTCAATTTTTATCGATGATTCAATTCGTCTCATTGAGCATAGTAATTTTACACATCAAATATCGGCTATTGAGTTTTTATAATGGCAGGGGGGCAGGAAAAGTTAAAAATTTCATTCATTAAAAAACAAACACCTTTAAAGAAATAAGTGTGATTTAAGTTCACTAACTGTTTTTACAGTGCCATAAATTGCCAATAACTACTGTAAGGTTATATTATTGCTGTTATTATAAGAATTTGTAATTGCAGATAAAATATTTGTATGCTACTTGACAGGCAGGTTTTCACAAGTTATGATGTCCTCGTCTAGTTCAGTGTTGCCAATGGGCTACTTTTTTTTTAATTTAAATTTCTTGATTGGCATCACTTTTCTGAAATGGTAAAATTCCCCTTGTTTTCTCCTTAATTAATATGTTATTAAATAAGGCAAATTTTACAATTTCAAAAAGTGGTGCCAATCAAGAAATCTGAATTTAAAAAAAATAGCCCACTGGCAACACTGGTCTAGTTTTGTTCATCCTGTCAATACTTTTCCCCGAATTACGAGCAAAAATTTTAGTAACCACACACTGTCAGTTTTTCAGTCACTTGGTAACTTGCAGAATGTTTGTGTACGGTTGTATGCGAAGGAATTTTCTGCTACTGGTTTATTTTTGGCAGCTCACATTATGCAAATTTTTAAACTTTGACCTGCCCCCCCCCCCCCATTATTAAAGAAAATTACTTAACTCGATAAGACAAATTGAATGAGCGATAAAAATCGAAATTCGTGCCACAGACTATGGTACCTTTACTTGTTAGGTTTACCTCGAAACAAAGCATTGCTGCTTTGTTAAACATACAAAAACCTTGAAAACATACAAAAACCTTGAATTACCATAATCAAATAAAAAATTGCCTACTCTTAATCACCAAAAAAAAAAAAAAAAAAAATTAAAAAAAAATCAAATGCACGAAAATGAGGAATTTTTCAAGTGAAAATGGTCTTGGCAACAAAAAAAAATCGGCAACATTAATTAATGGCAGAATTTATCTGGCAACTTTTTCACTGTTTTCTATAGATAAGCATTTTCATTAAATATTTATATAATTTATAATAAATAAGGACTTTATATTGTATACTCAAATGTGAAAACTAAAACCATAAGTTGCCATCCAACAAACACTTTATTTCAAGATTTTAAACAAAGATTTAAAATCAGAAAAATAAAAATATACTTGATGATTTAGTTTCTCTTTAAAATCACCTTCTGGAGTTAATTTTTTAAAATGCAAATTGGTACAAACTATTTACATGCTACATAATCAAAGACATGTTCAAACTGAAAGAAGTAACAGAAAATTATCGATAACATTTAAAATAACCTCAGTGGCGCCATCTCTTATCCAAAGCTGAATTAAGACAACATTACTGGAAATATTATGCAAAAACTAAAGTCCTTTCAAAATACTGACCCGAACTTCTGGAACAGAAGATGAAATAGCGTCGTTGCACATTCCTTGACTTCTTAAACAAATCTCTAAAGATTCTTGGAAAACTGCTTTAAGTGGATGGACTTATTTTAAAAGAATCCTCATATTCTCGAAGTCAATAAATGAAATACTTTTTTAGGGAAGGTTCTCGACAATGCAGTGGCGAGTTTATTATATTTTAAATCATTTTTATGCTTTTTCCAATATTTCAAAGAGGCGATGCTTTGTCATATATGAAGAATCTGTACCGTCAGAAAGTTTAAACGGTATTTCATAAACTCCAGAGAAAAATGTAGGTGGAACAGGATCCATTTTTTTACTCATAATATTAAACAAAATACTTGCAAGTATTTATTACCAGTAATAATATTATTAGCAGCATAATATTACCAGTAATTTTGTTTTAATTCATTTTTGAATAAGAGATGGCACAACTCAGGCACCACCAATTGTTTTTTTTTTTATGAAATTTCTGTTACTTCTTTCAGTTTGAATTATGTCTTCGATTATGTAACATGTAAGTAATGTTTTGCCTATTTGTACTTTAGAAAATTAACTCCTGAGATGGTTTTTAAAGATAAACCAAAACATCAAGTATAATTTTTATTGTGGTGAATTTGATTTTTACATCATATCACACTTTTACAATAAAGCATATGATGGATAGCAACTTGTTGTTTTTTTTCACATTATATAATTTGCTTATTAAAAAGAAGCTAATTATCTATTTTTTCATACAAACAGATGTAATTAGTATAGGAGACTCTCTAAAATTCGCACATCATTTCAGATATAAACAGTGAAACTTACAAAAGATGCAGACAGTGAAAAATTCAAGATTTTTTAAATTTTTTATTTATTGTGTACACATTTTAATATGTAATTCTGGTTAATTATGATTTAGCTTGTGCTTTCTCTTGAAGGCAGTATAAATTTATTTCTAAAAAAATTCAAACAGAGCTGATATCAATGGCAATTGCAATCTTTTTACCAAATACATTTATGTATTAATCTTTTAATAGTTTTTTATGTTATTCAGTATGGCTAAACATGAAATATAACTTTGTTATGTGCTTTAAGATTTTGATATAAATTATTAGTGTTCCTTTATGAGGCAAGTTTTATTGAATAATTTAAGAAAGAATTATCAAATCGTTCTTATGCATTATTAATTTTACTAACATTCCTTAATGCTTAAATGTTGTTATTTAAATCCAATACAATTTCTTTATTTTTGATTTAGAAATTTTTTTTACCCAAACATGCATATTAGGGACACTTGATCCCTGTTCTATGGGGAGACTTGATCCTAGGGATCAAGTGTCCCCAAACCAAAGTTAAGCTAAATTAATGTTAATTTTATGAACCCCCTACTTTTCATTGTGAAATTTAGATATTATTGGTATTACTTAGAATATGATTGCCTTGATTTTAGATGGTTGACAAAGATAGAAAGTTAATATGTGGCTGCATATGATGGTTAGCAAGCACATGGTGGATGAATGCACTCAGATCAACCGACTCAGATCCACTTGATGAACTTTCTGATGAAACCATTTAAGATCCAAAAAATTTGTCGACTGATGAAAATGACTTTTTCATTATGCGATTTCTGGGAAAGAAGAAAATTAGTCATTTTGTAAGAAAAATTTAAAATAAGATTTTATCACCTGAATGTGAAATCAATTTTCTAAGAAAACGAGGACTTAATTTCGACCAATTTATTTATCCAGAAAATGTCGACAATAGTGTTGTGGACAGTGATGACATGGTAAAAGAACTACCCAAACCAACCATGCTTTGTAGAATTCTTCGAACTGCAATAATTTTAATATTTACATTTGATTTTTAAAGCTTTGAAAATGTGTTTTGATCATTAATTGTGTTTCTCTCCCTTTTTACATGTTAGTCAACAATAAATTTGATTTCTACTACTTAATTTGAATCATTTTAATGCATCTGTTTCAAGGATCAAGCCTCTCTTGGCAAGGGATCAAGTCTCGGGAGACTTGATCCTTTTTTTATTTTTTGGAAAACAATTTATTTTTAATTTTAAAATGTTTTTTCCAAAATAAAAAAAATACTACAACAAGAAAGACGCACAAGCCTTTAATAATAACTGGAAACATTTTTTTTTTAAATTTGTTTTTTTCCAAAATAAAAATTAAAAACTGAAAAAGGGATCAAGTCTCCCCTACAGTTTGCAACATAAAGTTACAATTTATTTATTATAGAAAATAAAATTAATTGTAACAGATTTTTGCATTTAAAAAGGAAAATTGTAAATTTGCCCATATTAAGAGTCAAAGTTTTAAAGAGGCATCCTACATATTTGATCTGAACTTTCTATCATATCAAATAGCACTAATCAAACATAAAGAAATAAACATCCAAGATTTTTCTAACATATTTAAGTATAAAATAAGGAGAAAAAATGTGTCAGAAAATCAGGAGAAATATGTCAAAAATCAGGAGTATGGAAAAACAAGGAAAAATCAGGAGACTTGGCAAGTCTGTTAGTGTATTATTTTATTTTAAGTTGTAATAAAAATTATCGTTATTTTTATAACTAATCTTAATTATTTTTTGTCAAAATATTTTAATGTATTCATGCATTCACACAAAGTTACTGCTGAGCCAAGCATTAAAGACCGGTCACGTGAGTAACAGGTCTAAGACGGACTACCGTATTTTCCGAGAATAACGCCGCACCGAGTATAACGCCGCAGTTACTTAAAAAACAAAACAAAAAATCCTAGTTTAACGCCGCACCCAGTATAACGCCGCATCGGGTATATCGCCGCGCTGTTCATAACGTCACATACATTATAAAAATATACCAAGTGCAATTAATTAAAATTATTAATTGGCGACATAAAATTAAAAATTTTGAACTTAAATAATTTATCTTTTAATTAATTGAACAATTAATTCCATTATCAACGTTATTACAAACAGAAAAAAAATATTACAGTAGCAACGAATAATTAATGTTATACATTTGAAAACCCATCAAAATCTTTGTCCTCAGTATCACTGTGGAATAAGTTTTAAATTTCAGGTGAGAAACTTTGATTGGTGTCTATGAAATCATCTGCATCATTCGTGTCATTATAAAAAAAAAACGAGCCGGCAGATCGCATCTCGTTTGTTTTGGATCGGGCTTGCATGCTCGATTGTGTTTAAGATTAATCGAGCTGTTGCCAAACGTAATGCTGAAAGTAATTACGAACATAGAGTAAAATAGTTTTCCTGTAGTTTTATCGGCTCTGGCGAAGAATGAACGAGGGAGAAAGTGGGAGGAGTTATTCCTTATATGGCATGCAATATGCCAGGCGAACTTGAGGAGAATAATTGTGATTGGATGCTATGCCCGGACAAAGTGCAATTTTTTGCTCATGAAAATTGCATTATTTGTAAACACGTTGATACCTTTCCGCCGTGCGAGACATTGTTTTTTCTTTTCAGAAGTACGACATAAGATCATGGATTATTTTTTTTTCTAACCAGATTTCCAAATTTTTAAATAAAGATTGGCAGTAAATTTGGTACTATTTACAAGCCGCACCTAGTTATTGGCCGCATTTTTGTTTTCAAACCAGAAAAATCTAGTTTAACGCCGCGGCGTTATTCCCGGAAAATACGGTAGTCTATTCTTCAAAATAGGGTTGAGAGCAATGAAAAGGGAGGTTCCCCTCGTATTGCTTTTGTGGGGAATGGGGAGGAGAATAAATACTACTGGACTAGTTTCGTATTCACTTGTCTTCAAGATTATAGAAAGGATTCTTCTTCTTATCTAATAATAATGCGTTATTTTCTTTTCGATGAAGACGATATCTTCAATCAAAAGAAACATGTTAGGATAATTTAGATACATAAACTTTATTATTTTTATTTATAAAATATGAAACATTTTTAAATGGTATAAACACCGCCATGAAAGGTTTTAATTATTCTTTAAGGTGCATTAAAAAAAATAAAAATAAGGATGGAATTTTCAGTTATATAAATAATTTATTTAACAAAAATAATGTTAAGTAAAAAAACTGTCATATTTACTGTATTTTTACGTATGTCATTGTAACTTATTTTTTCTTAAATAAATTAATATTTTAAATATCTATTCCTTAAAGTTAAAGGATACACTTATAAGTATAAATTTCTTATTAAATATGAATACACTGAAATATTTTTTAATCTGTTTTCAAATTCAATTTCCTTATACCTATACGGGGACATTTTTATCCGTAAATATGGGGAAATTGCAGTTTTTCTTATTTACAGGGCCGAAACTAGTCATGTTTGCCCCGGGCGCAGTCATTTTTGCGTCCGGAGCAAACATGGATTTGCCCCCCCCCCCCCTTCGCATACACAATAAAAGTTATCGACCGCAGGTACAGTATGCAAAGAAAGAAAGAAAAGTCATTAAAAAATAAAAATCATTTAATAATAATTAAAATGCTAACAAGAAATATGTAAACAATGCTCCCATAGGATTAACATTAGCTTGAGCGTTAAGAGCCTACACTAGTCTCGATAAGAAACTGGATCGCTAATGTTAAACCTATGAGAGCGTTCTTTTTAAAATTTCTTACTTGCATATTAATAGTTTCAAATGATTTTTTTTGTTTTTTTTTTGCTTAGAATAGCTGAGATTAAATTCTAACCGGGTTAGTGTTTACTTTTTTGATTTTGGTTGCAGATTTTTTATTTTTTAAATTTACTTTCCCTTACACAAATTTGAAAAGAGCGCTCCCATAGGTTTAACATTAGCTTGCGAGTTTCTTGGTATTTCATATATATATATACATTTTTGTATGAAACAACAAACAAAGTCTTCATTTCCTCTCCCCCCTCCCTCTTTCGTTCTGGGGCCGGGGCATATGCACCCCCCTAGCTTCGGCCCTGCTTATTTAGATATCCCGAAATCGAACAGCGTTTTCTACTTTGCCATAAAAGTAATTAATCTTTATATAAATGTAGTCAATGTTCGCGTTTTGAATCTATTTTTCAGATAAATTCATGTAGAAATTCTTTTAACTAAAAAAAAAAATATATATATATATATATATATATATGCAGAAGCTGACCCCCAAAGAAAAAAAAAAGAAGAGAGGGTCTCAGAAAAATATAAAGCCATAAAAATGCTTGTATTTTATAATATCATCACGGACCTCTCCTCAAAAAAAGGGGGGGGGGAGCTTTATTCACTATCACTTTCAACGTCATCAGAATCATCATCATCGTCGAACGAAATAATTAGTGGATCACACATATCTTCTATTATGCCGTCTTTTTTCCAATATTCATTCTCTAATTCTTCTATGTGCAAGCAGTAGTTTTTCCATTTATCAGCATCAACATTTTCTAGGGAAAGTTTCGTCAGTTTAAATAGTTGATCCATATTTAAATCTGCTGTGATATTTCGTTCGCGAATGTAATTCTTCATATCCGCCCATAAATATTCTATCGCATTTATGTCACAATGATATGGAGGCAATCTTAACGCACAATGCCCATGCTCGGCTAACATATTGTCAAATTTATGTGTTTTCGTAGCAGGGGAATTCAACTTCACTAAATCCATTAATTCAACTTTTCGCATGTTTGAAGAATATGAGACTTTATTAAGTTCCAACCAATCCATAATTTCTCTTTTGTTCTGGGAAGAATTCGGAGGCTTATTTAATTGAATTGAATGATAGGGCGCATTGTCTATCACAACAACAGAATTTTTTGGCAAGTTTGGGATGAGTTTTTCCCTTGCCCATTTTTCAAAAATGTTTGAATTCATCTGCCCGTGATAGTCACCTGTGGTCGTGTTGGCTTTATACGTTAGGGATGAATTTGGAATAAATCCCATTTCTCCTCCCGCACATAAAGCAATAATGCGTCTCGATGCCGCCCCTGTTTTCACAACACCGAACACTTCTTCTGATTGCCAGCATTTCCCAACAGTCAAGTTACTGTCAATCCACGTTTCATCAACAAAAATTAGAGGTCGTTTCTCTTTTCGGAATTGGTGGATACTTCGTAGATACTTCGTGCGAGATAAAACAATATCACTTTGTTCCAAGAGCAGTTTCCTCTTATTTTCACACTTTCCCCAGCGGAATCCCATTTCATGGAGAACTTTCCGTAATGTCTCTTTACCTTTTGAAAATCCGATATTCTCTTTCAATTTGGTTAATAATTTCAGAATAGTAGGCACTAAATTATCTTTCGTGTAGAAATCCTGAATAGTTCTTCGAATTACATCCAAATTAAAATCATCGAAGTTGACATTTTCTATGGTTGTCTTCGCTTTTTTCTTTTTAGGAGAAGCGAAATTACTAGCATTATTATCGCCTTCTTTGCGAATTCTTTTTATGGTGCTCTCCGAAACACCGGCAATTACGCTAGCTCTTTTAGTTGAATGTGATAACGGAATAGTTAAGCAGCCTTTGTCAGCTTCGTTATCACAATATTTTACAATATTATGTAAAATATCTTTGGTTGCACTATGAAAGTGTTTGCCTTTAGAGCTTTTAGATTCTTTTACATTCATTTTATAGAAGTAAAAGCAAATACAAAATCAAAAGGAAAAAGCTTCTTTTCTGAAAATAGAAAACAGAATAAGGCGAGTAAGAAATAACGTTAATAGTACAACAGCCAGTGTGGAAATGACATGTGGTCAGCAGTCCGGTCAGACGGGTTAAGAGAAACCTGAATTTCGTCTCCTCCTAATGCTTCCCTACCTTCGGAAAGGTCCATTACTTTGGCAGTATGCCAAGGTCGGTCTTTAAAAAGTGGCCAAGCAGTATATATGTCACTGCATTATTGAAATTTTGACTATTTGTTAAGGCTAATTTTATAAGATTGGTGAGATTAAAAAGATTTTGGCTGACATAAAAGTGCCCTAATTTCCCTCAATTGTTCTTTTTCTTGATTCAATGAAAAGAAATGAATGGAAATTGGAAAAGCGAAACCGAATCAGCGTAATTAAGAATCATACGTCAAAAAAATTTCGTATGCAGTAGAATTTCATGGAGGAGATCTTTCTTATAGAGGTAGCAAAAATATAAAATAACATTTTGGCAGACTAAACATTTAAATAAATTAAACATAAGAAATCATCGTTGCTTACAAACTTTAAGAACGTAGTGAAAGTACATCGTAATAATTGCACAGTTTTTTAATTTGTCATGTTGTCAGGTAGTTGATAAATAAACTAACCTTAAAAAAAATCTTTTGATAAAAAATATCAAATGCACAAAATATAACGTATTTTTAAGAGACGCCAAATGTTTCATTCAATTTGAATGATTCGTATTCGATGCAATGAATCATTCAAAGATTTGGGCAGGCATTCAACTGTCCGCTATGCAGGATCGCTTTGCTCTAGCTGCCGTTTCCTTATAGCGTCCTCTGTACGCTGTTTAATTCAAGGTTTATTAATTCAAAGATCTTAGTTTTGCATAAATAAATACTAGCCTTAAGATTGGCAACATCATTTTAGAATAATCGAGCCTTTAATCGATTTATCGAATGTTGGTTGTTTTCGTTGAATATCGTTGTCGTGGTATGTTATATTTCTACTTTTTACATTATTGCATATGTTAACAAGTTGTTTTTAAACGTAATTTTTCAGCAAAATTGCCCCATTGAAGCAAACTAACAAACAAAAAAGAAGTCACTTTAAAAATAATAACGTAGAGTCCCATATCCTGTGTTGCTTTGCGAATTTGGCAAAAAAAAAAAAAAGCACCAAAATGCCGTTTTGGCGACATGAAAATTTTTCCAAGATGGCGGATAAATATCATTTTTGTAACAGATGTCATAAGTTCCCACGGCCGCCATTTTTGAATTTTTCTTGGCGTGAAAACCCCTTTTCTGCCAAGTAGTAAATGTCGTCAAGCACCGGTTTATACGCATGTTTGGCTTAATGAAAATAAAATGCAAATAATAAACAAAATTCGCTAAACTGGCAATCAGTAATCATTGTATGAGCGCTTCGCACACATTTACCGAAAGAAAACATCGCTGAATTCAGCATTTCTCGCGGTATAGCATTCTCAAAATTCAGCAGTTCTCATTTTGTAGCAATCTCAAAATGTAAAAAACTCTTAAAGTAGCAAAATATAGTTAAAATTATCAACATACTTTAACAGACATCTGCTTTCTTGAAACCTCCAGCGCAAAATATCTCTCATAACATCGCCGTCATTTTCCAAAATAGGCTTAATACGCATTGACACGCTATAAACAAACCCCCCTTCCTTGTCAAAATTTCCTCATATTTCTTAATTACTTCAGCAAGAGCGTTTAAACGGACTACAGAAACTATAGTCAATGAAATACATCTAATAAATTTAACATAAAAATAAAAAGACTACGATAGAACACGATATCAAAATCCATCCACAAAATTCTAAGCTTCTCAGGGGTTGCCAGAACACGACACGTCACACGGGGTTTACATATCGAGTTTGTCATATCCATAAACACCGCGAACACGCCAACAAGAAATCGCCAAACAATTCAAAACAACAACGGCTGAGGGAAGGTACGGCATCTAAGCCTCATTTTTAAATCTTTCTGTTATTTATAAATCAATGATTTTGCACCTTTTTTAAAAATAGAAAATTATGTAAAAACATGGATTTATAAATAACAAAGATTTAAAAAGGAAGTTTTTGCACCATCTTGAAAAATTTCTTCCGGTGCAATTATACAAATTTCAGCTAAATAAACTAACAAGTAAAAACTAAACAAATGTTCTCATTGAGATGAATGCTTGTTATTGTCAGGCTGGGGGGCTGCCCAACTGACGTTTTTCCTTTTATAAAACATTTTGGACAATTAAAAAAAAAAAGAGACTTTTTTGAATGAATTTGAACAATATTTAAAAAACTATTATAATTTTAATACAGGTAAAATCTCACTCAAAACTGCCAAAAAAAATTTATTAAATAGAAAATAAAAGTAAAAGGATAAATGTAGTAATAGTATTCAGTGTATGAATTCTCTGTTCACCCAAATAGCCAAATGCCAGAAATTTTAACGTTGTACATAGCCATAAATAGCTAACTTATTTGTTAGTAGAAATACTGTTTGAAGTTAACACATTGAATAAAAATAGCTGACTTCACTAATAAAATGATTTTTTATTTAGATATAAAACATGAAGAATTTACAAATATTCTTGCTAAAGAATTCAACAATGGTCATTTTTCCTGTAGGCAAGTGTGTAAATAGGACAAACTAAAATACCTTTGCTGTTAAGTCACCTCCCTGCATGGTAAGTGCTAAAAATTTATCTGAAATTGTTTCATTTTAGAAAAAAATTCATTTAAGTCATTGCTGGGCAACATATAACTATGATATGTTCCCGCACCAGGTTGGTTAAATCAAAGTAAAATTGCGTAATTTGTTATTTCTGTTTGTATAAATATTTTTTTATAAAATATAATTATGAGTGTAAAATTATAATGTTTATATATTTAAGTAAAATAAGAGTGTAAGTTCATACAAAAATTATTAAGTTGATTTTAAATAGTAAATATATATTTTTAAAAAATTGTTGTATTGTAAAATGAATGTATAATGTTGAATTGAGTTCGGATCTCAGACAACAACAATAGCCAGACGCCATGGTGTCGTTTTATGACAAGCCAATGGAAAGTGGTGTATAATTAGAAGTCGTAAAATCATAAAAACGTTGGAATCAATTTATGGCCTCAATAAAAGTGTTGGGATAAATTTATGGCTTTTCAGACCACCCAAACTTTAAGGCAGATAATAATATTAAAGTATATGTAAGGGGCCATTTGCAGACTGTTAGCTAATAGGCCTATCGAAGTATAATAAAAAATCTTCTCACATCCAATAACAGTGGACTAGACAAAAATAGTTCCACCCACTGCAGGAGCTGGTGTGCAAGAAGAATAAGTTTTGAAAAAGGATAGTCTGAAAAAAGATGTAGAGGACGCAGGAGCTCTCCTGAAAGCCCGTGCAATGAGTCCCGTAAGCCCTAGTAAAGCCCAGGCGAGATGGACATATCGGAGCGAGCCTAATCGAGCCTAATCAAGCCTAATTGAGGATGTCTTCCTGAGGTACCTATCGGAGTGAGCCTAATCAAGCCAAATTGAGGATGTCTTCCTGATGTACATATCGGAGTGATCCTAATCAAGCCAAATTGAGGACGCGTTCCTGATGACACATTGCCATGATCCTAAGTAACGCAACAACTCGGAATTTGATGAATAAAGGCCACCATCCCGTATATTAAAAGAAGGTACTATTTTAAACATTTTCTTTTACCACTTAAGATCATATGAAAAATCTTAAAAAATACTGTTCTGATATTTTATGGTAGAGAGTTATCTGAGATCCGACAAAACCAATAATTAAATAAGATTAAGGTAATTTTAAAAATGAAAGAGAGTTATTCTTTTAGCAAAAAGAAACAATTATAATAATTAGAGTACGTGAAAATATTGTCTTTTTTTTTTTAAAAGATTAAACATACTTAAAATAATGAGAAGCAAACAAAAGTGTTGCTTTCTATTTTTTTGAATTAATATTATGTTTTTCTGTATATAGTTATGTTCAATGTAAATAAAATATTTAATCAAGTTTTAAAAAGTTTCGGTAATTATTTAATTAATAATATTTAAAGTTTGTCAATTTTTTTTACAGCTTAAATTTTAGTTTAATTCATAAGTGGAAGAGTTCGTCTAAATAATTCACAACGCAAACTCTTAATTTTATTAGTAATTATTCAAATTTAATAATTACTTTTTGACGCGAATTATAATTTAATTTTATTAATGCTTCGCGTTGCTCTTCTACTAGAATTTAGGTAAATACGATCACTTATATTATTTGAATTTATCTAAGGTATATAAAATTATATACCAATTTGCTATGAGGTTGCTTGGATGATTTGGACCAATTAACGATTTTGAATATATTTAATAAAAAATAAAAAGGTGTAATTATCTGTCCAGCATCCCCCCCTTCATAGTAAAATGGTGCTCTGACTCAGGAACGATCATCTGAGGTCATTAGATAGTAGAATGGTGCTATGACTCAGGAACGATCATCTGAGGTCATTAGATAGTAAAATGGTGCTATGACTCAGGAACGTTCATCTGAGGTCATTAGAAATAATAATAATAATAATAATAATAAAGGAAAATAAATTTAAGTATTATTTTAATGTCACAATTTTAAAGATATTGTAGGTATTTAAGTTTAATTGATTAAAATTTTATTAAAATTAAATTTATTATTGTGACAATAATGACACACATATAATAATTTTATATAAATAAAATGAATAATATATGTTAGCAAAAAACAAAAAGGAAATGAAAAAAATAATTCTGGGATTTATAATAGGTAAATTTAGGAATTACAATTTTTTTTTTTTTCTCTCTTTTCTCTTTTGGTTGGATCTCAGTTACCATTGAGAAATAATGGCATGCACATCACAGATGACACATTTGTAAAAATAATTTTTTTTTTATATAATGTATAAATAATAATAATAAGAAGAATAATAAGTAAAATTTGATAATATGTCTGGTATAAAAATGATTGAAATGTCAATAGATCATGATTTTTGAAATTGTATCACCTTGATACAAAAGAAAATTTATGAGTCGTACTACGAAGTAGTAGTACAATATTTACAAAAAAAAAAAAAAAAAATAAGATTGTTTTTTCTGTAGAAAAAGACAGATATTTTTCTGTTAAATGAAATTATGTTGTTTTTTATATATACGTGTATTATAAATATTTTAGGGGTATTTATGTGTGTAAAAGAATAATCTACAAAACAACTTCATCTCCTAAGAAATTTTTTTAAATTTTAGTGTTGTTGTTTTTATGTATTTATGCAATTTAGAATATTTTCATACATATGTTGTAATATAGAGAAAATAATGCAAGAATATATAGATGAAGAGGCATACGAAAAAGTAAAGGATTTAAATTTGGGTCAAACAGTATATTTAAAATGTATTGGAAAACCAGGCGCATTAGAGCCAAAATTTCAAGGACCCTACGAAGTTACTAAAAAGTTTAGAAACTTTAATTATTTATTACAATATGTTCCAGATAAATCAATAGAGCCGATCAAACGACATATGGATCAGCTGTACGCTCCGAAATATGCAACAGGTCATACAGAGGCGGAA
The DNA here is from genome assembly GCA_963932465.1 of Maratus speciosus. Lineage (NCBI taxonomy): Eukaryota > Metazoa > Arthropoda > Arachnida > Araneae > Salticidae > Maratus > Maratus speciosus. Next base: position 82,547,533 of record OZ010794.1, read on the forward strand.
ATTACGAATTTACAAGGGTCTCAGAAAAAAATTAAGGGTGAGAAAAATTACAAAAATAAATGTGACATTTGTAAAAGAAAATCGCACTTAACTGAAAATTGTTGGTTCAAATTGAACAAAAATACGAGTCAAAAGGGTGACAAACTTACTAAAACGCATTATAAAAAAAATAATAAATATTCTGAGAATATAGACCCATATTTACAGTATCAAACAGACTATTATGATGAAAATATTTCGTTATATGGTTATACACCATATACAAACTTATACGGGGATGGTATACAAGATCATTACCCTTTCCCCCCTCCCCAGTATTATACATGGGATATGAATTGGTATTAAAAATAAATCAAAATGCATAATTAATCGAATTTCAAAATTTCAAAATTTTCAAAATTTAAAAATAAATTTTTCTCTTTTAGATATAAAAAATTGAAACAAAATTAATAACTTGCCTTTTTAAAATTCAAAATAATAATAAGAAAGGATAGGAACATGGGAACGCCAATTTGTCTCAGGGTTACAATATTGAGCAAATGTGCAGGGCGCACCCGAAAACATACTTATAAAATTATGAAATGTGCTTCACAAAACTTCAATGGAGCAGTGAAATATTTCTCTCCAGGCGAAAGTATATATTTTTTTTTTCTTTTCGAATATGAATTAGAAAATATAAAATCTTAACAAAGCCAAATAACATTAAAACTTAATTAATTTAATAGTAAATAATGTTGGAGTAATTTTCAAAAAAAAAAAAAAAAAAAAAAAAAAAAAAAAAAAAAAGAGAATTTTTTTTGTCTTCTATAAGGGTAGCCTTTGCTAATAGCCTTACAATTTAGATGACAAAATTTCAGAATTACTCTTTAAAATGAGTAGGTGTAAGCTATAGGTTCAGGGTAGTTAGAACAGCTTTATAGCATACTCATATATATATATTTTTTCTTATATAAATATATGGTTGACAAGGAATAAATTATTAGTGCACTCTATATTAGGATAGCGGTCAGCTATAAGCCTAAATATAATAAAATATACAAAAAGTGCTAAGATTTATTCCGGTAGTTCAAGTACAACTTATATGCTAAAGTCTAGAATTTAGACAGCAGGGATAAGTTTTATGAACAAAAGTGTTATAAAAAAATTTAAAAAAAGGATTTTGGTGTAGCACATTGGTTTTTAAAAAAACATATATATGTATAACAATGGACAAGGCAAGTTATTTCAACATGATTGCACACAAAAATTATAGTAAAAAAAAAAAAAAAAAAAAAAAAAAAATACACAAATAAATAATTGAAGTAAAATTAAAATTTTCTCACCAAAGGCTTTCTGTATAGGGTGCAATTTTGGCCTACGGCTGGGTATGCACCAACACCAACAAAATATTTGTAGAAAAATTATTCACAGATACATCAATATATAGTCATCACCTAGGCATAAATTTCAGGATTCTTGGCTGAAAAAGGAATCGAAGAAAAAATTAAGTATGGTATAATTACTAGATGTTATGCTCAGAAACAATAAAATTAGTAATATTATATTGTAAAAAGCAGCATTTTGAGTTTTATTTAGGAAAACTTTTGATTTTTAGGTTTTACACATTTAGGGAGTGTCTAGCTCAGTGTATAGTTCCTAGATTTAATAAAAAAAAAAATAATAAATAAAAATATAAGTTCGTGTTGTTTTCAAAATAAATAACAAAAGGTATAGCAATTAGCATTTACAGTTAAAATTTATGGAATTTTCAGCAAAATTAACATTAGACAAACATAGTTTATATTATATTTAACTTGATAAGCTAATTTACTTTTATTAACGGTATTCAATTAGAATTAAAGTAGGCTTAAATTCAAGTTAAATTAATTAATAACATTGTTGTAGTGTAAAATTTTATGTAAGACTATTATATTTTTATTGTATATATAAAAATATGCAAATTTAACAATTAATAAAATGTATTAGCAAAATTATTTAATATAAATATTAAATGACATCTTGCTGAAATCAGCTAGAAATTAGATTTTTTTTTTAAAATGAAATATTTATAAATTTATGTTATTTTAGAATTTAAGCATTTTTTTTTTGTTATCTTTACTTTCCCTTAGAATTAAATGCAATTCTAAATTTAACACATAAATATACATAGTATTGATAAATTTGAGTGTGTGAGTTCATAAATTTTTTTTTTATATAATTTGGCCAATTTAACATAAGAAAACAAAATAAATAAATAAATATATTTATATATATTGGCCTTAATTTTATTAAAATATGTAGTATGGCTTAATAAATTTATTTACTTAATTTTTTTTATAGTACGTACAGTAATTATTTTAAAAACTTGATCTATAAAAAAAATTGGATGTGGTTGTTTGTGAGTATACAAAGATTTTTTCTGCTGGCAGAAGTTCTTTGGTCCGGCCGGGTACTCATAGATGGCTGCATACGATGTTACGTAGTAATTATCATTTACTTTTGTTTTTTTTTAAATTATACAAGTGTATTAAGTACATTTTTTTTATAATTAAATAATAATTATTAATGTTGGATTAATAATAATAATTTATTATCTTTTATTTTAAACATATCATTAAATTTTAGACAGTAGAATTCACATACGGAATGTTAATGATAAATAAAATTTGAATAAATAAATTTTTATTTCATTCAGTAAAAAAATAAATAAATATGAAAATTTAACAATCTTTTAAGATAGAATTGTTGGCTAAATAAATAATAATTAAAGACACAAAAAAATTGTTCTCTTCTTCGTCAATGGCATTTTCTGACAACACTATTTAATAGTATTAAATGAAGGTGCATTTTTAAGGTCAGCGTAATGCATATTTTGCATTTTGAGAGGCTGTAGAAGTCATTTTTCCGTGTTGTTTACATTTTAATAGTAAACAATATCATGAATCAAAATTTGTGTTTGTTAGAAAGGTCTAAAAATATACAATGTAATCTGTTAAAGAAAATTATATGCATTTTTTTTTAATCCTGAAAGGAAATTTGGTTTAGATTTAAACCTGAATGCATAAAAAGCCACCCTCGCTTCAGTTCCAGTATGAGGCAGGAGAATTCAGATGCTAGAGTCGCCATTTTTCCCCTGCAAAATAAAAAAAAAAGCAGAAGGTTTACATTAGATACGATACAAATACATACACTGTTTATGCATAGATTATGTTTAAAATTACATACAGGCATGCACAGTGAGTTAAGAAGAAAGTATATCAAGAAATTATACTAATTAATACGGTAATTACAAGCATGAAATGGTTTTAAATACATACCTTTGGGAAGTCGTAAAATTTTGTCACAGCACAATTCACCTCGCAGAAAGGAATTAGTAGCTTGACCACCCCCCACTTTTCGGGAGAATCGGGGACGTTCAATAACTGGTTTTATTCTCCTCTCTCCTTCTTCTTACTTTTTTTTTTTTCTCGTATCGGGTAAAGTTGGAAAGCATTGCGTAATGATATATTAAAGGAGATGAATTAGCTTGTACATTTTGACAGATCATACATGTTAGAAGTAACAAATAAATAAAATAATGTAACAAGTTTGTATACAATATTTTTCTGATTATAATTTGAATACATCAGATTAATTATGTGAAAAAATAACATGTCATATTACAAGCATTGTATTTACTTTTATTCAGTATAAAATGTGTTTTAGATAAAACACTGTGTCATAAGGTTGTATGTGATGAAATAATATGTCAAATGCGTATGCCATTATTTTTCTTATAATGAGGTTTATTTCGGCATATTAGTTTCAGACAAAATTATAGCTTTGAATGTATTTTGGGCACTTAAACTGTAAAGTTACAAAATTAGTAAACATGTGTGTGGTAAAGAAAAAAGGCTTCGAGAAAAACGTCTGATTTTCAGTACAGAGGTCTTCTATAAATGTGAATGTCAACAGACAACTATGCTATCATGTGTTGAACTTTCTGTTATGAAACAATAGAAGAACTTCTTATAAAATATACCAGAACCATTGATAATTGAACTTTACAGTCTTCGCTCAAAAACTGTGTAGATACACAGTCATATGGACACGGACATTCTTTTAAGCTTTACAAAAAAAATAAAACCAGCAATCAGTTTTTATTTTTTTTTTCCGACACCGGGAGAGATGCTGGGCAACATATAACTATGATATGTTCCCGCACCAGGTTGGTTAAATCAAAGTAAAATTGCGTAATTTGTTATTTCTGTTTGTATAAATATTTTTTTATAAAATATAATTATGAGTGTAAAATTATAATGTTTATATATTTAAGTAAAATAAGAGTGTAAGTTCATACAAAAATTATTAAGTTGATTTTAAATAGTAAATATATATTTTTAAAAAATTGTTGTATTGTAAAATGAATGTATAATGTTGAATTGAGTTCGGATCTCAGACAACAACAATAGCCAGACGCCATGGTGTCGTTTTATGACAAGCCAATGGAAAGTGGTGTATAATTAGAAGTCGTAAAATCATAAAAACGTTGGAATCAATTTATGGCCTCAATAAAAGTGTTGGGATAAATTTATGGCTTTTCAGACCACCCAAACTTTAAGGCAGATAATAATATTAAAGTATATGTAAGGGGCCATTTGCAGACTGTTAGCTAATAGGCCTATCGAAGTATAATAAAAAATCTTCTCACATCCAATAACAGTGGACTAGACAAAAATAGTTCCACCCACTGCAGGAGCTGGTGTGCAAGAAGAATAAGTTTTGAAAAAGGATAGTCTGAAAAAAGATGTAGAGGACGCAGGAGCTCTCCTGAAAGCCCGTGCAATGAGTCCCGTAAGCCCTAGTAAAGCCCAGGCGAGATGGACATATCGGAGCGAGCCTAATCGAGCCTAATCAAGCCTAATTGAGGATGTCTTCCTGAGGTACCTATCGGAGTGAGCCTAATCAAGCCAAATTGAGGATGTCTTCCTGATGTACATATCGGAGTGATCCTAATCAAGCCAAATTGAGGACGCGTTCCTGATGACACATTGCCATGATCCTAAGTAACGCAACAACTCGGAATTTGATGAATAAAGGCCACCATCCCGTATATTAAAAGAAGGTACTATTTTAAACATTTTCTTTTACCACTTAAGATCATATGAAAAATCTTAAAAAATACTGTTCTGATATTTTATGGTAGAGAGTTATCTGAGATCCGACAAAACCAATAATTAAATAAGATTAAGGTAATTTTAAAAATGAAAGAGAGTTATTCTTTTAGCAAAAAGAAACAATTATAATAATTAGAGTACGTGAAAATATTGTCTTTTTTTTTTTTTTAAAGATTAAACATACTTAAAATAATGAGAAGCAAACAAAAGTGTTGCTTTCTATTTTTTTGAATTAATATTATGTTTTCTGTATATAGTTATGTTCAATGTAAATAAAATATTTAATCAAGTTTTAAAAAGTTTCGGTAATTATTTAATTAATAATATTTAAAGTGTGTCAATTTTTTTTACAGCTTAAATTTTAGTTTAATTCATAAGTGGAAGAGTTCGTCTAAATAATTCACAACGCAAACTCTTAATTTTATTAGTAATTATTCAAATTTAATAATTACTTTTTGACGCGAATTATAATTTAATTTTATTAATGCTTCGCGTTGCTCTTCTACTAGAATTTAGGTAAATACGATCACTTATATTATTTGAATTTATCTAAGGTATATAAAATTATATACCAATTTGCTATGAGGTTGCTTGGATGATTTGGACCAATTAACGATTTTGAATATATTTAATAAAAAATAAAAAGGTGTAATTATCTGTCCAGCAGTCATACTTTTGTTTTGCTGTCTTAGCAGTATCTTATTGCATTCCTGATGATAGTGCTTTTTTACATCATTTTATAAATTTTAAATTAATAAAACTAGTTTTTTTCTTTCTTTTTTCCCCCTCCTTTGTATCGTAAAACATTAGTATCAAGCAATCAATTTAAGAAAAGTAATTGTGGAAGGATTAACTTGGCAAGTTCTGTGTTCTCCCAGTGTGGTGTCGAGTTATCGAGGTTTCACAGCATTTGTAAAGTATGTATAACTTTTTAAATATTGATATATAATGTGATTAGCATTTCAACTGTGAGTTGTAACTCCATCCAAACCAGACTAAATCTGGAATATAGTGTGGAACCCGTTATCCGGAAATCCCATATCCAGAATGCTCCGAAAACCAGAATGCAAAATCATAACCAAAAAATAATTAGTTTCATTTCAAAAGCGTAAAGACTAAAGATATACTTTATGTCAAGCATGGAATACAGCAGACAGATATACTCTCATCCATGGGTGATATAATTTGTGGTCATCTGCAATATTTTCTTTATAGTATGAACAAGGCCGAAATTAGGGGGGGGGGCAGAGGGGGCACGTGCCCCGGGCGCCGCTTTAACAGGAGGTGAAGGGGGCGCCAAAATGAAGAATTTGTTTGACGTTTGACACAAGAATGTATATATATATATTATGAAATTTGTATAAAAATGTCTCGCAGCTGGAAAATTTAAAAGGAAAACTGAACCAAATGCATTAAACTTTACAAATAGATAAAAAGATCCATTACAATACAAAATTTCAAAGTATCATGCCTATGCGTTTGCTTTCTATCTTTTAAATCACTTCCTGTGAGGAGAATCCGAGGAAGAATCATTACCGTTTTCCAAGGTCAGTCTCTATTGTGGGACACCCTACTGTCCACTACGGATAACTACCAAAGAAGTGACCCCTCAGTCTGATTTTTCTTCTAGATAAAAAAATTCCATGAAAGCTGTTTGTTTTTTTTCCGCTGAACAGTGTTGAGCTTCCTTTCTTTTTTTTTTTTTTTTTTTTTTTTTTTCCCCCGTCTTGCCATGGGCGCTGACTGCCCAGGACAACGGGAAGGGGAATGCACAGAGTAAAATTCTTGGTAAAACCTTTCTTTTTTAGATATCGACCTCATTCAGACTATGCAAAAAAAAAAAAAAAAAAGAAAGTTTAAAAAGATTAAAATGCAATTCTTTTCAATAACTTTTCAAAGATTTTAATGGATCAATGTTTGACAAAGCTGATTACGTAGTTCAGTTTTATATATTTTAAATTTAAAAATAAGTTGTCCGTTAGATATTTAGTGAAATTCTTTTTTGTAAATTTACTTTGTGGTGGAGGGGGGGGGGGAAGGGGGACGCCAAAATCCATGTTTGCCCCGGGCGCCAAAAAGGCTAGTTTCGGCCCTGAGTATGAATGAGCATGAAGTTGAAGGCTTTAAAATTTCTGAGAAGAAAATTGTTACAGATATACTGGACTACCGTAAAATCCCGTTAATCCGCCCTTCCCGATTAAGCGCCCCCCTCCCACTTGTAAACAAATTGGAAAATTCAAGAAATCCCGAGAAAGCGCCCTCCCCGCAAAAAAATTTCGGTGCGCACGCCAAGATCAATTTCAATCATTTCTTTACTTTTTCTTTTCAACTAAGTCTATTATTCTACTTACCTTTGATTTAATTTATTTCTTTCAGTTTATTCAAATCTCCTTTCGGCGGCGTTTGCACTTGCCTTTTGTTTTCATATCGTCGTAAACCTCAGAGGAAGCCGTAAACGCAGTTCAGCTATTCGTTTTACGATTCGATTAAGAATCGATTCACGTTATCGAATTACCGATCGGTACTTCCATTCTGGCTATGTAACTTCATATTTATACGTATAATTAATATTTTTCATAATACCATTAGCCTTGTGAATTATTTTTACTAAATATATAAAATAATAGTGATAATAACAATATGCAGCCTTTTTTTTATAGTAACTTTCGGAATTTTATATCGTGTTGGTTTTCTTTATTGTAAGTTGTGGTACATCGTGCCAAAATAACACGAAATCGGATTTATTGGTATTATTTATTTTATTATTATTATTATTAAGTATTGAATTGGTGATTAAGTTGATATTTGAAGGTGATATACATAATATTTACTTTATATATCACTATTTAAAATGAGTTAATGTACTGATAAAGTTTTTTTTTTTAATTAATTCTATGTCAGTCTGATTTAAATTTTCCATTATAACACATTTCTTCTTTTTTTTAAAAGCAAATTAGTTTCATTTGCAATATTTTTCATGTTATTATTGTGATTTGTATTATTTATTTATCCTTTATACATAAGAAATGATGATTTTAAAAAATATACGGTTATTTAATGTCTCTAATTTACAACAGATGGCGACACGGCATAAAATGCTACTAGTTTAAGAAAGTATTTTAAGAAATTTTTAAACGCAATTTCTTGGTGTTTTTTAATTATTTTAAATTATTAAGCTCCTTTTATTTTTCTGTTACCATATTAATGACAAATATTAGTGTTGTTATTTATCTTATGACAGATATTAGTGTTATTATTGATATAAATGCATTCCAATTTCAAAGCTTTTGAAATCCAGAATTTTCTATAATTTGAAATTGTCGTTAATCGAGAAGTTACACTGTTTTTCTATTTTGTATATAATTTTTTTTTTCAAAATGTTTTTCTTTTCTCATTTTATTAAAATAATGCATATTTTACGTCGATCAGCCATTACCATCCCCCACCACATCCCCCATAGATGTCATTACTACAATTTTAATACCGTGTAAGCGCCCCTCCGATTTTTTTACGATTTTCCGTCGTGTTTGGGGGGGGCGGATTAACGGTATTTTACTGTAAGCTAAAGAACTTTCATGTTAAGAAACTAAATTGTTGGTTCAAGAGTCAATGGAAGATTGTCTAATTGCTGATGATAATACTCCTGAAAGTAATCAAATGACTGTCAGTGGGATTTGTGACATAATGACAAATGATATGTCTGATAGAAGCGATGATGATAACTAGCAGAATGAGGCGGGTAAAAATTTTTCAAATGATGTACTGATATTTTTCAACTGAACAACTGACTTGTGGAATGCAACAAAGAAGCCACTTCCACGAACAGCAAATCATGTCAGTACATACAGGAGCAATTAGTACAAGAGACACGCTATAAACAACCAATCTTGATTCTGCTCTCAAGTTTTATATGTTAATGTAATTTTTTCAAAATTTGAATTTAGGTTTTTTTGTGTGTGTGTAAATAAGTTATTAAATTAACAAGTCTGTAATTATGTATTTACATATATTATTAATATTTTATACATTTAATATCATTATGTTGTACTATTCTTGACACTTATAGTAAAATGTTCCGAATAACGGAAAAACCCCTTATCCAGAATATCTCAGGTCCCAAGCATTCTGGATAACAGATCCTATACTGTAGTACGATTCGTTTTTTAGGTGCGTTCGTCATTATATAAATACGTAGCACCTATAGTCGTCGTTCAGTCCGTCCGTCTGTCTGTCCGCATATAACAGAGCAAAAACTACCCAACCGAATGGTCTGAAATTTTAAATATATGATTGTTGTAAAATTTTGTCGAGCCATTTCAAATTTTATGAAAATCGGATGTATAGTTTAATTACAGGGACAGTCAAAAGTTTTTCTTTACATTACGGGCAATGGGGAAAATTATTGCAAGTGCATTTTAATGATGTTACAGCCTTCCGAATGGTCTGAAATTTTAAATATATAATTGTTACAAAATTTTGTCAAGCAATTTTAAATTTTAGAAAATCGGATGTATAGTTTAATTACAGGGACAGTCAAAAGTTTTCCATTACATTATGGCCAATGGGAAAAAATTATTACAAGTGCATTTTAATGATGTTACAGCCTTCCGAATGGTCTGAAATTTTAAATATATAATTATAGCAAAATTTTGTCGAGCCATTTCAAATTTTATGGAAATCGGATGTATAGTTTAATTACAGGGACAGTCAAAAGTTTTCCGTTACATTACGGGGAATGGGAAAAAAATATTGCAAGTGCATTTTAATGATGTTACAGACTATGCACTTATAAAGCTAAAAAAATATATACATTCAATACAATATGGGGTGCAAAAAATAATTATAAAACTAGTTATAGTACGAACGCACCTCATTTGCCACGTTTGACGAGCAATTTCCTACTTGTTTTTTTTTAAATCGTCAGATATTTCACATCCTCCCTCTCTCACTTTGACAAAATATTATGGCTGCACAATTGTGTTACTTGAATCAGGGGTGATTCTGAGTAGAAAAAAGAAAAAATTCTGAAATCCACAGCAAATTTTTTTAAAGTTTACAGAAGAGGGCACTAATTATGAGTTTTTTCCGCGATCTTTTAACGAAATTCTCGTTAGTACACTATCTTTTGACGAAATTAAGGGGTTTTTTGTGATCCTTTGAAGAAATTTTTTTCGCTATCTTTTGACAAAATTTGCGTTTTTTTTCCCGTGATCCATTGACTAAATTTTCATGTTTTTCGCGACTCTTTGAAGAAATTTTTTTTTTCTCTATCTTTTGACGAAATTTGCGTTTTTTTTTCGCGAGATTTTGATGAAATTTCGTTTTTTTTTTTTTTGCATACTTTTGACGAAATTTCCAGTTTTATTCGCGATCTTTTGACAAATTTGCAGTTTTTTTCACGATCTTATGACGAAATTTCGATCTTTTGACGAAATTGTGGGGTGCTTTTTCGATCCTTTGAAGAAATTGGTGTTTTTTTTCGTGATTCTTAGTCGAAATTTGCTTGCGTTTTTCCCACGATTTTTTGACGGAATTCGGGAGGACCCAAAATCCGGAAAGCCTTTGGTCCCGAGGATTCCGGATAATAGGTCCTGTACTGTACTTAAATCGAATTGTACCCGAGATAAAAAGTGAAAGAAAATTAAAAATAGCCTGAAAATGTTATCTTTAATATCAATTTTATCGCTTGTAAAATAAATTTATTTTATATACAAAATGTCCTAATAAAATTAAACAAACTTTAATTTTTATGCCTGTTAAGCAGGTAATGTAACAAGTAGTACATTATTTTTTTTCAAATTTTCCCATGTTTTCTCAACTGTAGCATTATTTAATATAAGGTATAAGAATAAGTGAAAACTGAGTTAGTAGTCAGTGGCTGTTAGACAGGGTTTCACCAAGTGGGCCCAGCCCGAAAAAACTCACCCAGGTTTTTTCGGGCGCGCCTTCTTGAAAAACCCATTGTGGGTTTTTTCAAATTTTCTTGTGCTTTCACAACTGTATCATTATTTAATCTAAAGTATACGAATGCAAAGATAAATGCCAATTGAAATATATTTCAAAAGAACCAGATTTAAAGGAATTTCTAATAAGAGATAAAATAACCAAAAAAGAAATAAGCTCTAAAGAAGGAAGATTTTCATGCCTGTAATCTAAAATATGTCCAAATGCTTTAAATCTTAATGCATGCACAAAGATGACACTTTAACCCCATCCTGATTGTTTGCATTGTTGTAGCTTTTTAGATTAACCATCCCATTTATTATCTTTCTTCAATGTTCAATGAAAGTGTTATAGAGGAGTTTTCAACACAAAAATGGTTCAGATTACGGCAAAAAAGAGTGAAACAGAAAAGTTTTTCCTCCTGGATTTTGTCAGTTTTTCTTTTCTACATTTAGTACCAGCTACCTCTGCGTCTATCGAACAATACTTTGAGTTGATAAAGCAGCAAATCTAGTAATAAGTGTATCGCCATTTGCAATCTAAATTTATAAATATCAATGATACTGACGTCCATCACAATCTAATTTAACATTTAATACTATTGCAATATATATGTAGCAAATTTTGCTAAAATTTTCAAATATATTATTACGAATCCCATTTCTTAAAAAAAAAAAAAAAAAAAATAAATAAATAAAATAAAATAAATTTAGCATGTTTAATTTAAGGTAAGAATTATATAAAAAAATCCAGTTGTGGCTCACTTAATATATCCTTACTGCAGCAAACTAGTCCCATGAGATACAGATGTACCTACCTTTTAAATTAATTTGATTTTTTTTCTTTATATATATTTTTTGGTAATACATAATTAATGTAAAATTATGTCCAGGTTTTACTGATAAATGGAGCATTTAGGTATTATGCATATGAAAATTAGAAGTTTAAAGTGTTCTCCAAAAAAATTCAATAAAGGCTGGGTGTTTTCAGAAAAACACGAAATAAACCCGTGTTTTAGACTAGTGGGCCCAGTGGGTTCGGTTTTTTTTAACCCTGAATTTAACCCTCCCTTCTATCTGAACCATAAAATAGAAAGTACTTAAATTTAGAAATTAAAATTATATATTATCTTTATACCAAAACAGTCTTTACCAGAAAACAGTCCAAAAACTTTACCAAAACAGTCTCTTGCCAGAAAATTATATTTTTGCATAACTTGCAAGATAAAATTTCCAAATGTAAATTTGAAGTATTAACCCCTTGAGGGGCTGTGGGATATATTTTATCCCACCTACAATGAATTAAAATTTGCACCAGAAAAATTATGAAATTTTACTTTTCTAACTTTGGAGAAAAAAAAGTCGTAAAATTGCTTTTCCTTATTTTGAAATAAAATTTTTCTAAATTTCCGGTGGGAATTCAGCATTTCACAAACGCAATTTTTTGCCCCTCAAGGGGTAAATAATGACATCAATGACAATGTTTCAGAAAATTAAAACTAATCAGCAACGAATTTGCTTTTGGATTTGTATATTTAAGTATGGATGTTTATTTCAGTTTTTATGAAACTGATAAGCATATTTAATGTTCCAGGTGCTAATGGTTTGTTTTGGCAGTTATTCTGTACTCACGCTTTCAGGATTCCGTGCATAGTATCGGTGACTGTTACCAAACAAGTTATATATAGGGTGATTAAAAAAAAAGACGTTTACAAATTATGACAAGGCAAATGAGGCATACAACAAGAATAAAAATTCACATAGGGACATAGGGTCGCAAACCACTTATTGAGTCACAAATATAGGGTGTTTCATCCTAACTCAATTTGGGTTGATGGTAATAACTTTCAGAACACTGAAGTATATTAGAATAAAACATTTAACAGACATTCTCACCTTTGTTGTAAATGTGATAACACAAAAAAAAAATGGTGGAAGTTTACATTATACTGGCCAGCAGTATGCACTTGACGCCCCACATTTTTGACTGTGATTATCCGATTGCTTGAGCAACATGTTTTTCCAGATCTTTTCATGATGTTATCATATTTCACACAAAACAAGGTACATACCGTTGCATTTACATTACAATGCTTTTATTTTTCTTGAAATTATTACCATCAACCCGGGTTCAGTTGGGATGAAACACCCTGTATTTGTGACTAGATAAGTAATTTGCGATCCTATGTGATTTTTTATTTTTGTTATATGCCTGATTTGCCATGTAATTTTGTAAACGTTTCTTTGATCACCCTGTATATGGAAGGTTGTGTTGGGTATATTATAATAAATGATAGACATGTAATAAGATGAATCATGAATCAGATCTTTTGATTATTTACAACATTTATAAAAATAATGCAATTGTTTTAAACCAGTTTTAGAGGTGTGTTAAAAAGATTAAATTTAAACAGTTTATAAATATTTTAAATGTAAATTAAAGTCAATTTAAATAGTTTAAATGTAAATAGAAGTCAGGTCTCATTGGAAGCTGAGGCTACTAAATTAAATATGGAATTTATATCATTTGATCTAATTGAAATTTTGAAGTAAACTTTAGCAGTTTAAATTTTTCTTTTTAAAGTCCCTTTGATGCACCAAAGCTATATAATCTGTATGCTGATGTTTAGAAAAGGGTTATAAGGATTCTTTTAGTTAATCTTTCTTCACACATGATATTTCAGAAATAGAAGTTTGTAAGGATGTAAAAGCAAATATCACATATGGATATTCAGGTTATATACATATGTATGTTTATTTTTAATAGTTTATTTTATTTTTATTTCTGTTGATAAACTGTAGTTATATCTATTTGTTATATTTTGTTAGACACGTCTGATTTTTAGTTATCTAAATTGATATTCTTATTTAATCAACTTTCATTTGTTAGACTTGGGCAAACTGTTTCAGCCATGATGATCCAGTAGTGTTATAACGCTTTGCTTTGCATTTTTAATTGGAATTACCTTTTAGTAATTCCTAACAATATCTCCATATGTAGTACGAATCAAATGCTTATCCCAGGAGCTGTGGAGGAGGAATTTCATGTGGGGTGAAGAATTTGCTCCCAACATTACGAAGAACTATGAGGTTCCGAGCTACTCCAATTAACAAAATACCAAGGAACATTTTTTGTTTCACTGATGACTCCAGTTATGAATTGATACCGCACATCTTTTCCGATGCCAGTCCAAAGACATCTGCCGTACATTTACAATTTAATTCACAAAATCAATCTTCCATTAAATTGATTGCATCGAAAGACATCTGAAAAAATATCACTCCCCAGATTAGAACTCTTAGGGGCGTTACTAGCAGCACGCCTGACTTGTGAAGTGAAGAAGCTGCTAGAGCACAAGGGGATTTTCTGTCTACCATGTACTTCACAGCTTACTCTGTACTGGACCAAGGGTTCCGCAAGTAAGTAAAATCGTTGATATTGAATTGCATGAAAGGCATAGAATTGCTGACAGACTCATCAAGATTGTTTCACTGTGCTGGATCCGAGAATACTGCAGATTTGCTGACGTGAGGTGTCAAGTGCGAATCTCTCATTTAGAATCTTAAGGACTGGGCCTGCGTTTCTGAAGGATTTAGATCTGTGTAACAACGACCAAACCTTAGTGATGACAAACCAGGATATATATAAAACAATTAAAAATCATTACAAATTACCAACAAAAACTGTGAAAATATAAATAAAAAGAAATGTATTCATTGACAATCAAATTTTTCCACTTGATATTTCAACCTAGATTTTAAAACATAGAAAAAAAGGAGAAAATGAATAATGGAAATTTGTGGAACCTAGACAGATTCATCAGGTCCCAAATGTCTTGAGTTCTACAAATAAAGTATGTAGTTTATTCTTCATATTAGCCATAAAAAAAGCTAAAGAATATGAATTTGGGACTACCACACCCAATAAATAGATAATTAAAATATTGGAAAAACAACTAAGTTTAAAATAAAACATGATTAAAAAGGATTGAGAAATGAAAAGCACATTACGAATTTGAAAGCTTTTCTAACCAAGAAATGATGCAGCAATAAAATCAAGTATAAGAAATTATTTGTACATGTTGCCAAAAAAGTTTTTTAAATGATGATGGACCAAGGAGCTATAATGTCCAGTATATTCATGTACATACCGCAATATATGTCACCAGCGCCCTCTATAGATCATTTAAAAATGAATACCACCAAGGAATCAATGAAATGCTGCCATCTTTAGAATTTATGAGTAATATATATACATATAAGGGATTAAAAAAAACTCCGTTAACATTGCAACTAACTTGACTATCTCCGATGAAATTTCTATGATGGACCCTATTTTTTCATTGTCTAATAATTTTATTAAGTTAATTCGCATAATTAGTTTTATTTTTGGGTTCAAATTTAATTGCTGAATGAAAAGTGAAGCGATCCATTATAGATTGCAAAATTAAAAGAGGCCAAATAGTTTCTGATCTGATCATCAAATATACCAGTATTTAATTTGCACCAAAGCTCGCCGGACTTCAGCTGCTTTATTTTATTTTATTTTATTTTTGACATTTAATGATTATTTAAATTTTGTTGGAACACACCGGAGCTCATAAATACAGCGCTCCAGAACCAAATGGAAGTGAGATTATTTGAATAATCTCCAACAGAGGGGAAAATGGAAATTTAAAATGGACGATGGACAGAAAGCAACTTTGGTACTAATAAAACAGGAAAATTTACCTTCTACTAAATGGTTTGTTGGAAGAATAGTTGAAGTTTTTAAGAGAAGGGATAGTATAATATGAACAGCAAATTTGCTTTTGCCTGAGAGATGAATTATAAAGAAGAATATTAGAGAAGTCTGTATATTACCCTTTGGGGGAGTTACGAATTTCCTTTCTTCCCTTATGCGAACTCTACAATATATTGTTTCAGTATTTAATCTAGCATCACAGTACATTTATTCTTGCATGCAACTTGTGTATATTTCATAGTTTTTTCTTTGTGTGATAATTTTTGCAAATTTATGTGTTGAATTTATATTCAAAATTGCATTTTAATCGCCGGGGAAGTTGTTCACCATTCTTAAAATTTGTTTTTATATAGGGCGCAACTGAGCGTACAAGACTATAACGAAGAGTGGGACATTTTAGGAAAATGCTTCTTTAGGTCTCATCACTGTACATGCTTGTGCTTATAGGTTAAGTCTGGAGGAACTCTATTTATTAATATTTGCTTTCTTTTTAAACATTTATCTTTATTTCTAAAGTAAAGTAATCCTTTTCCATTTATTATTTATATTCTATAATCCAGTCTTTCAGTTTCGTATAGGGGAGATGGGGCACATGTGAACAGTTCGCATAAATATAGCTTTTTCTCATAATTGGATTAATTCTTATAAATAAAAACTAGTCACTATAGTAAACAGAACTTTCTTTTACACATGGTCATTTTTTTTAAATCACCTGTATAGTTTTTCTTACATTTTTTAATAGTTTTATAAATTCAAAAAATTGTTCACATGTGCCCCATCAGCGGTGATGTTGTGAACACTCGTGGGGCACATGTGAACACAAGGAAAAAATATCGTTTGACGTGCTTTTTCTCCTGTTATTAATTTGTTATCATATCCGTTACTTATATTATCAGTTAAATTCACCATAAAGAAAAAAAAAATATTTTTTTTTCTAGTTTTTGAGTGATATGTTTAAACAAAAGATTTTAAAAGGAAACTGAATATATATAAAACTGTTCTGACACCATACCCAAGAATTATATTAGTTATCAATTTGAATATTTTACATTTTAAAAATGTTACTGATATCCATCCCAATTCAAATTATCCTATTCATAGCTGTTGTTTGAGAGATGGAAGTAAGCCATCACTGAGGATTTGAGACAAATGAAAAGAAAAAAAAATTACAATGTTGTTTGTCGTAATACTCTTTGTATTAACAATGCATAAAAAATATTGTTTTAAACCGTTTACTAAAATAGTACATAACACTTATTGCATTTTAGGAAACATTGAATTTATTTAAATTATAATTGAACTCAAATGAGCTTCTTGCTCTTCGTGTACTTCCTGACAAATGTGGAAATGGAAGTTTCAATACAATATCACTTTTTTGTATGGCAGAAATGTCTACTATTTCAGGGAAATTATATGAATTGGATCTGAGATTCTTTCTCAGGAATTTAACATACATTTTATCATTATCAGTTCTTTCTATTCGCCCAACAGAGAAAGTTTTTGATTTTTGTGAACTGTTCATATCTGCCCAACTAGTCTGTTCACAAGTGCCCCGCATGGCTGCTAGAGTTAAATTGATAAATAATTAACATTTATCAATTTTAGTGAACAAAACAACTTTATCCAAAATATTCACTAGTAGTCATAGTATATGTTAAAACATTAAAATTCAACTAACTAACTAAATAAATAAATTTTATCACTTACCAAAGTTGAAACCGATATTTTACATTTGACATCTACAAACAGTGTTTTGGCTACTGAAGACAAGCAAAATGTCGAAAAGCTTCAAAAGTTTTTTACCGTATGTCTACAGGTGCTGCCATCTTTGGTAATTTTTTTCAAATAAAAAACTTATCATAACTATTGAAAAACTGTGATGTTCACATCTGCCCCCTGTTCACATGTGCCCCCATCTCCCCTACTCTCGAAAAGCAGGCTTTGTATAATAACTAGTATATTTACGTGCAACCACTGGGCGAACATCTCCAAGCTATTTGGTTCGCTTCGGGCTAGGCAAAAAGTCGTCCTCGCTGTCATCATTCTCACATGGACCCTCAGATACGGGCCAATGGGAACAGCCAGGAACAGGAGATCTCGAGCGGACGACTACAGGACGAGACTCACGCGCAACAGGACACTTAGAAGTACTCGCTTGGTGCACCGCCACCGCTTCCCACCCCCACCTTTCATGGAACAGTATGTATAATGCAGGCATTTTGAAATAGTGTAACATCACTGATTTTTTGATTGTGAAATCAGTTCGTTCTGCCTGTTAGAACATCAGCGGGGTAAAGTATGCAAGATTACAAGTTTATTATGCGAAAATAACAGTTTTAATATGGGGCGTCCAATTTATTTTGCGTGATTTCAGTGATTTCAGATTACGTGATTTATTATCAGCAGGCTGAGTATTGGTTCTGTGTATAATGCAGGCATTTTTAAAGTATAATTAGAAAATTTTTACGAGTTAAAATTTGTCAGAACCAATAATTAAATTTAATTCTAAATTTAAATTGTGATTTCTTAATAAATCACAGAGAATATTATAATTCCTTGCGTAATTAAAAAAAATATCAGTCTTTGGTTTCAGACAAAGACAGTCTACTAAAGTATTCAGACAGGTAGGCTTCTGTCGTATCACATATTGATCCAAACTCAACGAACACATGGTCTTGTTTGATCAACATTAAATAGAATTCGCTTGAATACACGCTTTGAATCGCTATATCGAAAACTGCTTCTGGAATGACAAAATTTTTATACTTAGCAATGTAAACATTCTGGTATTTTCTTGAAAAAGCATACGACGAGTCACCTCTTCGATAGCTTCTTTGTGCCTGTCTAGCTTTCTGATAGTCTATACTCTCAATTTGATTAGCTCAACATCGATTTCATCTCGTGAAAAATTTTCGTCATTAAGTCACAGATCTCGATAGAATTTAGCTGCTTTAGATGTAGCATTATATACAGGGTGTTATCAACACACTCAGTCTAACATTACGCAGGCGCTCAGCAGTTTTTGTGCAAGCGAATCAAACATACTATCAGCACAGGTTCGATTGCGCCTGACTAAGCAGAACTACATTCCAGAAACACTCGAAACACGTACACTAAGCTAATTACAAGTGACAGATCAATTTAATCACATAGCAAGACTGACCCACTGCCCTCCCTCCCTTTATCACGATTACGTAATAGCAGAAGCCTACGTCACGAATAACTCTGAAAAAAAAAACTGAAGTCCAGTCAGTGGCCACGTGATCAGCAGGCTGAAAATTGGACGGGATACGCAGACGTGACGTCAGAATCTGGACGGTGCAAAGGTCACTTGGACGTTGGACGTCTTCCAACTAAGGTAATACTAATCTTAGTTGGAAGAAGGGGTCCAAGCAACTTGTCAGATTCTCTAGACGTCCAGGGATTATGCAATCCAAGATGGCGGACGTCCAAGAGGGCGGCCATCTAACACGTTGGTCGTCCAAGAGGGCGGATGTCCAAAGTCCATCTACGCATTAAAAACACAAGTTTTTTAACTAAAAAGCATCTGAAAATTAAAATTTTTGTTAATTAAATAAGAAACAAACAAATTTTAAGTTTTAAAAGTGCTACTGCACGCATTTATTTAAAATAAATGTCACAGAGATATATATAAATATTACAATATCAAATTACTATGTACAGGAAATTTAAGTATTTACATATTTTTTTTCTAGAAAAAAAGCAGGCTTTTTATAATAGCTGGTATATTTACGTGCAAGGACTGGGCGAACATCTCCAAGCTATTTGGTTCGCTTCGGGCTAGGCAAAAAGTCGTCCTCACTGTCATCATTCTCACGTGGACCCTCAGATACGGGCCAATGGGAACAGCCAGGAAGAGGAGATCTCGAGCGGACGACTGCAGGATGAGACTCACACGCAACAGGACACTTAGAAGTACTCGCTTGGTAGATGAATGTAGATGTTATATCACACGCAACAGGACACTTAGAAGTGCTCGCTTGGTAGATGAATGTAGATGTTACATACTCTCGTTGTCTACTAAATTTTGCTTGTGACTCATTAAGGAATGTAGCTGTGTCTCCATATGAAAGTTGATGTTGTTATTTATAACAGACGTGTTTACGGTGAGGCATCGTGATGAACGTTTGTTTTCCTCGTTACGGTCGTCATATTTATTCAAATGAGATTTTACTGTTTTCAAGAATGTTGGAGATGTTGTTGATGATATAATCTATAGTCTTCTTGTTTGCCATGCTTTTCACATGCGGTTAGTTTTTGCATAAATGAGCTGTGATACATTTTTGAGCTCCGGGGTAGATAATTTAATTCCATTATAGATATATTTTTAAATGAAATGTTTTTACGTTTAAGCTATGAAATATTATAAGTTTAATTAAGTGATTTAAGTTTAAATGATGATTAAGTAAACTGATTTAATTTAATATGAAATGAAATTTTTTAATTGATCAAATATAGAAATATTTAATAGAGACTAAACTTGTATTTTGTCCTATATTAATTTGTTAACTATATTTTATTTCTACTTTTAAATAAAATAAAATTATTTATTTTAACATGTTGTTTTTCTTTTCCAACACATGCGTTTTTCTTTTTACAGGTTTAATAGCTTAATGTTTTAATACAGTGTCATTTTTACAGCTGCTTCTTAAATTAAACTTTCTTGTGTTAGGCTACGTCGGAATTCAGTATTTCACCCTTTCTCTGTTAGTTGATCGCTGCTAATATTTTGGACATTGCCATTGTAATGTTCATCAGGATACCTCTCCCGCCAGATGAGTTGAGATGTAAGCGCAGTGAACCAACAACTACCTGTCGCCTTACAAACCTATTGTTCTTGTAAATAAATTTGTTTGTTAATTATTAAATTGAATCATCCTTGAAGCTTAGTGTACCGTTATATATAATACAGTCCAAAAAAGCTGAACTATCCCCTACAACTTGTAATGTATGAATTTTGTACTGTATACTTGTAATTTATGAATTTTGGACTAAGGTAATGAAACTTGTAAAATCTGATATTTAATTCAGAATTAAAATTTAGTACAGTTTATTATAAAATGTGTTGTTTATTATTTTTCTTTCTGTTTTTAGACTCAAAGGTAGATAAAAAAAATTGCCGAAGTTCGATAAGGCATTTCGTTGGATGAAATTGGTAACAACATCTTCATTATGATACTTTAAAGGAGCTTCTTTTATCATCCAAAACAAAACTTATTCACTTAAGAAAATGTCTTCGATTACAAAAGAAAATTATTCCTGTCGTGAACAACACTTTGTTCCTCAAAATACTGATAAAGAAAAACATTCCTCAATTGGTAAAGAAGTAAAACTTTTTGTTTGTGAAGTATGTTCCAAAAAATTTTCTAACAATAGTAAACTAAGAAGCCATCTCTCGACTCATACTGGTGAAAAATCCTTTGTTTGTGAAATATGTTCCAAAGGATTTTCTCAGAATGGTAATCTAAGAAGACATCTCTTGACTCATACAGGTGAAAAACCCTTTGTTTGCGAAATATGTTCCAAAGGATTTTCTGATAATAGTGTTCTGAGAAGACATGTTTTGACACATATTGGAGTGAAACAATTTTTTTGTGAAATATGTTTTAAAGGATTTTCTAAAAATAGTAATCTAAGAAGCCATCTCTTGATTCATACGGGTGAAAAACCATTTGTTTGTGAAATATGTTTTAAAGGATTTTCTGATAAGAATAATCTCAGAAGCCATCTCTTGATGCATACTGGAGAGAGACCCTTTGTTTGTGAAATATGTTCCGAAGGATTCTCTCAGAATGCTAATCTAAGAAGCCATCTCTTGATTCATACAGGTGAAGAAACTTTTGTTTGTGAAATATGTTTTAAAAGATTTTCTGATAAGCATAATCTAAGAAGCCATCTCTCGACTCACAATGGAGAGAAACCCTTTGTTTGTGAAATATGTTCCAAAAGATTTTCTCAGAAGGGTAATCTAAGAAGACATCACTTGACTCATACAGGTGAAAAACCCTTTGTTTGTGAAATATGTTCCAAGGGATTTTCTGACAAGAGTACTCTAAGAAGACATCTCTTGACGCATACTGGAGTGAAACCCTTTGTTTGTGAGATATGTTTCAAAGGATATTATAAGAATAGTAATCTGAGAAGCCATCTGAGAAACATTCATGCAGAAGAAAAACCTTTTGCTTGTGCAGTATGTTCCAAATTATTTACTACGAATAGTAGTCTAAGAACACATCTTTTGACTCATGCAGATGAAAAACACTTTGGGACCATACATATATAACGTTATCATTTTAGGGGGGACTAGATCTGGCAAAAGATATCGTAAGGTATCTCTAGGGGGAGGGGAATTTGTCTTTGATCCTTATCATTTTTGATCCAACCAAAATTTTCTCTTTTTATTTGTAACTTGATCTTTGCATCAAAATAGTGTGTTATCTTTTTTTTTAGTTTTGTTAGTTATGAAAATACAAAATTATTATTAAAATTATTACATGATTATAAAATTATTTAATTCCAAAGTATGGAATACCCCAACGTTTGGCATTCCTATTCTTCTGTCATACGTGTATGCATTTATAATTCGCTGTTTTACAAAGCATATGCGAAATATGTATGAAATGATCTTTGTGTTTACTAGTAAATACAAGAGAAAGAATGTTGTCCTACTGTTTTGTTGATAAGAAATTCTGTCTGTTTCGGATCGTGCAGATGCAAGTGCAAAAAGACGTTATTACTTCTGAAAGCATTATGTAACAAAAAGTTATTATTAAATACTTTTAAATAGTAAGGATTTTTTCTAAGTGTTATTTGATATAAAGTGATATTTTGTCATCTTCTCTTCACTTGCATTAACAAAGTATGCAAAAAAGAAAAAAATTCCAAAAAATCAAAAGAATTTTTAGGCATTGATAACGATAACATTACGGGGAGGAGGTCCGAGGAATAATATCGTAATATGAGGAGAGGGTCCAAAATTATAAAAAAAAAAGTTGATAGCGTCATATTTGTACAGCCCCCTTGTTTGTGAAACATGTTCCAAAGTATTTTCTGATAAGAATAATTTAAGAAGACATCTTTCATTCATACTGCAACAGAAAAACCTTTTGTTTATGAAATATGTTCCAAAGGATTTTCTAAGCATAGTTATCTAAGAAGCCATCTCTTAACTCTTACTAGAGCGAAACCCTGTGTTTCTGAAACATGTTCCTAAACATTTTCTCACAATTATGATCTAACAAAACATCTCTTGACTCATACAGATGAAAAAGTCTTTGTGAAACATGTTCCAAAGGATTTTCTGAGAATAATAATCTAAGGAAGCATAATTTGTCTCATACAAAATATTCATTAGATTTCAGTAAACCTTTATGTACAGCTTTTTTGGTACTATCTTTTAATTTTTGTTATTTCAATGTAAATTAATTTTACCCTAAAACAAAAACTTAATCTGACCTGAAAAGATAAATTGTACCTCAATATCTTAAGTTATAGAAAAGGTTTTATTGAAGTAACACTTTTTAAAAAATATGAGAAGTATGCTAAAAATATTTTTTGTGCAAAAAAAAATCTTACTTATTTGTTAGATTTTCTTCTTAAGGAATTTCCAAAGATTTTAAATGAAACAAATCTCATTATCATGCAATTTTTGCACCCATAATGAGCTAAGTATTTTTTTTAAATATATAGATACCGAATTCAATGTTTAAAAATTAGAAATATATTACAATTCATCAGACATACAAATAAAAATTGCGTAAATACATATACAATTAAAAATGCAAACAATTGTACGGCAATACTGTCTCCTATCATCATATATTATAATGGGAGCAAATCTTGTGTGTTTGGAAATTTTATCTTAAAACATCTTTGATGATCTTGACTAAATTTCGTATCTTACCACTTTGAGGTACGAGAAGACCATTCGGGTAGGTCACATGGTTAAGAAATTTCGAAGAGTGGGTTATTTTGATATCATTATAGGACATTGTATTTTAATGGGAATGAAGATTCAAACAGTTATTTACTTGTGGAAAAGTCAGCAGTAAACGAAGTCGCAAAGCTGGCAACATTTCGCCAGATTTGACAGGAAATTCGAATTTCAAGATGACCAATGCCAAAATATTTGCATCTTGCTTGCCGTCAAATAAAATAATATCACCGTATTTATTTGGGCTATCCCATTTTAGATTAATGCTAACTGAAATTTCAAATTTTACAACTAAACAAAAAAAAATCTAACAAATAATAACAATTTAAAACTTTGCCTCACCGTCACTTTAATTTTTAAATGGTACAATTAAAAACCTATACTCTACACTTTATTATCAATTAAATCTCAAAAAAAAAAAAAAAAGAAAAAAAAAAGTCTCCCATCTTTTATACTTTCCACAGTGTCAAACAACCACAGATCAGTTGCACTCTCAAAATTCAGATTTCATCTTCAACGATGTCAATAAAACTAGATTCCCAAGTAGGGACAGCCAAAATAAAAAAACACCAGAAGTAACAACTGATCACCTTGCAAAATTCAAAGTCGCCAAGTGTCTCGCCTGTTCTGGGATGCCAGATCTTCTACTGTATTAAAATTTTTCACTGGCAGACATTTGTCACATAACAAAAACACATAACTGCTTGCAGGATACCTAAGTGATTGTACAATATAAAATTATATCTCTTGAACCACTATTAATCAAATAGTAAAAGGGATAAAAAAATTTCATTAAATAAATTACTTGTATTTACATTAGATATACTGATTAGAACTAGCATTTATTATATATAACATACTCGTATATATTTCAAATGTCATGACTATTTTGATAAAGTTTTAAGAGCTCTTTGACCCAATCAGTGATCATTTTTGAGAGTTCAATGGGGTATAAGGTGACTCCGGGAGCAAACTTTGAGATCAAAATAAAGAATTCTTTTTATACACTGGTTATTATTGCAGCATAAGGATACACAATCTTTGATTAGTTAAAAGTCAGTAACGCACACAAACTTTTGTTATAGAGCAGGAAGAGAATCTATGGCTTATATTCTAAAAAAAAGTAACTAATTTTGAAGGGAAAGGCGTTTTAGCTCTCAGATCCCCAACCCTCTTTTTCCCTTCACAGTCAAATAAAAATACCGAATTAGGTTCGGAAGACAGTATCAACAGTTTAGTTTTTATATAAAATAAACATATCTAGCTCATTTGCTTTCTTTAAAAAGTGAAAATACATTTTGACTTTAAATAAAGGAGTTAATTCAGCTGTACTGAAGGTACAAAAACAAAGATAAGTAAGAAAGTGGCCAGTGTCAAAACAAAGTTGGGTGAGGCACACATAATACAAACTAATCAATCATGCATTACATGACTCTAAAATTCGCAAAAGCTTGTAATCTGCAATACATTTCAGATGTAAACAAACAATTAAATAATAAAACCTTGTATAAATCACCAGTTGTTGGTGCTGTTTCTTCTAAATATAAATAAACAGTTAAGTATTTTTCTAAGCAAGATAATGCAGATTTTGACTGTAATAAAAATTAGATGATTGAATTTATAAAGAAGATTTTATGGTATTTCTGCAGTCGTTAAAAGGAAATGTTTTGCTTAACTTGTAAATAACCATTAGACTGTTATATTCTGAACATATTCATTGGCTAACATGGTTATAGAAAACAAACTTTGAAGCAGAGTATGAAAAAAATCAGTTTATTTTGATTTAAATCATATTTTTTTTTAAATTTAAATTAAACAACATTATTTTAAACTTTGAAGGCTTACAAGGATAACATTC
Organism: Maratus speciosus; assembly: GCA_963932465.1. NCBI lineage: Eukaryota > Metazoa > Arthropoda > Arachnida > Araneae > Salticidae > Maratus > Maratus speciosus. Next base: position 82,573,166 of record OZ010794.1, read on the forward strand.
CTTTTTCAATAGTTTTAAAAACGCAACTAATATAGAAGCTTGAACATACATATATTTGGTACTACTTAGTTATCCCGTCGATCAAAAATCTATTGCCAAACTATAAGATCAAATGCCAATAATGGTTGATCGTAAATGTCACATTACTTGAATTTAAGCAAGTTACACGTTTTACGTCATCAAGTGATTTTAATTTTGATATTTCAAAAAAGTTTATGTCAATTTGTATAATTTAGTGAGTGGTTTGGCGATTTATATAAGTTGGTGAAATTGGTCGACGGGATAACTAAGTAGTACTATATATTTTTAATGTACAAGTATTTATGCTTCTGTAAAGTGATTGCATCACTTACCTTAAGCCTAAGATGTGTTAACAACATTAAAGGCACCATCCATTGTCTTGCTGCTCCAATTCATAAAACAACCCTACCATTATTACATATTATTTTAATGGACAAGCAAACTTTAAGATCAAAATAAAGAATTCTTTTTTATAAACTGGTTATTCTTGCAGTGTAAGGATACACAATCTTTGGCTAGTTAAAAGTCAGTGAGTAATGCAAACAAGTTTTTGTTACAGAGTAGGAAGAGAATCTGTGGCCTATAATGTCCTAAAAAAGTAACTGATTTTGAAGGGAAAAGCATTTTAGCTCTCAAATCCCCTCCCCACCCCCTCCTTTTCCCTTCACAGTCAAGTCAACATACCCAATTAGGTTCGCAAGACAATATCAACAGTTTAGTTTTTATCTATACTAATAAAAGAATAGATCACTCTGTGTGTGTGTGTGTGTGTGTGTCTGTGTGCGATGGCTAGCGAAAACTACCACACGTAGAAGTCTGAAAATTCAGATGTGATTAGTCCAAGACAGGTCCTGATACACCTGAGGCTCGGACTTTTAATTTTTTAAGGGCCGGGGCTCCTGGACCCCTTTAAGTTTTTATGCACTAAAACGTTATTAACATGCCTCTTTTCTATCCGATCTTCTTTGTTTTTGGGGTGAATTATCGTTTCAGTATCTGCCCCATTTCTACATTTCAGTTAAGACCCTGGCACCTTTGCAAGGGGCTCAGTACAGAGCCCCTCGAACTTTTTGTGCACTAAATTGTTAATAACCTGCCTCTTTTCTATCCGATCTTCTTCGTTTTTGGGGTGAATTCTCCTTTTACTTTCTGTCCCATTTCTACATTTCAGTTCGGTACAGGACCCCTTGAACTTTTACTGCACTAAATTGTTAATAACATGCCTCTTTTCTATCCGATCTTCTTCGTTTTTGGGGTGAATTCTCCTTTCAGTTTCTATCCCATTTCAAGATTTCAGTTAAGACCCTGGGACTCTGTTAAGGGGCCCAGTACAGGGCCCCTTGAAGTTTTAGTGCACTAAGATGTTAATAACAAGCCTCTTTTCTATCCGATCTCCTTTGTTTTTGGAGTGAATTCTCCTTTCAGTTTCTACCCCATTTCAACATTTCAGTTAAGACCCTGGCACCTTTGCAAGGGGCCCAGTACAGAGCCCCTCGAACTTTTAGTGCACTAAATTGTTAATAACAAGCCTCTTTTCTATCCGATCTCCTTCGTTTTTGGGATGAATTCTCCTTTTAGTTTCTGTCCCATTTCTATATTTTAGTTAAACCCTGGCACCCTTGCAAGGGGCCTGATACAGGGACCCTTGAAGTTTTAGTGCACTAAATTATTAATAACATGCCTCTTTTCTATCCGATCTTTTTCGTTTTTGGGGTGAATTCTCCTTTCAGATTCTACCCCATTTCTACATTTCAGTTAAGACACTGGCTCCCTTGCAAGGGGCCCGGTACAGGGCCTTTGAAGTTTTAGTGCACTAAATTTTTAATAAATTGCTTCATTTTTATCCGATCTCCATTTTGGGGATACTTTCTCCATTTAGTTATACTCCCGTATTTACATTCCAGTTAAGGCCATGGGCCCGTCTAGGGTCCTGTAGGGCCCGGTCCAGTCTCCTTTAAATTTTTTGTGTGCCATGCGATTTTCTCACCTTCGCAATGCGTAGTTTTAAAGTTGAGTCTTGAACTCTTCTCCTTAGACCAACACTCACATACAGTTATTGGAGCCGTAGGGCCTTTTTTTAAGCATTTCCCCAATTTTTTGCACATTTCTTTTAAATTATATTCTAATGATTATTCGTACCCTATGCTTAATCTCAACTAATCGAAGATCTAAAAGGCTAAGTACTAAAATGTTGTAACACATTTTCATGTTAGGGCCTTTTCTCAACTATCAGTTGGCCCCTTTTGGGCCCCCTATTATAACTCCCTTAAAAATAGTCCGATTCACTAGCTTTTTTTTCTAACAACATCTTAGGTTCTCTAGCTATTACATGGACGAGAAAAAAAATATTTCAGGCTCCAACTACAACCAATTTTGAATATAAATCGTCTTCTTATTGCTCTTGGTGCATCTTCTTTAAAAATGATCCGAATTCCTTGCAATTTTCTTTACCATAGATCTAGCGTACTCAGATTACATTAAAAACTACTAAAAAGTGTATTTTTACCAAACTACGTGCCACTTAAATCCCTTCCCCCTTGGGGCCCGGTACAAGGCCCCTTGAAGCTTTTGCACCAAAAATTATTAATAAATTGCCTCTCTTAATCCGATCTTCATTTTTGGAACCATTTTTCCATTTAGTTATTCTCCAGTTTCTATATTCCAGTTAAAATCCTGGGGCACCTTAGGGTCCTGTAGGGCCCTATCTGGGGCCCCTTGAACTTTTTGTGTGCTATGCATTTTTTACACCGTAATTTTCTCACCTTCTCGTTGCATGATTTTAAAATTGAGTCTTGGACTCTTCCCCCTAGACCAACACCCTCATATTTTTATTGGAGCTCTAGGGCCCCTTTTTAAGCATTTACCCCAATTTTTCGCATTTCTTTAAAATATTATTCTAATGATTATTCCATACCCTATGATTAATTTTGACTAATTGAAGATCTAAAATGCTAAGTACTAAAACATTTAAACATGTTTTCATGTTAGGGCCCTGCTCTTAACTAACAGTTGGGCCCTTTTCGGCCCATTGTTATAGCTCCCTTAAAAATGGTCCGAATCACGAACTTTTTCCCCTAACAACTTCTTCGGTTCTTCAGCTACTACATGAACGACAAAAAAAAAATTGCAGTCTTCAGCTACCACCAATTTTGAATATTAATGGTCTTCATGGGGCCATTGTTGCAGCTTCTTTAAAAACTATCCTATTCTATTGCATTTTTCTTTAACATAGTTTTAGCGTCTTCCAGCTACTTTAAAACCCCTAAAAAATCTTCTCATACCCAACTACATTCCAGTTAAGACCCTGGCCCCCAGGGCCCGGTCTTTATTTATACCTCAGCTACCACCTTTTTCGAACATTAATCTCCTTTTTCAGCATTAAATTACGTCTACTCACTACAGCCGTAAATTAAAAATCGCGTTACTTTAAAGGTAACATTAGATAAAGGATTTCATTCGTTTATTAATATTGTGTTAATGCTAACAGTGATTCATAAAATTCACAAGGTGAGGAGCCATCTTCCGCCGCTTGGTGGCACATTATTTCCTCGGGTTTAAGGGAACAATTTCAACGGGATTTGCTTCCTTCAACTTAGATTACAATTCAGCTACTTTCAGTATTATGAAATTTTATCTTAGACTTTAGTTACCAACATTTTCTAACATTAATGGCGCATTCTTTTTTTTGGTTCTGTGGGCTTGATTCCTACGAGTTTTGGCTCACTCAGCTTGGTTTTTGATTGTCTCCGGTACGTGCGGGAACTTCCGGTAAATGCTGCCATATGTAGTGAGGATTTAGATTACAGGTTCGTTCGAAAGAAGCTTGATAGGAACATATTAGACACTGCGGAAGGCAATGGAGCCTCCGTAATTAGGTTCATTTAAAAGAATTTCCAAAGATATAAAATCATACAAACTTAAGTTTTGTTTAAGGTTATTATTTACAAACACCGGGCAACGCCGAGCGGGTCTGCTAGTATAAAATAAACATTCTAGCTCATTTCTTTTCGTTCAACGAGTGAAAATACATTTTGACTTTAAATAGAGGAGTTAATTCAGCTGTACTGAAGGTACAAAAACAAAGATAAGTAAGAAAGTGGCCAGTGTCAAAACAAAGTTGCGTGAGGCACACATAATACAAACTAATCAATCATGCATTACGTGACTCTAAAATTTGCAAAAGCCTGTAATCTGCAATACATTTCAGATGTAAACAAACAATTAAATAATAAAACTTTGTACACATCACTAATTTTTGGTACTGTTTCTTCTAAATGTAAACAAACAGTTAAGTATTTTTCTAAGCGAGATAATGCAGTTTTTGACTATAATAAAAATTAGCTGATTGAATTTATAAAGAAGATTTTATGGCATTTCTGCAGTCATTAAAAGGACATGTTTTGTTTATCTTGTAAATAACCATTAGACTGCTATATTCTGAACACATTCATTGGCTAACATTGATCGTAGAAAACAAACTTTGAAGCAGAGTATGAAAAAAATCAGTTTATTTTGATTTAAATCATATAATTTTTTTTAATTTAAATTAACCTACAACATAATTTTAAACTTTGAAGGCATGCCTTTTTCAATGGTTTTAAAAATGCAACTAATATAGAGGCTTAAATATACTATATACATTTTTTAATGTACAAATATTTATACTTCTATGAAATGATTACATCACTTACCTTAAGACTAAGAAGTGTTAAAAAATTAAAATTACCATCCATTGCCTTGCTGCTCCAACTCCCAAAGCAACCCCTCCATTATTACATATAGTCCAGGAAATAAGGAATTTTACCTAGCAAAATTAATGGTAGTTCTGGAAATCGGCTTACTTTATGTTTTTTGGGTCGCTGAATCCGAATTTGTAACTTGCCACCAAATTTCCCCCGGCAACCCCACAAATTTTAGTAAAAAGCCCCCCAAAAAGGTTTTTATTAAAAAAATCAATTTTTTATTGTTTTAGAGGAAAAGTATCTAAAAATTCAGAAAGTAGACAAAATTTGCAACAAATTAGATATATGACATTATGACGTAGGATGAAGGGGAAGGGGGATCTGCCTCGGAACTTGCGCGCGGTGCTGCGTGGACTAAATTGCGCAATTCCACTTAACCACTCACACGTTTACATTCGCCCTCCCATCTCCCCTCCGGACTTTCCTTATAAGGTTTACTTTAAGTTTTTTGGGTCGCTGAATCCGAATTTTTAACTTACCCCTAAAATTTCCCTCCTCCCGAACCCCCCCCCCCCCAAAAAAAAATAGTTGTTATTAACTTAAATTTCTTATTGTTTTAGGGGAGAAGCATTGCGAAATTCAGAAACTAGACAAAATTTGCAACAAATAAGATGCATGACATTATGACGTAGGATAAACGGGGAGAGAGGGGGCTGCCTCGGAACAGTCCTCGCTCGCTTTTCTCAAAAAACAAATTTTTTCAAAAATCAATTTTTTGGGGGAGGTGGGGGTTGCCGGGTGACATTTTGGTGGAAGTTACAAATTCGGATTCAGCGACCCAAAAAACATAAAGGGAGTCGAAATCCAGAACTAGAATTAATTTTGCCAGGTAAAATACCCTATTGCCTGGACTTCATAAATTAGCGCACGTAGCGCCGCAGTGCATTTTCAGAGGCAGCCCTCCCTCTCCCCGTTCATCCTACGTCATAATGTCATGTATCCTATTTTTTGCAAATTTTGTCTAGTTTCTGAGTTTCGTAATGCTTTTCCCTAAAACAATATGAAATGTAAGTTAAAAACAACTATTTGGGGGTGGGGTTGTCGGGAGGGGGGGAATTTTGGGGGGGAAGTTAAAAATTCGGATTCAGCGACCCAAAAAACTTAAAGTAAAGCTTATGGAGAAAGTTCGGGGAGGAGATGGGAGGGCGAATGTAAACATGTGTGTGGTTAAGTGGAATTGCGCAACTTAGTTCACGCAGCAGCGTGCGCATGTTCCGAGGCAGATCCCCCCTCCCCCTTCATCCTAAGTCATAATGTCATATATCTAATTTGTTGCAAACTTTGTCTATTTTCTGAATTTCTAGGTACTTTTTTCCTAAAACAATAAAAAAATTGATTTTTTAATAAAAACTTTTTTTGGGGGGCATTTTACCAAAATTTGGGAGAGGGTTGCCGGGGGAAATTTTGGAGGGAATTTAAAAATTCGGATTCAGCGACCTAAAAAACATATAGTAAGCCTTTTTCCAGAACTACCATGAATTTTGCTAGGTAGAGCCCCTATACGGTCTCCATTGCCTGTACTAATAGTATTATTTTAATGGACGAAATATCAAGATAACAGTTATTTATTAACTTTAAATCATGAAATTTTTAGCTAAGGCAAATTTAACGCTTTGTAAAGAAAAACTTATTTTACTGCTTTGACTAAAACTGTTGCAATTTCTATAAAATGGAGCCTTATGGGATTACAAGGACTTCCCTCAGAGGGATTAGTCTGAGCGATATTGCTGCGAACATAGATTTAATAATAACATGTGGAAGCAAAGAAAGTGAGATGTTATCTTTAATTGCCCATATACTGCGATAAATTGAAATGATAAAAATAAACGAATCGTAGAATTACCAAATCTTATATATAAATTCGTATACACTGTTTAAAAAAATGGGAAATCAAACCATGCAAGACAGTCATGCATGGATATAAAATTGAAAGTACGCAATATATTAAAAGTAAAATAGAAAATGAAACACTAAGTTATCTTATATCAGAATTTTAACTGTATAAAATGATGTCAAGAGCATAATCAGACGCTCCGCACCAATTTGAGTAACTTTAAATGACAAATATATGATGTTTAAAAAGAATGGACTATACTTTATATGGTGTGTGCTCCCCCGGAATAGTTAATATTGTACAATATCTGTTTTCCACGGATGCAATGAGGTTGTCGGAATTCTCTCCTCAAAATCAGATATAGAATCAAAGTACCGAATACATCAACAGTGGCATGCAATGCTTCGTTAGAGTGTGTTTTAGATATGCTCGATCGGATTTAAATGATGAGTGTATGCTGGCCACTACATACGCTGTATTGTTTTGTTTTCAAACATATTCTGCACAAGTTGAGCTGCATTTATCATGTATTAAAAAAAGAAATCGGCAATGATTGCAACATAAAGTATGACACAAGATCTGAATATATCGTCTGCATAACTTTTGAGCTGTCAAAGTGTCATTTGATGTAATTTACAAATCCATACATATTTATTCAACAAATCATGCAAGCTAACACACGCCAATATAAACCCGATTATGAAATTTACCCAGAATAAGTTAATATATAAAAAATCTACTAATGATAATTGAGAATATGACCTTATGATAAAATGTCTAGAAAAATGAATCAGATAAAAAATTCATATCACATTTAAAACGGCACTTCCCTCTGTTAGCTGACTTGGCGAGAGAGAGAAAAGCCTAGAGAAGGAACACTTTGACAAGTACTTTCGGGCAACATACCTACCTACTGTTTCATACAGGTCTTTATTCAATATTTACACAATTTATTTAATGCTAGGTGGGTATTTATCCGTTTTGTTGTATTTAAATTGAATGTTTTGCGGAGGAAATGCAGCATTATGAAATATTTAAAGTTTCTATACCTAATAATTCTAAATTAATGGTAATTGAGATCGCTTTCCGTTAATTCCATCTTTTTAAATTTTAAATTTTTTAGAAACTATTCATAGAGACAACTTTATATTTTAAAACAAACCAGAAGCAAAATTTCAAGATTTTGGGCTCAGCAGTAACACAGAAATAGAAAATTTTCGAAAGTTTTTTGTTTTTGCACTGTTTTATATAGCGACATTTTTAGAAATTGTTCTATTGAGAGAACTTACGTCATGATAAATACAGTCATGTCAATTTTCATGTTTATATTCCTAACAATTCCATGTACTTCGTTACTTAGACCAACTTTAGATCTTTTTCCGCTTTGTTTAGTCTTTCGATTTTTTAGAATTCGTTCTACCATGAGCATTTACATCATATAAATTACTACCATGACAAAGTTCTAGTTTCTAACCCCAACAGTATCCCAAAATTTTCAGTATTCCAAATAAATCATAGTTTAGAACCTTTCTAGAAAATTTTACGTTTATCCGTCAAATTGAACCTTTTAGAGAGCGTTCATTACGAGTATTTACATTTTAGAAGTAATTACCGCACCAAATTTAAAATTTCTAACCCAATCAATATCGCAGAAATCGCAATTTTAGCACTTTTTTGCTCCTGCAGCGGTGTAGGTTCTTGCACTGAAATAAAATACAGTCTTTTTTTCGGAGCAGAGATGGCCACCAACATTTTTTTAAGTTGGCAATGTTGTTTCAGAGATAACACCTCACAAACGTACAAGCATTAATAATATTATACAATTTATAATATTATAACGCTTTATAATATTAACATTAGATGTACATGTACAGATACAAAAGCCGTTTATCTGTTACAAACTAAAGCGCCCGGCGTTGCCCAGAATTTGAAGGATGTTTGTTCTGAAAAATCAATTTCAAAATTTAACATACAACACAAAACAAACATTAAAAAAGCAGTCGAAATGTTATATGAATGCATCATATGAAAACGCTATATAAAAATGTATAAACGTATATAACAGACGCAAAAGAATACAGGTATAAATGAACTTATTTCAATTTATAATTGGAGCAATAATGTTAAAATACGTCAATATTTCCCTAATCGAGTTTTTACCATGCTTCAATACATTTTTCACAATCAAATGGCGTTATACTATATCCACCACGTCCTTTATATTTCCAATATGACATAATATTTTGCTCTTTCATGTGGAAACCTTGAAATAGAAAAGTTATGAAGTTTATTCACTTTCATTTAAATTCGTCAAACTATTTATTTCATTTTCATTTTTCACGTGAATATCTTGCAATAGAAAAGTTATGATGCAATATTCATGTTTTTTTAAATTCAGTAAACTATTTATTTCATTTTCATTTTTCACGTGGAAATCTGGCAGTAGAAAATTAATTGTTGTAGTAATAATTTTATTGTGTATTTAATTGTTGACAACAGCTATAACGAAAAATGTTTAAATTTTATAAGAAATTGCTGTTAAATTGGTGGGTTTTTATTAATTAAAAATTAACTATAAATTATTTCGATTCCGTATTACTTTAGTTGCCTCGGCCATGTTTTAATACACATGTAGATATCCTTTCACAATTTTGACTTCCAAATTGTGGATTTTTATAGAATTACAAACTGACAGATAAACAAGTTTTCATTTTTATATATCTCTCTATTCTAAAAAAAAGTAACTAACGCTGTCACCTTGTGACCGGAGGTCTTTCTTTGTTAATATTAAGAAAAATACTGCATACAAAAATATGAAAATCGGGGGTATTATAGAAAAATGTTTGAGAAACACGCTAATGCGGACAGTTTTCAAATCGAATAATTATTTTAACAGATATTTAATGCTAAAGTTGGACAAAATCATTACATTAAAAAAGTTTTATAGGAGCAAAAACTATGCATGGGAATTTAATCATTTTTAGATAATTTTATTCAATAGAAGATCCCGGTGTGCAGATTTCATTAATTTTTTTTTTAATTTGACTCATTTTTTGAGGTTTTATTTCTATTTTAAATTCAAATACAGACAGATTTCGACAGATATTTTTACGTATTTTAGAAAATGGTATTAATTTAAACTGTTGCCAACTGTATAAACAGCGCAAACAATAATGTTTGTTTCAAATAAAAAAAAATATTTACACGTTACTATTATAAAAAGAAAAAAACCCTTCAAATTAGAATTGAATAGTTAGGTATAAAAAGTGGTTACTGGAAATTACGCCATAAAAACTATGTTTACATCTGAATTTTAGAAGAGAAAGGATATTGTAAAATAAATTCATTAACATGCTTTAGAAGCCTTAAATAGAAAAAATTACGTCATATTACACTTACTATGCAAAATGTACAAAAAATAATATTGCAAACAGTTTAAATTAAAAAATTGCGCGAGACAAAATATTAGAGGTTAAATATTTGAATTTTTCAAAATTTTATTACTTGTCGTTTGATGTGAGGTGTTTAGCTATAAGTGTGCAAAATTTCATGTCTCCAACTTAATTAGGGGCTGAGTTAGAAAAATTGTTTAAGATTCACAAGTTAGAGAACAGAGGGTTAAATATTAGACCTTTTTCAAAATTTTATTATTTGTCGTTTGATGTGAGGTGTTCAGCTATAAGTATGCAAAATTTCATGTCTCCAACTTAATTAGGGGCTGAGTTAGAAAAATTGCTTAAAATACAGAAGTTAGAGACTGGTGGGTTAAATATGACTTTTTCAAAATTTTATGATTTATCGTGTTATCGCAAGTGTTCAGCTATAAGTATGCAAACTTTCAAGTCTCCAACTTAATTAGGGGATGAGTTAGAAAAATTGCTTAAAATACATAAGTTAGAGCCCAGAGGGTTAAATTTTAGACTTTTTCAAAATTTTATTATTTGTCGTTTGATGTGAGGTGTTCAGCTATAAGTATGCAAAATTTCATGTCTCCAACTTAATTAGGGGCTGAGTTAAAAAAATTGCTTAAAATACACAAGTTAGAGACCAGAGGGTTAAATATGACTTTTTCAAAATTTTATGATTTATCGTGTTATCGGAAGTGTTCAGCTATAAGTATGCAAACTTTCAAGTCTCCAACTTAATTAGGGGATGAGTTAGAAAAATTGCTTAAAATACATAAGTTAGAGCCCAGAGGGTTAAATTTTAGACTTTTTCAAAATTTTATTATTTGTCGTTTGATGTGAGGTGTTCAGCTATAAGTATGCAAAATTTCATGTCTCCAACTTAATTAGGGGCTGAGTTAGAAAAAATGCTTAAAATACAGAAGTTAGAGACTGGAGGGTTAAATATGACTTTTTCAAAATTTTATGATTTATCGTGTTATCGCAAGTGTTCAGCTATAAGTATGCAAACTTTCAAGTCTCCAACTTAATTAGGGGATGAGTTAGAAAAATTGCTTAAAATACATAAGTTAGAGCCCAGAGGGTTAAATATTAAACCTTTTTCAAAATTTTATTATTTGTCGTTTGATGTGAGGTGTTCAGCTATAAGTATGCAAAATTTCATGTCTCCAACTTAATTAGGGACTGAGTTAAAAAAATTGCTTAAAATACACAAGTTAGAGACCAGAGGGTTAACTATTAGACTTTTTCAAAATTTTATTATTTGCCGTTTGATGCGTGGTGTTCAGCTATAAGTATGCAAATTTTCATGTCTCCGACATATATGGTTTCTGAGAACGGGCTCTGTGACAGACGGACAGACAGACAAAGGAGTGAGAAAGATAGGGTTTCGTTAGATGCACGAAACTCTAAAAACATGCTACGGATGACTGTAACAACATCCTAAACTTACATTACCATCAGCGATCTACCGAATTTAGTTTATATTCATTTCATATATTCTTATTCTTTTGTGCGGCCCTGTAAAATAACTATCAATAATATATACAGTAAAACCTCTGAATAGCGGACACCTCGAGAATGCAAAATTTGTCCTCTATTTGGAGGTGTCCGCTACTGAGAGTAAAACACGTACAGATATTTAAGTGTTGGTAATCGAAAAAATGTCCGCTAAATAGAGGTATCCGCTAATCGGGTGTGTCCGTTATGGAGGTTTTACCAGTAAAAACCCTGAATAGCGAACACCTCGGGAGGGCAGAATTTGTCCTCTATTTGGAGTTGTCCGCTGCTCAGAGTAAAAAATGTACAGTTATTTAAGGGTTGGTAATTGAAAAAATGCCCGCTAAAAAGAGGTGTCCACTAATCGGGTGTGTCCATTATGGAGGTTTTACTGCATAATAATATAATCCTTTACAAGAAAATTGCATGCTGTATGATAGACAGACAGACATCCAGAGAAAGATAACCTCCCGGAGGCATTTTAACTCTGTTTACTCGATTAGAGACCACATAGAAGTTTACGGCATCCTGATTGGTTAGTTTCTCTGTCGTCTTTTATGATGCTTAAGGTCTTTAGAAACTGGAATTTCTAATGACGTCAGTAGTAATATACCATTCTATAATTATTATTATTATTATTTTTTTGTATATAAGTGAATCATTATTTAACATTAAACATTTTAATCAGCACTTATCAAAAGTATAATTAATTCAGATTTCCGCAAAATGTTATTACATTAGAAAACAGGAATTAAATGAAACACATATTAAAAATATGTAATGGCGCCATCTGCTTTTCTTATACTAAACTTAAGCTTGTTTTTTTAGTCAATGTTTGTCTTTTGTGTCTTTTGTTAAATCTGATTTTAGATATCAGCTTCGAAAACGTTTTGCGCTGTTTGTATATATTTTACGAAATATATACATTCATACATGTAAAAAGTTTTTAAAATTCTAGTATTTTATACAATAGGGAACGAAAGTTTTTTTTTTTTTTCTAATAAATAATCTGGACAATTACATCATGAAAAATATTACTGAAAATTTTATCGTGAAAATAAAATAAATCACAAGGTTCCTAAATGCTGAATACAGAATGTTGTAAAGTTATGAACTAAACAAACATTAAATTTAAATATTAAAAATCGGTGTTTACAGTGTTACATTTACGGTGTTTACGTTTGTTTAGTTTTTAACTTTACAACATTCTGTATACACCATTTAGTAACTTTGTGATTTATTTTATTTTCTCGATAAAATTCTTAGTTGTATTTTTTATATAGAAAAAAAAAATCTTTCGTTCCCATTTTTATTTTGATAATTTAAACGAAACATTCTTAATTTTTAGGTGGGAAAGGAACTAAAAAAATTCTTATTTAAAAACTAAAAAAATTATGTTTTGTACATATATGCATCATACTATGATTATACTTTTTCATTCTTTTTTGATGATTTTTACCTTTGAGCTGTTCAAAAATATTTTAACATTAAGAAAAGCTGGGAGTACGAACATGCATATTTTTTAATTTAATTTAACGAAGAGTTGGGGAATGAACGTAAGATATGCTATAAGACGCAAATATCCCCCCAAAAAATCTTCATAACTTGTAAAAGTATTAGTTTTGTAAATAAAAAACGCAACAAAAAATTTAAAGTTGTTAATTTTCTCTCTTATCTGGATAAAGGGTTCTTAAAATTGGTTTTTAACAGATAAAATCGATTTTTTTTGTTTAAATCTTCCCGTAAGCTTAAATGAGAAGGGGGTTTCAAATCGTTTATTTTAACAGACGAAAACGGGGATAAAACGTATATTTTTTATGTGTACTTTAAACTGCTCTCTTTATCATTATTATTTAAATCTGCAACTAATTAGGGAAATAAATAAATCTTTTATTAAATAACAAAATAGTTTTCACATGAAGCAATTTAATAAAAATAAAAAATATTAGAAGGTAAAATTAATTTTAAACAAAATGCATTCAGAATAAAATAAAATTGAGGCACGTTTACTAGTAAATATATGCTCATAACAGCGAAATCTAATGTCTATTTGCATTTGGCTGGTTTAATTTAACGTTTTTTGACAAGAAATGTTTGCTTTTTTTGCTTGACAGAGTTTACCTTTGTACACAAGGCTTTGATGATCTTTAATTCGATTTTCTATTATTCAAATTTCCGAATTCTTTCACCCATTTATTGCACTCTGCTAAATTTTGAACATTACTGCGAACTGAAATGAAATTTTGGGAAATTGATTCGATTTCATTAAAATATGAAGTCGGAAGTTTAACTTCCGCAAAAACAAACATTTCAAAAAAATGAGAAGAAAAACTGTTAATGAGCAGTTGTTTCTAAGTCAGTGTTTTCCGTTTTCATAATAGCGCTAAAACAAATCGCATAAAAGAAACCAACCAATTAGGAGGCCGGAAACTTCTCTGTGGTCTCTAATCGAGTAAATAGAGTTTAAATGCCTCCCGGAGCAATAAACACTCATATCTTTTCTTTTAATCATCCACAATCGTTTCTAAATATCGTTATACGAGTATTAAAAAATTCTGTTAATTTCTAGTCGATAGACTGACAACTATCTTTTAGCCTGAGTTTTTAGCCGAATTTAGCCTGTTGTATGTCCTACAACAGGCCAGATTTTATACAACACGCTAAAAACGGTCACCGTGGTACGGAGTACTGCATTATTATTTGTTTGCCAACCAAAACTGGTTGCCACGGGTTGTTGCAAGGTTTGTGATCACGTGGTTGAAACTTATCTATTCAATATTACTGCGTGCCTATTTTTTTTTTTTATATTTGCTCCATGTGTTCAAACCAGTTATCTACGAAAACATCCACCGGTGAAAGTGACGCACACCAAATTTCTGTGACGTATGCAGATAAATTGTGCTTTTTTATCAGTTTTTTTTAATATAATTTTTAAACGGTTTGGAACTTATTTTTCATAGTAAAAACAGTAGGTGGCCCTCATAGGCACATTCTGGTGCAATCAGAAACGAAATCCGAAAAATATTTTTTGAGTTATGCTTGACGAAAGGTTTTTATTAGGCTTTTTTTTAGTAGGACATGGCGTTAATATCCATCGTAGCTGTAATGTGTCCGGACAGTAATATTTCGCTGAGTATTAGCCTTCGCTTCGCTCAGACAGTTAAAATCAGTAAAAGAAACCACGGTCAATAAGGATTCCCATGCTTGTCCGGGGGGGGGTTAAAAAAGGGCGCAGTATTTTCATAAAGGGTTTGTACCTCATAACCATTTTGTACCTTGTTCAAAAAACGTATTTTGAACTGATTTGTTGTTTTTTTTAGAGTTTCTTTTATTAGTAGAATTTTGGGATATTTTCTAACAACTGGTACCATTTTGCAATTTTTCAGCCATCGACTGACAAAATTTACAATTTTTTCATGTGACTGACCAATGAATTTGAAGATAATTTCCTTCTAACAATTGGCAAATTTTGAGACTTTTTCTGCAACCAATTGGTGAACATCGTGTGTTTTTTACAGTGACCGATAGATGAATTTCATTCCCCCCTACCCCCGCAACCAACTGAAGAATTTTGTGAATTTTTCGCACAATTGACTGACGAATATCATGATTTCTTTGTGCGATGGATTTACAAATTTCACAATATTTGAAAGTCCCCCACTGAAGAATTGCAAGTTTTTTTCTCAACGATCGACTGGCAAATTTCACGATTTTTTGCCACGAATGAATGCCAATTTTCCAAAACGTTTCCCACAACTTATTGACGAATTTAGCAATACATTGAATTTTTAACGTTTGGTAAATTCTGCGTATATTTTTTATGACCGATTGGTGAAACTCACTGGTATTTTTTATATGGTTGATGGATGAATTTCGCAGATTGTTCCCACAGACAATCAACGAATTTAATGACCTTAGACATGCTCCAGGCTCAAAAAAAAGGCTGAACTTTTACGGCCCCATGTGCAAAAAGAACTGGATTTTTTTTCACAACCCTTTCTCATTTTTTCTGCAATACTTTGAGGAAATTGGTGTTTTTTCATGGCCTGTTCACAAAATTCGCATTTTTTTCGCGATCCTTTGATGAAATTAGTGATTTATTTGCAATTCGTTGACAAAATTAGTGTATTTTTCGCAGACTTTTGACAAATTACACATTTTTGTAGTGATTCTTTGACAAAATTTGCATTTTTTACAGGATAAAATTCATGATTTTTCTGCGATTATTTAACAAAATTCACATTTTCCACGATCCTGTGACGAAATGTGCATTTTTTACGCAATCCATTCATGAAATATGCATTTTTCCATGATCGTTTCACAAAATTAGCGTTTTTTCACGGCCTTTTGATGAAATTCGTATTTTTTTCGCAATCCTTTGACGAAACCAGTGTCTTTTTTGCAATTCGTGGACACCCTTTTACGAAATTCTCATTTTTTCTGCAATAATTTGACGAAATTAGTGTTTTTTCATGGCCTGTTCACGTTATCACGAAATTCACATTTTTCCCGTGAACCTTTGACAAAATTATTGATTTTTTTGCAATTTGTTGACAAAATTAGTGGGGTTTTTTTTGGAGACTTTTGACAAATCTCACATGATGAAATTTGCGTTTTTGCAGCCTTTTGATGAAATTAGCATTTTTCTGCAATCGTCTGATAAAATTCTTGAGTTTTCTGCTATTATTTAACGAAATTCACATTTTTCACTATCCTGTGACGAAATGTGCATTTTTTCGGCAATCCATTCATGAAATACGCGTTTTCCCGTGATCGTTGACAAAATTTGCGTCTTTTTTTGCGCCGTCTTGATGAATTTTGCATTTTTCTCGCGATTATTCGACAAAATTCGCATTTTTTCAGGATCCTAGGATAAAAATTTGCAGCTTTTTGACGAAATTGATGTTTTCTGCGATCTTTGACGAAATATGCGTTTTTCCGCAATACTTTTCCAAATTATATGTTTTCCCGTGATCGTTTGACGAAATCCACTTTTTTCCACACCCTTTGACGAAATTCGCATCTTTTTGGACCCTTTGACGAAATTAGTGTTTTTTTCTCGATCCTTTGATGAAATTCGCGTTCTTTTGATGAAAATAGCGTTTTTCCACGATACTTAGACTAAAATTTCGTTTTCCGAGATACTTGACGAAAATCTCGTTTTTCTGCGATACTTTGACGAAAATAAAGTTTTGTCTGACGAAATTTGCGTTTATCCTGCAATCCTTCAGGCAGAGCAGGCGATAGTTGTGTGGGGGTGGCTGTGTTTTCATGCTGTTCAGTTCTATATGTGGACTAAATGTGTGGTAGGTAACAGGAAAGAAAAGGTCGAATGAGAAAGGGAGAGAAATTAACTAAATTTGGTGCTGTTTGTACTCACGTTTTTGTAGCATTTCGTCAGATACCGCTACCTCCCACCACTCCTAAAAATGTCCAAAAATTTTAACGCAGATTTGCACCTATTCCAGGGATGATAAAATTCAATGTGCCGAAAAAGCGGAATTACACGTCTTTGCAGAAAATTAACATTTCTGCGGCTTTTTTCATGTGAACATTGCATGAAGTTTTGGACTCCCTTCTCCCTCTGACATACTGTCAAATCTCGCGATGGTTTTTTCCCTTGTGATGGTACTCTCACGACCGAGAATGGAGCGGGTTTTTTATAATCAACTGATTAATTTTGTTTTTCTTTTTTTTGCTACTTTTTTATGTTAGTGTGGTGATCTTTCAAATGCTATCGCCCAACAGTCGATAAACGCGCCAGTCTATAAGTGGCACGGCAACCCTCCAGTGTACAGGTGGAATTGAAAAAAAGAGTTTTTGTAGTCGGAATATGTGGAATGTTAAAGAATAGTGAATGGTTTAATGAAAGCAGAATAAAAACTTAATATTTAATTCAAGATGAGAGTCAGATTAATATATTAATTGAAATAGTTACCGGGTAATCACTTTATTAATTTATACAAAGTCTAATTATCATGACAGCTACAATGCAGCTGCTAATGAAATTTTGTGAAAACTATTTTTTCTAAATAGTAACATGTTCTGAATTGTTCTTATTTACAATAATACTTCATTACCACAAATACCATATAAGGGAGCTGGCTACTTTTACATTTTTTAAAAGTAAGTTATTTAAAGTTTTCTTTTAAGCATATTAATTTTAAAATTAAATAAAAACAAGTATCTTACTTATCCAAAAAAGCTGTTTTATCTTATTTATCTATAAACTTTAATTACTAAATAAGGAAAAGTATCATGATGAAAATTTTTACTTTTAGGAGCTCAAAACAACCAGTCAGGATAAAATGGTTCATTTTGAGGTAATCTTGATAATTTAAGTATATAAAGTAGAATTTACTATCAGTCCAAAATATGTCCAACACTGAAATCAGTCCTGAGACTGAAGGTCTTGCACCCATGGCTGTAATCAATTATCCTAAAAGAAATGCTTCAGGTTTTTTTTTCTTCTGTTTTTCTTTTGTTACAGAGATAAGCGGCAATAAAAAAAATTTCCCCTTTAGGTTTAATTTTATAAAATAAAATACTAGGATGCTTTAATTTTTTAAGATAAAAAAGTTATATAAAAAAAATAAGCAAAAGATACACATATTTTGAAAAAGACGTCATTTTAAGTCAGTTTTCGTTTATAATGTTATTAGAAACGATTCGCAAATGAATCATTTTATAAACCGGATTGGAAATCTGAATTTTGATTTCGTCTTACCTTCTATTTAAATTGTGCGTTCTTTAAAAATGAAGGATTTTGTTTAATTTCTTCAAAAGAAAACTCAAAACCCAAAATTAAATTGATAATCTATCTGTATTACACTCACGTATTACAAGTAATACCTATAATAATAGTAATACTAAGTAATACCTACATGAACGTTATTTTGTAAGGAAAACAGTTATAAATATTGTTGAAAATAAAAACAATTCAGAACATTATATTAATTTGAAGGGATCGGTGGCAAAGAATGCTGTCAGGATAATTAGAAATTGTACTCACTTTCTCCTCTTTCTCCATTTCAAGATCTTTAATATTTCTTATTTCTTCAGTCAAATTCTCGTAGTCAACATTGCGAAGTCTTATGGCGAACGCGATGAATTTCCATTTCGATACGAGAATTTTCGATAAATATCGAATTTCGATACGAGAATTTTCGAAAAAATGTGAAATATTTTCTCCTTAAAAAATGTTTCCTTACTATGAATAACGATGAAATAAAATGCATATAATTACAAAATCCTACTCCATTTTAAAAAATCAATCTAAGTATTTTAAAGCACATAACAAACTGTTTTTGTAGTTTAAAAAAAGATTTATTGCCAATATTCAGATTTTTAACTGTGACCTAAACCGCAAAAAACCGCTGTGCAATGTTGTGTCTGCTAGCTCATGTAATCCGCGATCCTAAGAAGTCCGATTTTTCATGCGGGTTATATAAAAATTCAGAGTTTTCCTAGATAGTAGGTTAGTCTTATTTACTTCATCAAAAACAGATTCTTTTTATATATTAATTTTTTTTTAAGTCTAGGCCGTTTCGGAGAAAAAAAAAAATAAAGACAAACTTACAACATCGAAATTGCTTTCAAAATGGGTTTACAGATCTCAAAATATACGTAGAATAGTAAAAATTTCAGAATAGGATTAGACTGCAGATATAAGACTGTTTAAAAAAAATCAGAACAATAGGGCCTATATTTGCTGAGTTACTAACAGGCGGCTTTTCGCGTTTTCTTTGATGTCGAGTTAGCTGTATATATGAGTTCTGCCATCTCCGAATTCTACGATACGATTTTAGGCTTAAGGCTGCGTCACTCGGAATATTATCGTCTTCCATTTTATAAATTGAAAATAGACATTGTATTTTAAATTTTATCCAAAAATTCAGCTCGTGGATAAATATAAGATTGAACGCACAGTATTATGTAATATGTGCTAATTTTTAACCGGAGAAACTGTTTAAAATCTGAAGAGATATAGTCGACAAGAAAAAAAATATATGGAATAATTGTATAATGTTGATTTTTAAATAACATGAATACTAAATAGTAATTAGGTCCATATTATTATTAGGAATTAGATTAAAATTTTTATCCAACTAAGATTATGATTAACTAAGGTTAACATTTTACCAACTTATTAAACACTAAAATATTTATTTTCATGTAATGTAGAGAGAACCTCATCACGGCATAATTAAGGAGTTACAGAAGCTTAGCACAACACGAATTGCTTTAGACGAATATTTTAAAATTTTAGAAGTACTTTTCAACATTTTATAAGCAAAATCAAAATATCGCTACAAATAATAAATATTTTTTTAATGTGGATGCATTATAGTAACGCATGTATTACATATTCTGTGTGACTAACATTCTTTCTCAAATCAATACGAATTAACACATACATAACAACACAAACGAGAGACTAATTCGGTTGGAATCTGATGCAAATGACTGGGACTTGATATTCGAATTTCGAAGGAGTGATCGAATATGCCTGGACTCAAAGTTAAGATTCAGCGATAAATCGCCAAAATAGAAGAACTCAAACAAATGCTAATTTCGCCAAGAAACATGCACATGGACAGTTTAGTGGAGGCAACGCTATACCTCATGGAGCTATGAAGATTAAAAGGAGACGACATATTAATCTAGCACCGTGGACAGTGTTGATGCCGAAAGGCGAGTTTTTCCCCCTCTCAGGCGTCTGCCATATTTGACATTTACCGTAGTTGATTTGCGTAGTGAGAAAAAACTGGGCAGCTCACCGCGGTCAGATATGGCGGAAGCGGGGGGGGGGACAGCTTCAAGAGACGTCAGTTATGTTGTCTCCTATAATCTTCATACCTCTATGCTATACCTAGTCGCTTGATTCTGGGTATGTCCGCTTCAAAAACTTCAAGTAAGTGACTCAGTTATCTGAATGTGAGTGCAGTAAGAGCGAAGCAGGCAAAACCCCACGTAGATACTGTGTTAATATCACAGCGTTTTGAAATGAGGTGTGTAGTGCAGCGGTTTCCAAAGTAGATACTATGCGGCAACTATACCAGTGGGCAATTTAAAGTTGTTGTTGTTTGCGGGTGAATTTTTAAAAGTTTAGACGATAAGTGGCTTTCTGGACATACGCTTTTATAAACAAACGAATAAATAGATCCGTAGAAAGGTGGTTCGATTAAAAATAAATTGTTAAAAATCCCACGTTAAGGCTGCTTGTCAGTGAACTCCCCCATTGTTCACTACTGGGGAAAGGATGTATTCGTCTGTTTAAAATATCTCCTCGAGAAATGAATTGGCGATTCAAGCACTCGAATACACCATCTGGTGGAAAAAAGATATAACTTCTCGCTTCAGGAAAATGGCGTGCAAACACATTGCATCACATATATTTTTAATTTGCTCAGAATGATTATATTTTTGCACACTTTTAGATTTCATGTTACATTTGTGAACTGTGTTATATGAAAAAATTAAAAATATCCAAATTTGAATATCTAAAACTTTCAAATGCATTTGTAATAAAAAAATATTTCAATGGCACTTTATCATTTGCTAAACGAACAATTTTGGTGTACCTATGGCTGTGATCGGCACCTCTATAGGTCATTTTAAGTACCATTTTTATCTTCTTTTTTTCTACTCTTCTTAAACGACGTCCCTTTTTTTTTCTTCAGTTGTCAAAATTTTTCTTAAACATGCGCTAATTTAATATTTTATGTGTTCAAAGCTGATGAGCTTTTATTAAGATTTTAACACTTCACATGAAATCCACCTATGGACAGTATTACTGTGACGTCACAATTGGTAAAATGGGGATTTTTATAGCCTCGAAACGAAAGGAATAACGGGGTCAATTTCTTTATGGATTATTCGCTGGAAGCAAATGCTAAACTATATACTTTTAAGTAAAAACTAAATTTTCTGTAACCATCTGCATGCAATAAATACGATAGACCAGGGTTGGCGAACCTTTTTATTGCCGCGTGCCAAATTTGATCAAAAAATATTTTACGTGACCATGATGTGCCAACTAAAAAACAAATTTAGTGGGTGAAAAAATAATGGCTTAAAATAACTTAGAATTTCCTATTATGATTTAAAAAATAGGAGGAAAATACATGTAGGTATTATGCACTATAATAATTATCGAAACTAATATAAGAAAAAAAAATAACAATGCGATTTAATGTGATTTCTGTTGTTGCGTCTTAATGTCAAATTAATTTTAATGCAAACTGAACCAGATTTATCTGATAAGGGCTTTCAGTTTGAGTTTTGATACTACTTATTTGTAAAAACAGTGATTCGAAAGCATAGATAGGCAGATAAACTATTAAAATGGCAAACGTCAGTTTCTTTGAATAGCTCTGAAATAAATTCCAAAGTTGCCATAACTTTACCATCGATATTTAGTAATGTCTAATAACCAATTATTGCAGATAGTTTTGAAATATTGTCTTTGTTTAAAAAAAAATTGAGACCAAAATTAATTAGACTGTAATATAATATGCGGCAATTAATTTTCAAATTCCATTTAATTAAATTTAGAAAAGATCAGTTGCGATTTTGTGTGATCTCACTTTATTTTGATTTAGAGCCACAAGCAATGTCGTGCCAAAATCATTCTTTCGCGTGCCAAAAGTGGCACGCGTGCCATAGGTTCGCCATCCCTGCGATAGACAATATTCCTGTGACGTCACATAAGGTAAAATAGCGATTTTTATAGTCTCGGACAGAAAGGAAGAATACCGACCATTGGCATTCTGCGCCCAGAAGTTCAACATGAGCGAGGGGAATGGACATCAAGCATTTCTGTCGTCATATAACGTCACGATGGATTATAGCTAATCAGCTTCTCGATTTTTCCCACAAACATTACCCAAACGCCAACCAAATACCGCAATTCTTGCGGGAAATTTTCCACAAGCATTACGAGCTCCGCCCATTGCGTGTGGTCGATTGGGGAGTTCAATGACTTTACAATGTAATGAGATCCAGACTTTATAAATGAAAGATTTTTGTTTAATATTGATTTGTTTAATTGTATCCTTTAAAAATAAGATACTATAAATTTTGTCTCTTCTTAGAAATTGTGATGCCAATACCCATATCTTCCTTTTATTTATTTATTAGTGGCAAAGTTGTACTTACTCTCCATGCGGACTTTTCGGTCGTCGTCAGAAACAGGTTACCCACTTTTGAATGGCTGCCGAAAACCGGTTGTCATTTTTATCGTCCTTTTTAATTTTTACATCATCAAATCGGAGGGGAATGTATTTTCGTTTAAAAATTTATCAAGCCATTGAGAGGTTTTTAAATTAATTTGAAAATATGATTTTTAAAAAATCCATATCAATATTTGTTTACTACATTAATGTAACGTGACTAGTTGCAAAGTGACTACAATTGGAAATAGATTAATAATAAAGTAAATAAATGAAATATAGTCTATTGCAAAGAAGAAATGAACCATAAGATTAACCCTAAGGTCCTGCCCTTTCGTGTTAAAGTAAAATCTGCCCACTCAGTTTACATTGAACCTAAAATTAATATAAAGTTGAGTTACAACATCCGAATAGGATCGGAATTGTATATTAATTCTGGTTATTCTGACAAAAGTTATTTTTCAGCTGTTAAGTTTTGAGTTCAGTTTAGTTTTTGACTCATGTAATTTGAGACGAAAAAGGTGAGCGAAAATTGAGAAGCAATAACGAAGAAATTGGGAACAATTTCAATTCCTGCTGGCACTATCAGTTAATCTAAAGCACGTTTCTTTAACACATCACGAAAAGCTCGCTCCCCGCCCCCCACCCAAGGCAGGCGCTCTTTATTTTATTTTTCCAGTATTGCAGTATACATAGAGCCCCACTAAGTGCTCTGAGAGGGCCAAGCATAACGTTGCGCCGGCCCTGCACACAAATTCGAAAAAACTTCGTACTTTTATTCATAACAATTTACTATGACTGTATTTACTTTTTCATGTGAATAAAGAAAGAAATATTTATAAATTTGAGTTTAGTTTGAAAATGAGCCCTACAAAAAAACTAGAGCGGTCAGAGTAGGTGAGAGGTGAAAATTTATATTTTTCCGGCTGTTGGGGGATTCCGTTCTATTATTCTGTTAAACGAACAATCATTTTCTGCCAATTTTGAAATAACGTTTTTCCATACATAGAGACATGATAATAATAATAATATTAATGCCCTTTGCAAAGGACACATGTCGTACAGTGTGCAGAAGATCCTAGAATTAGTTTATTAAAATAGTTTACCAGTACCTTAAAATACACATTTAGGGCCAGCGATCCTATGCGTGTCCGATACACGCGGAGCTCCTGGCAGGGTTGGCGCAACGCCATACGGACCCTGGAAAAAATTAATAGGGTCCAATGTATACTGCAACACAGGACTAAAAAAATTTATTTTTAAACTGTAGGGAAGAGTACAAAACCGGATAGGTGGATAAAACCAGGTAGTGCTGATTCCCCTTCACTTGTACTGCTGTCTATTGGCCAACGCGAGGAATGACTTGTCGATCGCCATGATGGCATTTGCAGTTGACGGAAACGCTACTATGAGTCGTTCTTTTTTGTGTGGAGGATATCGTTTGAATGACTTTCAAAAATTGCTTTATTTGATTCAAGGATTTTCGCATAAGATTCACTGTTTGCCAGCATATCAAATATTGGTATGTACTATGACTGATTCTTTTTTTCCCGCTAATATTTCAGTATAATACAGGATCGGGAGTAGTGAAGCCATGATTTAAAATCTGGATCAGGTTGAATTAATACCGGGTACTTAAGAGTGGGTCAAATCCGGGTATACCAGATTTTGTCCTACACTCATGGGATGATTTTTTTTTAGTATAGCTAACTTTTAGCTAGAATGGCAGAAGACAAGGTTCTTTTGTCATTCCCTCTGTTCTGCATCACACACACATATTAACTTTTTTAATTGATCGAGATATAATCATTATATAACTAACAACATAGCGTATTGCATTTTGTTTAAATTATTTTTTTGAACTAACCTATGACCTTTCTGTTAAACTAACATTGACAAGACTTATATGGTATGTGTGTTTAAAAAATAATGCTTAAGGGAACGTCCACGGTTACTCTTGTGACCACCAGAGCAAATTTCCATATATATTTCCAATTCTTTTATTACAAATTATATTTAAGATAAATTTGATGCAGCTTCTTAAAAATACACGTACCTTACTTTAATAAACCATATACAATTTGTAACAAAAAGAATTTTACTTGGCTAGATAATAAATGAAAATTTTGTTACTCTTGTGACCACAAAAAAATGCAATTTTCAAAAATTGTGTTTGACGCAGAAATATTGTGAATTATATGAGATTATAGAAATAAAATTTACATAATATAGCAGAGAAATTATATCTTTTTAAAAAGCATTAATCATTGAATTCATCTGATAACACATGAATTAGTCACATTTGATTTTGCAAAATGCTAAATGTTACTCTTGTGACATTTTATCTATAATGTAATTTTAGCAAAAATTCAGTTTAAATACTAAACAAAATAATTAAAATAAGTTTAAAAAAATTATTTTTCATACAGAACAACTTTTAATGATGGTGTAATTTTAAAATAACATAAAATAATGCAAAAAATTCTAAAATTAACAAACACTATAACCACATAGTAACCTCTTAGTTTCTGTTACTTAACAGAATAAGACATTGTCTTCATTATCAATAATATCGCTTTCAACTTCTCCTGTATCATGATTTACTTATTGAAACACAAATTCTTTGTACGAATCATATTAGTGTAAGGTTTGTACTAGATAGTGTCATTTTTCATGGTTTTAACAAATTGTATTTGTTGAATGTCCTTCGTTGTTGGTATTTTCTCGCAAAGTAATGAAACTTTATTATTTTATTTCTTTTGACAAAATAAGCAGTATATCTTAGAATTTCTTTTTTAGCACCTACTTCATTCCATATATATCATTATACAACAACACAAAATAAATCTAGAGCATCTATACCAGGAGTTTTTGAAAAAAAAAAACAATATGCCCAATTAAGTTAATTGAGAAAGGAGTCTGATTCATTGCAGGCATATTTGCATAGTTAGATTTTTGTTTAAATTGGAAAGTACAACAATCATATAAAAAAAGTAAAACAGGTACATTTTAGGAAAATACAAATTCGCTTAAAGATGTAATGTCGAAATTTTACATACGAAAGCATTTACAAAAAATTGATTATGAGTTACATTGTCTAACATAATAGCACAAAATTTTACTTTATTAGGATCATACTAAATAAAAAGCTGAAAATACCATTGCTTGTGGATTTGACCAGAAATGTAGTATTCCATACAAAAATTTCGTCTTGGCATGAAAATAAAACAGTTTCCAGAAAATCCACTGGCATAACTATTCTTTGAGAAATAGTTTTTTTCTGGCATTACGAAAATAATCCCTTTTATAAGTTTCAATGAATGTATGCCACAGAAATGGATTTAGTTGCTTTCGAAAAAATTTAAACAATCAAAAATGGTTTCTTTAACTGTTACTTTTTGAAAACGTTTATCAACGTTTTGAAAAAGTAACAGTATTGAGAAGATGTTGATAAACGCTTTGTCAATAGCAAAACATCTATCAACGTTTTGTTATTTACAATAACATATAAAAAGTTCTGTATTATGGACTTCCATTTCAAATAATTCTTCGATGTCATCTCCGCAAATTAGACATTCTGAATTCCTAAATTCTAATTATCATGTATCTCGGCAGACAAAGTCATTAAATCCATCACAGAAATGTTTAATGCAGGAAATAACATCAGTTACTACATTATGAATTGCTTGAATGTTTTCGTGACAGCAACAAACGGAGATATTCTGATGAGTAATTTTCTATTGTTTTATGAAACTAGGCTGTAAAGCTGCAAAGAAATCTCCAATTTTTCAATTTAGGAAAGCTTCTTTAAACAAAAAACGTATTATCTTATTAAATGTTCTCTAGAATTGATGAAATTATGTGTTCTTTTTCACGCTTAACTAACATAGATTTAACTGAAGAATGACCTCTTCTTAAATCTTCATCGACTTAAAATTCTCCAAAGCTATGGAGTTAGATTTTTTTCCGTTAGAGTATCTGAGGTTAGCTAGTTCTCTATTTTATCTTTTTCTTAACATTTTAATTTTCTTGCTGAAGCTTTTGCTTGTTCTAAGACTTTTCTTCACCTTA
Source organism: Maratus speciosus (assembly GCA_963932465.1). Taxonomy (NCBI): domain Eukaryota; kingdom Metazoa; phylum Arthropoda; class Arachnida; order Araneae; family Salticidae; genus Maratus; species Maratus speciosus. Next base: position 82,599,912 of record OZ010794.1, read on the forward strand.
TCGTAATATATATATATATATATATATATATATATATATATATATATTATATATATATTTTCTCACAACAACATATTCAATTTCATTCTTATTTTTTCTCTACAATTTTTGGCGCTTAGCAGAATTTTTCCTGCTCTTTAAAACGATGTCATGTATAAGAAGCAATGTTAAAATCTTTCATTTAAAATATACTATCAGAATTCTTTCCATAAGAGTTACTATAAGAACCTCTGTAGGTTATACAGCAGAATTTAGTAAGCGAAGCTTTACAAAGCCTATAAAATATCTAATCAAGGACCATGTGCTGCAAACCAAAAGAAAGCACACAAAAATGACACGAGTTGAATTGTTTTATTATATCTTTAATTACTTGTCATGATTATTTTATAATCTTTAGTAATACCAAAAATGAATAAAAATAAATCCACCCATTAAAAAAACACTAATAAAGATAATTTATCTTCTTTAAAATTTACAAAATAACCTTAGTTATAGCTAAAACTATTTCAAGAACTGCTCTAATAACAGAGAAAAGACAACAAAACTTTAAGCATTCTGTTTGTTTTGGTTGTAACGCAGTTTTATATCAAACTATCGACAAAAGTGTTATGTGTTACTCTTGTGACAACTCCCCAGAGCCTATTCCATACATAGCATAAACAAAATATTTAATGTAAAATATGTCGTATACCTCGAAATCAGAGAATTAGAAGTTTTGGGTGAAAATTTTAAGTAGTCTTTTGTTTATTAAAACTTTTGTATGTTTTCCGTTACTCTTGTGACATTTAAGTATTAACGTTTAAATACAGCCAAAATATATATTAAAGACATTATCTAAAAGATTTTATCTATGTATATCTTAAAGATATGATAATAGTCTGTTGATTTGAATGCATAGTAATTTTATTGAATTCTAAAAATTAAAAAAAAAAAATCATACATTTCAATAAGTTGTATTTTAAGCTCAAATGTAAATGTAGTTTTATACTGTTAGTATCCAGCTCATTTTCAGTAAACACTTGCCCTTATGAAATTAAAACTTACAAATTCATATTCTTCAACTCTTTAGCTTTAAATTGATGTACCACACTTACATTTCCGTTTAAAAAAAAAATTCTGCAAAAATTTTTTTCTGCCGTGGACGTTCCCTTAACCCTCTTGCTACGTAATTTTTTAAAAAATCAAAATAGGCTGAAAATTTTCACATTTATTTTACTATCTTACATTTCAAATTTACATATATTTTAGGGTTATAATGTGTATATTTTTTGTAAGAGAGTGCTTTTTTTTAATATAGAAATCGCGGAAATCATGGCTTGCACAAATTTTGCTATTATTACATTGCCCGTGAAAATCGCGGGATACTCAGCAAGAAGGTTAGAAGCCACTTTTGAGAGGATCAAGAACAGAAATAATTAAAAACAAAAAAAAAAACATATTTTGAGAGGATCAAGAACAGAAATAATTAAAAACAAAAAAAAAAAAACATATTTGGAGACGATCAAGAACAAAAATAATTAAAAACAAAAAAAAAACATATTTGGAGAGGATCAAGATTGAATAAGTTACAATTCATTCCTGCAAATTCTAGTTTGATTTTTTTTGTTTTTACTGAACACATACATCAGACTTGTGTGATTGACCCCAAGGCCCGCTTATAAGTCATTGTCGATATACAGGAACGAGATATCACAATGAAAATTACAACATAGAGAATTTTTACATCCGGGAGCGCAACAAAGAGTCTGCAACGGAGCCAGGGGGAGTCGAACCCGCAAGCCTCCTACGCTCTCAAGTGATTAGCAGCGTGGTGTCTTATCCAATCGGCCACGGAGGCCATTGCAAATTCTACTTTCAATTCATTAAAGCGTAAAAACAAACAGCAATCATCCTCAGCACTCTTTCCGTCACAGTATGCTTACGGCTGTCCATTACAACTTTATAATAAGCAGTTTTCAAAAAAATGTTCAACAACTTAATAACTATTTCAACCTTTTATTCCCATTGACCAGCAGTGACACATAAATGAATTTTCAAACTTTCTCGAATATTTGAGTCTTCTCATACTCCAAAACGGTAGGATACAAAATTAGCCAAAATCATTGGAGTTATTTTTTAGATAACACTTGCATACACACACAAACATTTGCTCGTATTACAACATAACAGCAAGAAAGGCTGAGCGTAGCTCGGTCAAAATTAGATTTGAGTTCAACTCGACAAAACAATACACTCTTGGTAGGTTAAACAATTATATATCATTGCCACATTCCGTGACATTGTTTCTTTTGATGCCAAGCACATGGTTTGCCATTGGTAATCATAAAATTGGATTTTCCTGACAAAATGTTGACAGCTTTGAAACTTGATTTACAGCCAACTTTTCAACAACTTAATAACTGTTTGAACCTTCGTTCCCATTAACATACAATTGTGTTACCAAACGGACCCACTCATCAAATTTTCTCAACCAAGTGACCTATCCCTATGGTCTTTTCATACCTTAAAGTAGTAGGACACAAAATTTATTCAAGATCATAATAGACCGGGAGCCGGCAGCACAGACCATCACCTCATCGAGTTCACGGATGAAGTTCTAGGATTAGTTAAATCTTGATTAGCTTATTAAAACGCAATCGGTCAGCCAAGTCATATCTTGGTGGAAAACACCTGCAAACCCGATTTTAACGGTTGACTTGTAGGTTTACCATTGCGTTTTACTCCACCCAAAGGTATGAAAACAGGGAGGACTGGGAGCAGGAAAACACAATGGTAAACCTACTAGTCAGCTGCTAAAATCGGTTTTTCAGGTGTTTTCCACCAAGATAGGACTTGGCAGACCGATTGCGGTTAAATATGCGAATCAAGATTTAACAAGTTCTAGAATTTCATCCGTGAACTCGATGAGGTGATGGTCTGTGCTGCCAGCTCCCGGTCTATAAGAGATGCTTTTTAGATAAAATTTCCAAACACACAACATTTGCTCCCATTATAATATATGATGACAGGAGAGAATACAGCTGTGCCGCAAAAATCTCTGAATTCGTTGACACAAGACACAAATATGAAGCAAAAGAAGGTCTTAGAAAATCTCAAAGTGCACGGCAGATGCACTTTGTTTGCCACATTGTTGCTGCTACACTTTGTTTTGTATGAACAACCGTTATTTATGAATTGAGTAAACATGCCGAATAAATATTAAATTAATTATTTATGTATTTAAAAAACACTTAGCTCATGATGGATGAAAAAATACATGATAATGAGCAGGGATGGGTAATTTCTAGAAAATATTTCCAGCCAAGGAATTATTATACCAGACAGAAAAATGCAATGTAGAGTTGGTTTCAAAGACTATCTAAAAATTCACTAGCCAGTGGTGAGTAATATTATGTATTTCCCCATCCCTAATAATGAAATATGTTTCAGTTATATCATTGGGAAATATTTTAAGAGGAAAATTTAACAAATGAGTAAGATTTTTTTGCATAGAAACATATTTTTAGCACGCTTCTCATATTTTTTCAAAAGCATTACTTCAACATCCTATCACATACGTTGTTGAGGTACAATTCATACTTTCAGGTTATATTATTTTTTCAATTTAGGGGAAAATTACTTTGCAGTGAAATAAAAAAATTGAAAGCAACAACCAAAACGTTTTACTGAAATCTGATGAATATATCCGGAGTTATTTCCTTATTATAAAAAAGAGACTAAGCCATGGAAGAAGCGTAATTTTTTAAAATTTATTACTAAATGCTAAAACATAAAAACGATAATAGCAAATGCAATGACATATGGAGGATTCATACTCAATTTTGAAAATAAAACTATGGAGATTTTTAGGAATTGTCTATTTGATATGAGACAAATGTTTTTTAAATAATGGTTATTAGATACTCCTTTTAAACATATTTTACTAACAAAAGGATTTCTTTTCTCAAACGTGAATTAAGCGATGGGCTCTCAGAGAACCATTCTGAGAAAATCCTTTGGAACATATTTCACAAACAAAAGGTTTATCTCCCGTATGAATGAGGCGATGTCTGTTTAGGGTACTCTTATTATTAAACCCTTTAGAACATAGTTCACAAATAAAGGGTTTTTCTAATGTATGCGTCAAGAGATGGCTTCTCAGATTACAATTCTGAGAGAATCTTTTGCAACATACTTCACAAACAAAGGGTTTCTCTCCAGTGTGAGTCTTCAGATGGCTTCTTAGATTACTCTTATCAGAAAATCCTTTGGAGCATGTTTCACATACAAAGGTTTTCTCTCCTGTATGAGTGGAGAGATGACTTTTTAAATTACAACTCTGAGAAAATCCTTTGGAACATATTTCACAAACAAAGGGTTTCTCTCCAGTATGAATCGAGACATGGCTTCTTAGATCACTATTATGAAAAAATCCTATGGAACATATTTCACAAACAAAGGGTTTCTCCCCAGTATGAGTCGAGAGATGTCTTCTTAGATTACTCTTATCAAAAAATCCTTTGGAACATGTTTCACAAACAAAGGGTTTCTCTCCTGTATGAGTCAAGAGGTGTCTTCTTAAATGAGTATTCCTAGAAAATGTTTTGGAACATACTTCACAAATGAAAGATTTTTCTTTTGTATCAAAGGAGGAATGTTTTTCTTTATCATCATTTTGAGGAACTAGGTGCTGTTCCCCAGAGGAAGGATTTTCTTCTGTAGACATTTTCTTAAGTAAAAAAGTGTAGTTTTAGATGATAACAGAAACTTCCTTAAAGTATCAGTATGATGATTTTGTCACCATTTTCACCCAAGAAAATGCCTTATTGAACTCCAATAAAAAAGATTTATGTACCTTTGAATCTAAAAACAGAAACAAGGACAATAAACAATACATTTTTTAATAAACTGCACTCTACTGAATTATCTGTCATATTTGGCAAGTTAAATTTCCTAAATCATTACAAAGATTCATACATTAAGCTATCACATTATATATTCTTAGGAACAATAGAACATTCATAGATACAGATGCATATGTGTAGGTGTGCATGCAATATCAAAAACACTCGCATAATCGGCTCTCTCATATCCGGACTGATAAAAACTCAAATTTATTTCATTGCACTCTTGTGAATACACCTTTGTTTCCCTTAAAATTCAGCCTACTTGTCCGGCAATTCACGAAACATATCCAAACAAAGTTTTTGCCTCTTTGCTGTCCATACAGTCAGTCCCAAATTAATTCCACCTCTGTTTCTTACAAGTTGTATGAATAGTTATTCATATTCTCAAGCATTAGAGTAATGCATTTTTTCATAATTTTTTAAAGCTTTTAAAAGTTCACACTGAATTTTATACTTTTTGAATTCTTTTATAAAAATTGCCTTGCAAACCAGCACTGCGAATCAATTCCCTCCGAAGTAGGATTGTATTGATTTTAACCAGCTCCAGGTGTAAAACCAGCTGTAACCATCCTGGTCAAAATATGTTTTGGCCATCAGTGGTCAAAGAAATAGACTTATTTTTGTAAATGATAAATTTAGTGCAACATTTGAAAGGATTTTTCACATTAACACTTAAAAATATTGAATACAACATTTGCAGGTGTTTGCAAATTGTACTCAGTGTTACACTTGAACTTGTACAACTTTTTTTTTATTGCACAAATTTTATAGAGAAATTTTACTTAGAGTTTAAAAAAGAAAAGGATTACCAGTGTTGTATTAAGATCAGATAATTTCATAGTGTATTCTCGATGAGATCAAACTTCGAAATGAACCTTTCGATAGGGGTAGAACTAGCATAACCGTTCAGCGGGTGCATTATGAAATTTACAAATTCAAAATAAATATTTTCATTACTGCCCACCAAATATCGTAATGTACTAGTTACACTTTAAGAAAAATATTTATGAAATGTATGTTTGTGCTAGGAATATTGATAAAACGATCGTACGGTCCTTGAACGTCCTTATTTTTATCCAAAATTTGCAAAAGGTCCTTAAGTCTTTAATTTTATTTTCATATTATCTCTTAATCAAGAGTGAAAATCTTCTTTGTTTCACTGTACTTCTGATTTTTTAAAAAATTATCTAAATTCCCCTTCTTCTGAAATGTTGTTTCCCTCGCCACAGTGTCCAAAGTTTACTATCTTAAAAACTCCTTAATGTTTAAAACTTTTCTGTTATTTTTATTACTTTATTATAACAATGAATGATCGGTCATATAAATTTCATTATAATTTTATCTAAAATCCTTACACCCCAAAAAATCACTTTCTCCCTTCTTCTCCCCTTTCGCCCTCCCCCCCACAAAACCGGAAGATTAAAATCTTTAAGACTCTTTAATTTAAAAAAAACTTTTTCTGCTCTATTTCTTTATTTGAATGTAATATTAAATAATCGATCATAAAAATTTCTTCTCCCCCCACTCGAAATTGGATTTTCCTTTTTGTTTCCTCCTGCCTTCTCTTGCCAAGCACATAAAATTTAAAGTCTTTAAAAGTCCTTAATTTAAGTTTTTTTTAACCTATTTATAAATATTTAGTACAGTGAATAAATAATAAATTATTTAATAACTCTGCCTTATCCCTTATATAAAAACTTATCCCCTTTTGCTATCTCTAAAGTTTAAAAGCCTAAAATTCATTTTTTAAAACATTTTCTCCTCTATCTCTTACTTAATAATCAGTCATATAATTTTTTCCTCCACCAAATTTGACGTTTCTCCTTCTTCCCCCCCCCACTCTTTAACCACACAAAATTTAATGTTAAATCTCTTGTTTTAATTTTAATGTTCCATTTGTAAATATTTAGTGAGAAAAATAAATGTTTTCTAATTACCCCCGCCCCGCTAAAGAAAACCTTTGCCCTTTACCCCCCCCCCAACCCTTCAAAATCACCAAAGTTTTAAATCTTTAAAAGACTTTTTTTTTAACTTTTTCTGATCTGTTACTTTATCCCAGCAATAAATGAAAGATCACACGATCTCCACAAACACATAAAACTGACGTTTCCCCCTCCCTTCACAACGCTGTCCTATTTGAAAATCTCTAGTAAGGTAAATAATGAGTTATCTAATAAAGTCCCCACCTCCCAAATAAAACTGCTTTTTCACTCAACCTCCCCCATGCTCACTAAGTTTAAAATCTTTTAAAAGTCTTTTTTTTCTTTTTCTTTTTTGTTCTATGTTACTTTTTGCACAACCAATATGTAATTAACATCTAAAATCAAACCTCCATCCAAAATTTTTGCTTCTCCCTTAGCGCCCCCTTTTTCCTAGCATGCAAAATTTAAAGAATTTTCAATTGTTTAATTCTTTTATTTTCTGTCTATTTAATTTTTTAAAACTTTCTTTGATCTATTATCTTGTAACAATGGCAATAAAAATGCATTTAACATCCTCCCGCCCACCCGAGCCATCTCATCGTTATTGGAAGAACGCGCTAGCACAGAGCTACAGTTTTACAGCAGCGAAACGCTTTGAAGTAAGTGTGTTTGCTTCAGATGGGTATGACTTGATCAATTTCTTTAAAGCTTTTAATTTTGAAGTTTATTTCGGGAATATTTCGCATTTAATGAGATTGTGGCTGGTGTTTTTATATCTTAGTATTAATATAGTATAAAAATAAGAATTTTAAATAGTTTTAGGTTGATTGCTAGAGGTAAAATACGAATATTAATTTTTATTCGATAAGATTTTTTTTGAGTAATATCGATTTTTTTCCATTTAATTTTCTTAATTAAAATATCTTTTAAATGCGTTCATTTAAAGTATTTCTTAAATGCGAATATTTATTTTTAAACAACTTTAGAAATTAAACTTTATTTAATTTTATTAAACTTTAAAAAATAAATTGTGAGTACTTTTGAATGAATGAGAAAAGTAATTGTTATTTATTTTGAAATTTTAAAGCTTTTTTGTCTGTTTTAGTTTAATTAGAAATCATCATTTATAGAATTTTTAGTTTTTCATTTTTAAAATAAATTCGGATTTATTGTTAATAGACCCATTATGCATGCGTGCAAGGAATGAACGGAATTTCTCCCTCTTTTTTAGACGTTCGGGGAGAATTCACGGATAAAACATGTTTTCTAGGAGTACGGAAATTACTTATAAAAAATGAGGAATAATTTAGTGTATATGGACGAGTTTTTCTGACAATGAAGGATGTGGGAAAAACACGAATTTTGTCAAAGGATCACGGAAAAAACACGAATTTCGTCAAATAATGCGCCAAAAAAAACGCGAATTCTGACAAAGGTTCGCGAAAAACACGAATTTCATCAAAGAATCGCGAAGAAAGTAGAATTTCATCAAAAGGTCGCAGAAAAAAACAAATTTCTTTAAATTATCGTGGAAAAAAAGCCGAATTTCGTAAAAGGCCACAGAAAAACCGCGAATTTCGTTAAATTGTTCTGGAAAAAACGTAACGGTGTCTTTAGAAAACGGCACACATACAAATAGCTATTTTTTACACATACAAATACAAATAGCTATAGTTTTTAATCTGAAATACACTGACGGGAAAAAAAATCCCAACACCAAGAAAGACTTGTGTTAAATAAACGAAATTTGGTAAGCATGTTTATACATCTGAAAGATGACATCGATTGAAATTTCGCGCATCAGTGCGGCGCTAGTGGCGCCAATCAGAACTTGCAGATCAGGTTTACTTTAAATGTGTGCTGTAAAGTTCGTGGGCGTTATTTAGCTTCGAAATGTGACATACTGAGTTGATGTTAGCCAAGAATGCCTTTAACAAGACGAAGAAGCCACTGTCAACAGCTCACCGAGTTGCAACGAGGTTGCATATTTTGGCTACGAGAAGGTGGATTTTTTTTCCGCGATATTGCAGAAAGACTTGGCTGGAATATATCCACTGTGCATGATTGTTGGAAGCAGTGGTCAAGGGATGGTACTGCCTCAAAAAGACCGGGTTCTAGGCGGCCACGTAGCACTCCTGAGAGGGAAGATCGCCGTATTATGCATAGGACTGTGGCGCATCGTACTGCGTCTGCGGCATAAATTTGAGCTGCAGTTGGTACCACAGTGACACAAAGAACTGTTAGAAATCGGTTACTTCAAGGACAGCTCCGAGTCAGGCAGAGTGGAGATCAGTGGAGACCTGTTGTGTTTCTTTTTCATCAGAAAACACAACAGATCTCCACTCTGTCCTCCAATGCGCTCTGGCTTGAAACCAATGGCGTCGCAAACAGCAATGGCTTGGAGTCAGTAGAATGCACGCTACAGGGCGCCTGACTCGGAGCCGTCCTTGAAGTAACCGATTTCTAACAGTTCGTTGTGTCACTGTGGTACCAACTGCAGCTCGAATTTCTGCCGCAGGCGCAGTACAATCCGCCACAGGCGTACGCCGAATACGGCGATCTTCCCTCTCAGGAGTACCATGTGGCCGCCTGGAACCCGGTCTTCTTGAGGTAGTACCATCCCCTGACCACTGCTTCCAACAATCATGCACAGTGGATACATTCCAGCCAAGTCTTTCTGCAATATCGCGGAAAGAAAATCCACCTTCTCGTAGCCCAAATATGCGACCTCGTCTTAACTCGGTGAGCTGTTGACAGTGACTTCTTCGTCTTGTTAAAGGCATTCTTGGCTAACATCAACTCAATGCGTCACATTTCGAAGCTAAATAACGCTCACGAACTTTACAGCACGCATTTAAATTAAACCTGATCTGCAAGTTCTGAGTGGCGCCACTAGCGCCGCACTTATTGCGCGAACTTCCAATCGATGTCATCTTTCAGATGCATAAACACGCCTACGAAATTTCGTTTATCTAACACGTCTTTCTTGGTGTTGGGATTTTTTTTTCCGTCAGTGTATTATACTGAACTAACTTTTGAAAATTGGGTTTAACCCGAACCAAAGATTTTTTTCTTCCTCCTAAATAGTTCAACTCCCCTACATTTATAAATGTTGGGAGAGAGGCCTCCCTCCTAGGAAAAATTGAATTTCAAGCCCTGAATTTTTATAAGATTCAGAACGAAACATTAAAACTAATCAAATAAAGAAACATTTAAGTGGGTAACAACAATTGCAAAATTACACGAAAAACATATAATATTGAATTACTTTTTTCATGTGAACTACTGAAGCGATTTTAATATTTTCTTTAAAATAATTTTGGAAATATTCATCTTTTACAAAATACCACAATTTCACTTAGGCGGTAGCAATCATGCAATCTGAATAAAAAATAAATAGCCCAAGCAGTAAAACAGAGGTAAACAATAAATCTATCATTACGCAAGAAATAAAAATGAAAATTGCAGTAGTTATGTGATTTAAAAAAGGAAAAATACTAAATATCATGTTTTGTTAAATTGGCTTTACTAAAAAAAGAATTGATTTTTTTTTAAATAAAAGGATTGAAATATGACCTAATTATTAAATTAAATGGAAAATCTCTAACCACTTGAGTACTTTCTGAGAAAAATAAAAGTCAGTATGAGCTGTTTTTTGTGTGATTTTGCAACTGTTATTACACCCATAAGTATGCATTAGAAATACAATAACAATTTGTAAAACTCCATTAGAAGTAAATATACCTATGAAACAAACAAGAACTTTGGATATCTTCCTGGATGAATTGCAACTTAAATTATCCTACTGAAATTACTTTTCTTCACAAATGCAATGAAAGTTAGTTAGGAAATGCAATACATGCTTTCACAAATACACCGGGGTGTAAAATGGTAGGAACGATCATGCAATTGTCTAAATAAAAAATATAATTATATTAATCCACATATAAACCACATGAATTTAATTTATCAAACTATATAGGCAATATAAACATGCAGAAAATATTCTAAATCAATTGTTATAAATATAATATAATACGTTGCATTTTTATTCAACATCCACTGGGGGCAAAATGATAAGAACAGAACAGATTTTTACAAATTATCGATATATTACATGTCAATTGGGCTTCTTTTGTTTAATAATTTCAATGCAACATTGTAGCATTGAGTTTACATAGTTTCGAATTTGTTGAGGTGACAAAACACGTCAAATCTACCAAATTCCAGATATTATTTCTGCTTTCTGTTTATACTTCACAATTTGACCAATTTTCGTTATATATTGCACACTATAATATCCCAAACGTTCTTCATGGTATTTAGGTTTGGTCCATTGACTGGCCAGTCAAATTTCGGAGTTTTTGATATCTTCAAACCACTTCTTTGTGTCTTTTTTCAGAGTGAATTTAGGCTTTGTTTTGTTGAAAACTTTTTTAAAGCTGGTATTTTTTTTCACTCAGGTTCAACAAATAGCATTGTAACAAGTTACTACAAGTATGTCTGTTTTGTTTATCTGTATGGAAAAGAAATTATAAGCTTACTTTATGAGAAAAAAACATACCAAATTTTTAGGGAGCCTCCACCTAACTGACACGTGGAAAATACGGGCTTTTCCTTTTGATTGTCATGCTAATATAAATGAATACCATCTGCAATATCAAGATTTAACTTCTTTTCAGTACTGAAGATAATTTTAGACCAATTCATTTGTTGCTTCAGGTGTTCCTATGCAAACGGAATGCGGGATATTTTATTGCCAGATGTTAAAAGCAACACGGACGTGATTTTGCATTTTAAAGAACTCCCGACATTTTTATTCATCTTTGTACAGTCAATATTGATGCTAGTGTCTTTACCTGGCTTCCAGTTTCCTTTGCTGTCACTCTTTTACTTAAAAACATGCAAACAATCAAACTTTCGGATCGTTTCGAAAGAATTTTCGGCTTTTCTGTAGATTTTGTAGTAATATAAATAGTTGGATTCTGTAAGAAATTAAAAATGACAGTCTCTGAAAGCTTAATTTTATCAGCAATTCTTTCAAGTGACATTTTGATATCGTTATAAGCTAGAATTTGCCCTCTTTTAAAGACACAAAATATTTTGCTTCACCCTGTAGTCCAAATGTTTTGCGAATTAAACGAATGGGCTCAGAATCACTTTTAAATGCGGTTTCAAATCATATGCCAAAAATATCCGCCAATCATGATTCGCGGTTTCAAAATACTTACCGCATTCTTATCATTTTGCTAATGCATAAATTTAGCAAAATATATATTTTTAAATATATTAAAAAGTGTACAATTTTTGTAAGCAATTACTTTAATATTAATGGGAATATTATGTATTTAATTTAACACAAAGATATGTGCATTTGCAAAGAAAACGCGAATTGATTTCTACGTTTTTGGATCGTTCATATCATTTTGCACCTCATTGTATATGCTAAACTCTGAAAAATAATATTAGAAAATAAAAATCGTTAAATGACAATATTTAAAAAATCTGTAAGTGATAATATTTAAAAAATCTTTAAATGACAATATTTAAAAAATGTGTAAAACATAAAAAATAATAAAACATTACACAGTACAGTCGTCCAAGTAGAGACATCTTGAATTTGAAATATATATAAATGAAAATTTCAATTTTTGAACAGCTATTAGTTAGTATTTTTGTTTAGTCAATCAATCTGACACAGAGATATAAAATTTCTGTAAATTTTGAAGTTGTGTGGAAAAAAATAATTTTTTCAGCTTTTTCTGGAAAAATCGGAAAATATCATTTTCTTACAATTAAAAACTTGGTACAATCCAAAAACAAGAGACACCCGATTTTGACATGCATGCCAAACTAGGACTGGGCAGTTCGAAATTATCCTCAACTGCAATGTGTGCTTTTCGACATACAACTCTCTACTTACAAAGTTCAAATACCAATTGCTTTCATAAAAGAAACATTCCACACAATAAACTTTAAGCAATTTACAAACGTTTAGCTTTTTTCGTTTCGGATTTTTTGATTTATACAAATTTTTAGCTCCAGATTTTTCAATTTATACAAATTTTTGGCTCTGAAATTTTCAATTTATACATATTTTTAGCCACAGATTCTTCAGTTTATATAAATTTATCATTCCGGATTTTTCAATTTATACAAATTTTTCACTCTGAAATTTTCAATTTATACAAGTTTTTAACTCCAGATTTTTCCCTTTACATAAAATTTTCGCTCCAAATTTTTCAATTTTTACAAATTTCTTGCTTAGAATTTTTCAATTTATACAAATTTTTCGCTCCGGATTTTTCAATTTTTGCAAACTTTTTAGCCCGGAATTTTCAGGCTTTTACAAATATTTTGCTCCAAATTTTTCAGTTTATACAATTTTTTTGCTACAGATTTTTCAATTTTTACAACCTTTTTGCTCCGGATTTTGAAGTTTTTACAAATTCTTCGCAACAGATTTTTAGATTTTCTTTTGCTCTGAATTTTTCTATTTTCACAATTTTTTTGCTCCCGATGATTTTTATTTTTTACAACCTTTTGCCCAGATTTTCTCTCTAGATCATTAGATACCTTCACTCCGGATTTTTACATTTTTTGCTTCGGATTTTCAGATTCTTACAAATGTTTAGCAATTTTTTCCACTATGTCTTACTAAATCCATATACTAATAGGGGAGAGTGGCTCACCTTGACACTTTTTTACTTTCTTTTTTTATATTGATCAATTGTCAAAATTTTATCTGGTGTTTATTCTTTTAACCATTGCCTACATTATTAAATAGCTTTTGATCTTATATCCATTATAGAATTTTTTTTTTTTTTTTAAAGCAATTTATTAAACTTGTGCTTTGTCCCAAGGTGTAACACCTGGTGGGGCACGTTGGAACAGTTAAAAATGTATCTCAAAAGTTCAATAATTGAATTACAATATACAAGGAATTGTTTGTTCACGAAAAGGATTGTATTTAAACTGAAAAGACATTTCAGCTAATAAAATTTTTGTAGCAGCTCTCTGGATATCGTCAGCAATGAATTCCTGCATTTTTTTTTTTTTTTCTAATTCTAAATTCTAATTCTTTCCATTGATAAGCCTAATGACTTCTTAAAAGAAAAAATAATAATAATTAATAAATACATGTTATGTAGATTAAATAAAAAATGTTTTAAACACAATATTGTTTTGTTAAAATATTTCAAATAAAAGTTAGCTAGGCATATCTTGTGTCCCAAGGTGCACCCTATACCCACTATGAAATTTTAGAATGTCATGCAGTTAAGCTTAGCACTAGAACTATTATTATACATCAGTTTTATAGAGAAAGCTTTAAATTTCAATATATTACCTTTTATTTTAAAATATTTTCAATCAATTTCCACTTTGCAACTTATTAAATTTTTACATGAAAGTTACTAGACATATTTGCAAAATAAAAATCTTAATAAATTCTTGCCTGCTTCATCAATGGAATCAAAATATGTCTGAGAGTTAGATTATGCTGCTATCTCTCTGCATCTGCAAGAGTTAATTAAAATTTAGGGCAAAAAAATAAAGCTGTCCCGAGGTGTACCGTTTCTTAAAGTGACCCACTCTCCCTTATTCAGTTAAACCAGAAAAAACATCACTGGGTATAAAAAACTTGCTGTATACCAATTTCTAAAATGCACAAATACAATACTTTTCAAATAAAATCAATAAAAGTTATCTTACCTTTATTTTTCATACTTTTTTTAATAATTTATGATTGATGGCATTTCTCTTATAAACAATCATCACCATGGCTCCACGTTAAGACTGCAACAATCACAAATGTCCTCAGATTCCATTAAATTCCACCTCTTAATAATCTAAAACAGATAATACAAATCATTCCTTTCATTCTTTGAGACACATCGTTACACCTAAAATAAAATCCTTATGAAGGGATATTTAAAAATTTACATAAAAGACCCAAAAACCACAATAGCTCATTCCAGAGGACAAAAGTTAAAATTACTCCTAAAACGGGCCTGATTACCACACAGGCCAAACAAGTCATGGACTTGGGGCCACTGCTGATGGGGGCTCTAAAATTAGTAAAATAATTTAGAAACAAATTCTTACAAATGCACTATTCTGTAATTTGCTCAAAAAAAAAAAAAAAAAAAAAAAAAAAAAAAAAAAAAAAAAAAAAAAAAAAGTTAACGTGGAAACTGCATCATATTCGATAACTTCCAAATATTCCCTAAAGAAAGTTCGGCACAGATGTCATACACATGGTCATATACAGATGTCATATATAGGTGCGATTTTTTTCTGACGCCAGTGTCATATATACGCAATGGGTACTTAACTGGCACAAAAGTGTCCTTATTTTGCTCTATATCAGTGATTCCCAACGTGGGGCGCATGCCCCACCGGGGGGACATTTGATTCTTTAGGGGGGCATTTTCAAATTTGTAACTCAGCCTTCGCTCACCTTTCCTTTTTTTTTTAGAGAAGTTAGGTTTTAGACTAAAAATAAAAGTAAAACATGCAAAATTAAAAAATAAATAGGTATTTTTGTTGAATGTTAAAAAAGCTTAAAATCAAAATGCTAAAATGGAATCAATACCAGAATAATTATATGAGCATTTTTTTTTTTTTTTTACTATGTTAGTATCACCTTCTCCCCTTTTGTTATATTTAAAAATTTCTATAACTTTTCTGGTTACCAATGTATTTTACAATTTTTTTAAATTATTTATCAAATGATCTTTTTTTATCTATTCATTCTTCTGTACGTAACAAAAAGAAACTTCTACACTTGAAATTACTTAAGAGTATACTTAAATCTTATTGTCTTTAACATGTTTAACATAAAAAATATTTGAAATAACTAAATGTGGTACAAACAACTTTATAAAATTTTTAAATTTTTAATAGCATTAAATAAGAAAATGGATAAATTGTTAATAACCAAAGTTGTAGTACAGGCCTCCTACACGGTAAATGAATGTATAACATGTACAATTTGAATTTGAAAATGTCATAATACATGGCAGTTAATTAACGATAATTGAGCAGGGAAAAAGATAAATATGCTTTGATGGGGAATAATGTCTACTTAAACTTGATAAAGGTCAGAACCTTCAAATGCTTCTTGTGTACTTTGTTATCCATAGAAAGGAAATTTGGCGTCCAAAGATTTTCCAACAACTTTCAATAAGTTACTAAAATTCAATCCAAAATGTGTCATCATTTTCAATTTTAATACTAAATATGAGAGTCTCTTTTGTCATTTTGGGACAGTAAAAATATAGGCATATGACACTTTTGTTAAACATTCAGGTAAGTTGGGAAGGCACAACAAATCTATTTTGGCATAAAAGTGAAGATTTATAGCCTTAATTCCATTCATAAAATTATACTAAAAACACAAGAAATGTGAAATGAATAGTTATCGTTAAAACACTGTTAGACTTCCTTCAGGCAAATACAATTCGATTTTTGAATAATAAGAGATATAGGTTACAGAATATGTGTGTGTGGGGGGGGGGGGGGGCAATCTTGATTTTTCAGATGCTTCGGTGGGGCGTGGGCAATAAAAGGTTGGGAAGCACTGCTCTATATGGTAACCCGGATATAGATGACATGGTAATGAGGTTTTCGCCAAAGTGGCGTCGGAAAAAAATCGTGCCAATATGGGGCATATATGACATCTGTGCTGAACATTCTAGCTAGATTGATTTTGAGGTACCCTCGAAAAGGTCATGGGCACCAGACACCCTTAATCGGGCACTGCTCCTAAATATGCTTATTCCCGAAATAAGCCTAAAAAAATTACAAAAATAACAGGCATTTACAAATACGAAACACAAAATAGCAATAAATAAACAACATAACTACAAGGAAATTACTTTCACAGGAATACATTCCACATCAAGCCATCACTTTAAGTTACTTCACAAAACACACAAATATAAAGACAACTCAACACAAAACATTTACATCACAAACACATTTTTAAAAAAACAATCAATCCGACCACTCAAATTGAATTCCCCGATAAACCAATCCAAATTACAAATCAGACTACAGTAGGCAGGGAAAGAATTTAAGAAAGAAATTGGTAACAACAAAAACTCATTTATCTCCTCACCAAATTCAATGATCATTTCTCCAGCATGTCTAGTTTTTGAGATACAGACTCCCTCAAATCCACAATGCTTGGGACCAGAGGTTGTGTGAATTTTAGAATTTTACAGATTTCTGGTTATAGCTTTGTTTACACTTTTTAAACAGTAATTTGAATGTAATAATACAATCAAAATCACAAAGAATGCCTGTAATATCGTAAAATATTAAAATAATTAAATGATAAACTAAAATGATAAAAAGTAAGATAATTAAAAAAATTATTAAAAGTATAGGTCAACTAAATACTTAATGTATAATTAAATATGCATAATAAAGATGAGACACATTTCCCTTGAATGATTCAATGAAACTTTCCTCATAAAGGTAACCTATTATTTCACATTAAAATTATAAAGTAAGGAAGTTTTACTTTAGGTTTAGCCAATCTTAATAACAGAAAAAGCTTGATTAATACATAAATATATTCGGTAAAAAGACTGCGATTACCAGTGATATCAGCAATTTATTGATTTTCTTTAGAAATAAATTTATATTCCCTTCACGAAAAATCATGTGCTCAGTAATATGATCGAGAATTATACATTAAAGTACATACGGAATTATATAAAGCTAAAAAGTTCTGTAATTTTGCCCCTACATCTGAATTGAAATTTTCATTGTTTACATCTGCAATGATGCATGGATTTTAGGATTGCTGATTTGAGGGAGTCTACTGTATCTCGCCTGTTCTAGGATTCACCCAAAAACTTCTCTTGCAAAATGTTTCTTTGAAAACATAAAACAAATACTTTTTAGGCTTTTAAAGAATTGGTACTTTTCGGTTATCCGGGCACCAGTGTTATATATACATATCTATGTATATATGCATGTACACATATGCATATGTGTGTTTATACACAATATATGTATAGATATATATATATACATATGTATATTCATACATATATGTATATATAACACTGGCACCCGGTGAACTGAAAAGTACCAAAAATTGTTATCTCTTTACATGAATATAACACAAAATAAATGTATAAATAAAACACAATTAAACTCTTACGTCATTCAATCTCAGAATCTCAACAGATTTTAAATGCTTAATTTATTGCTATTTTTGGTAGTAAAAAAATAAATTATATTAAAATTCTGTAATCATTTGAATATAAAGTTATTAATCTCTTCACTTATAGATAGAATAAATCAGCAAAACATGTAAATACACACTGGGAGTGAAGGGGACAAAGGCATACATCAATTTAATTTAATTAAACAACAAATTTAAATAAAATGCTTTTCATTCTTAAAACAAACTTACTAAATTGTTTAAGAAATGTAAACAATTTCCTTGTTTTTCAATAATTGAAATGTGGTTGGAATATCACAACATATTTATATTTAATTCTGTTTTTTAGTTTTGCATAATTTTAAAAATGTAGAAAATACAGGATTATAATAAATAACTTTTCTAGGTGCCTGATTAAAATTGTGATTATAATTACCGATATTTATCATTTTTTTTAAATCATTGACAAGCTGCATTAAAGACGGATGATACTAAGAATCACGGTTTGTAAGTTTTTTCTGTGGAAAAAAAAGAAAAGAAAAGAAAAACCTTAAACAGTTTTTAACTTACCTTTCGGAAAAAATATAAAAGCATGCCTTACTTTAAGAATTTTTTTCTTTTTATAAGAATTTAAATAAAACATGTCAATGTGTAAATTAAAACCACACTTTTTAATAGCGCTTTTAAAACTTTTAAGAATTTTAAACACTACAACTGAAAGTGATGCAACTTTATATTACAAATAGCTGCTTGGTGATTTTTACCTTATTTTTATTTTTTAGTGGTGCAAAGTTTCGATACATTCATACTGCCCAGTAATACATGAAAAATGCATTTCCTTCACAGACAAAATAACGCAAAACTTATTTTTGCTTTTTAAATCTTAAACTTGTACATGTATATGATGGACGGAAATTAATTTATAATTTTAAGAATAAAGTTTAAACTTTTCTCATGAAAAACATACTCTTGGTAGCTTCCAACAATAATCAACATTTATACAAAAGTTTACCGCAGTAATTTTCAGTTAATTCGTAAGAAGAGAAATGTTTTTGAATCTGTATGTAAATTAAAAGCGACAATTTAATAGTGCTTTTATTAATTTTAATAATTTTAAACAATGATATGGAAATTAAAAAATGATGCAACATTAGATTGAAAATCACAGCTTGGTGATTACTATTACGATTTTATGTTTTTAGTGGTGGAAATATTGTTTCAATACTATATTTGCAATAATACACGGAAATTACATTTCCTTTACAGTAAAATTAGAGCAAGAATTAAAAAAAAAAAAAAAAAAAAAAAAAAAAAAAAAAAAAAAACTTAAACTGTTTGATGTATGAAGGAAAATATTTTCGAGATTTTGGGTTTAAAACAAACTGTTCTCACTATTTATGCACAAAATTATCACAGAGATTCTCAACTCATTCATAAATTCATCACATACAAAATTTTTATAAGGAATTTAATTACAGGGATTATTTTCAAACCAAAGTCATAACTGCAAAATGCTTACAAAAACCAACTTCTCTCTCGAGATACAACTAATTAGTATTATTATTTAAAAGAGGGATAATAATATTGAAGTTGAAGAAATATCTTAATTTTTAGTATACATCACGGAGTAAAAAAAGATACATTTAAAAATAGGCCTAGGAGCGTAGGTGTGGTAGACGCTTTGCGAATATTACCCATGCTAATCACTTTATCGCATGATAGAAGACTGCCCATGATATTTTTTCTTTATAAATCTTAATAAATTTAGTAATTAAAAATCAACGCTGTTTTAGATTTTAATTTTTTATGAATTTTTGGTGATTTTTGACACTGCCCAAACTATCTTTGACGATTCATTACATCAAATATGAATCATTCAAATTGAATCAATCACTGGCGTCTTTTAAAAATACGTGTATTTTAGTATTTTGTTTTGTGTATTTGTTACTTTTAGAGTTTTTAAGGTTAGTTTATTTATCACCTACCCGACAACATGGCAAATTAAAATTCTACAATTATTACGATGTACTTTTACGACATGCTTGAAGTTTGTAAGCAACAATGATTTCTTATGATCAATTTATTTAAATTTTTAGTCTGTCAAAATATTATTTTATATTTTTGCTACCTCCGTAAGAAAGATTTCAGTGTTCTCCTCCATGAAATTCTGTTTCAAACGAAAGTTCTGTGACGTATGATTCTATGAAAATTTTATTATACTGATTCGGTTTCGCCTTTTTCAATTTCCATTCATTTCTTTTCACTGATTCAAGAAATAGCAGTACAGGTAAGAGAAATTAGGGTAATTTTATGTTAGCTTAATTTCTTTAATCTCGCCATTCTTATAACATTAGCCTTTAATAAATAGTCAATATTTTAACATTGCAGTGACATATATATCTTTGTGTGAATGAATGAATTATGACAAAAAATAATTAAGATTAGTTATAAAAAAACGATCATTTTTATTATAAATCTTTAAAAACTTAGCTAAAAAACTAAAAAATAATGATCAAATATGTAAACACAAACATACTAATACAAACAACAACATATCATTTAATTTGGTTCTGTTTATGATTAGGCTAGTCAAGAACAGAAATGTTTAAACAAGAGATAATATAAACTAGAAACTTTTTATTCATAATAAAAATACAGTATGGAACCATTTATCCGGAAACCAGTTAACCGGAAAACCAGTTATCCGGATGATATTTCTGATAGACTGATTTCAGTATCTTTGCAGAAAAGGTGTCATACACTGCTAGTTTGACATAGGCTTTGCTTGAAATAATTATATAATTTGATGACAACATCTAGTATTTGAAAAGAAGACCTATTTAGATGTTTTAATTTTTATGCAGAGGAAACAGAAGAATATTTTTTCCTAAGGCATTCCCATAAATTACCTTCTTTTAAACTCTGGTTAACTTTTGATCTTTCTTGCATTGGTTTTTAATCCAAGTAATCTAATTTAAAATCAGAAATAATGCCACATCCAAATATATTAGGGATGCAACGGATATCCGGCTGATTTTTCAATATCCGAAATATCATCGGATATCCGAATTACAATCACCGGATATCCGATTTCTCTGCCGGATATCCGGCAGAGCGCAGCAAAGCAAATACATAAGGATAACAGAAATCGTTTGACCCCAAACAATGCCGGACAATTTTGTTTATAAAGCAAAATATGAAAGTAAGTCCACTATTCATGAGTAAAAGGTAATTCTCAAAAGTTTAAAGAATTGCCAGCTTTCTGATATTTGAACGCTTTATAATAATCTTTACGTTTACTTCTTTTAGAAAATTGTACCTTTACTTTCAGAATGTAAAACATAATTTGAAGTTGTTTATTAAAGTATGACTTTATTAATTTTCTTTCTTTCTTTTAAGTTTAACAATTAAACAGGCCTATTTTTAGAAGAAAGTATTGCAATAGAATTTTTTTATTTTATTTCCGGTTTTCGACGGATTTAGATGTTTTGGGGGTCAAATATTCCAAAACATGTTTATACAAAATGTCTGCCCATGTGTCGCCATCGTACCATCAAAAAGTAAATGAAGTTATACATAGAATGGAACCAAATTTTTTGTGAATGCTTTTTGGCTATAGCCACGCGGCCCTCCTTTAATATGGAAACATTCTACTGGAGGGGGGGCACTGTAATCGTGATTTTTGTGCCATTTTTCATTATTGTACAATCGAAAAGTGTATGAAGTTATCCATATAATTGAACAAAATTTTTTGTATTTGTTTTTGGCTATGCCCAGCAGGTTCTCCTTTAAATTGGAAATATTCCGTCAGAATGGGGCACTGTAATAGCAATTTTTGTGCCACTTTCATTCTTATACCATCGAAAAGTGTTTGAAGTTATGCATAGAATTGAACCAATTTTTGGGGGTATGTTTTTGGCTATGGCCAGCAGGTCCTCCTTCAATTTGAAAATATTCTGCTGGAAAGGGGTGCTATAATAAGGATTTTAGTGTTATTTTCATTATTTTACCATTGAAAAGTGTATGAAGCTAATCATAGAATTGAACCAATTTTGTGTGTATATTTTTGGCCAGCAGTTTCTCCTTGAATTTGGAAATATTCTGCCAGAAGGTGGCACTGTAACAGAGATTTTTGTAAAAGTTTTCTCGATTTTTAGCATTTTTTTTTTGTACTGTATATTGGCAGCTCATGAAGCGAAGGGAACTTCGCATCCTGCTAAGCTGGTTATTCACAAACAGCTGATGTACAACAGAATAATAAAAATATTATTGATTTTAGTAAATGTTATGATCGAGATTAACTTATTCTTCTTCTGATTAATTGACTGGAGCAGAAATTTTAGATCACAATCAAAGTTGGTATAATATTGGACTAATAATATTGAAGTATTAACATTTGGAACTACTTTTTGTAATATTAAGATGTATGAGATAGAAGAAAGTTTTGGGATTGGCAAATCCAGCTAGTTACTTTTGTAACTTCATTATAAATATTTAAAATTAAAAGTAATTTTCTTTTTACTTATAAATATCAAAATAATTTAACTTAAAACTAATCGTGACTTAAAGCAAAAACAATATTAAATAATTAAAACAGAAAAAGGGCATCAACTAAACCTATGTTTGGAGAAAATAACTCTTTAACCATGGGTATATTAATAGATATTTTATGTTTAAATTATAAAAAGAAAGTATGTAGTATTTCCTTGTGAAAATACTCTACAATTATGTGCATATTAATTGGTTAAAATTTGTTGTACAAATTATCAGCATTTCATTGTACAAATTAATTAATTAATTTACAATTATCAATATAGTCAATCCCATATCCAAATCCAGTAGCAATTATCAGCATTTCATTGTACAAATAAACAGAATATTTTAATGTTTAAATTGCATTTTTATGCAATATTATTAATATACATTTCGAGACATTGAATTTTGAGACAGGATGGCAGGATTCGTGCCCTAAAGATTATTATTGTGCCCTATTGTGGGCAGGCGGCTCCTGTTTCCAAACAATCATTTTCCGAATATGTTTCTTTGTAAAGCGACGATCAAGTCTCAAAACTGGCTGACAAATTTCGTGATATTTTCCACTATCGATTGGCAGATTTCATTGTTTCTTCTTACGACTGATTGACAAAATTCATGGTTGTTCTCGGCATCTGGCTGAAAAGTTTTGCGCTTTTTTTCCAGGACCAACTGACGGATTTCTCAATTTTTTCTAGAGACCGATCGGTGAATTTCTTTTTTTTTTTTTTTTTCTCGAGATCAACTGACAAATATAGCAATTTTATTCTGTGACTGATTGGCAAATTTTCCTGTTTGTTCTTGCGACATACTGATGAAAGTAATGATTGTTTTTCTTCATCCGATTGAAAATTTTCGCGTTTTTTTCTCTGTGACCGGCTGAGGAATTTCATGATATTTGCTCGTGTCGGACTGGCAAATTTCACGATATTTTTCCATGATCGATTGACGAATTTTGTTACATTTTTCCACTGCCGATTTCCGATGAACTTCAGTTTTCTCCTTGCGACCGGTCGACAAATTTTTTTATTTATTTTCACCATGATTGACGAAATCGTCGATATTTTTTTTTATGACCGATTTATGTATTTTGTGATGTTTTTTCCCTGTGCCCAAAATAGGAAATAACTAAAAGGGCAGTAATGGCCATTAGAGACTGAGCCCTACCAAATTGGCCAATAGTAAGCACTCAACAAAATGAGATTACACTTGTGGTGCACATAAAAAAAAAAAAAAAAAAATGGTGAACTTAAAAAAACATGTTTAGAAATAACAAACTAGTTGATTCTTGCAATTCACAGAAATTAGGATTTGACTTTTTGAAATCAACCTTTTATCGTGTAAATAATAGAAAAAATCAATTGACTATTTCCTTTTCGAACTTTGGATATGGATTTAAAATTCCAATTCATAGAACATAGTTCAATTAACGAAAATACCAGGGATTACAGTTTTGACTATAATTTCCTTTCTAAAAGTTTAACTCCCCTGCATTTTTAAATGTTGGGTGGGAAACTCCCCTCCTGGGGAAAACTTGAATTTCAAGCCCTGATATTCAAAGAGATATAGTTTTTGTTAATTATATTTCAATACATTTAAAATATTTTAATGATGTGTGAAACTTGTTTGTAATTTATTGTTCTGAGATGGCGTTATATAAAGAAATAATTCACCATATAACTAAAAATATATCTAGTGCCGGACATCCGAATCCGGCAGGCAAAGGAGCTTCGGATATTCGATATCCGGCAAAATCAATATCCGGTGCATCCCTAAAATATATTCCACAAAACTTATCAAATGGATGCTGCTTTAATGCCCAACCAGTTATCCGGAATATGTCTGACCCCAACCATTGCGGATAAATGGTTCTGTACTGTATATATCTAATTTTCTATTCACAAAAATAAAAGCTTATGTTGTTTAAAGTCCCAAAATCTTAAAATATCATTTAGAATTTAAAAAATGGCTCGTCAATTCCTCTGCTTCGCATGAATTCAGCCAAGGGCTGCAATTCAATGATTAATTGAAACAAGATTTAGTGAGTTATCACTGGTGCCCAGCAAACATAACGGTACCAAAATCAGTGAGAAAACTGGTGCTCGTGGAACAGAGTTTCTGAAAAATGTAGTACTTTTTACTAAAAATAATTACAAAAATAAGGAGTTCAAGAATATTGTTGTATGCAATACTGTTTAATGTTTAACAGTTTCTAAAAGCTATGTTCTCAGAGTCTTGGAGAAATTTTAATCCTCATAAGTATATACATGCAACTTACAATAACTACAGATTATAGAATATCAAATATTATGTAAAGTGATATCAAAATTAGAATTGCTGATGATGAGGCTCCTGGTAGCCGATTTTCTAGTATGTTATGATTCATTACTAAGCTTTGCACAAAACCGTACAGTTTACTGTTTATCTTAAAACCGTACACATAAAAAACATTGTACAATCAACGTGTACAAGTTGGCAGCTATGTAATTGTTTATCTGCCACACTATTTATAATGATTCACTGAAGTTAAGTTAAACTAGCTTTTTCTTTAGTCATTAGTTCAATTAAAGTGAAATTAGCTTTGTTCAGCCTTCACTGTCTCAAGATTGTTTAAACTTCACATATTGATTAATTAAGTATATATTAAGAAAGGCATAAGATTTTATGAACATTTGATCATGTGCTAAAAATATATTCATATAAAGTTTTCAATAATTGTCATAGAAGGTACGTCACATTTTTAAATAAGTAAAGCATCTTGTAAAATGCAAAATATGAACTAGTACTATAATGTGTTCATGATTTTAAAAATACGTACCTCAGTACAAAATGACCTGTTTGGTGTAATTTATACATTTTTGAAAATTCCCTGCCCTTTGAGAAGTATTAAACTAATATTTGTGAGAAATTGCTGTTAACTTTGTACTTACGTATCATCTGGGCCAGATAGATAGATTGTCGAAAGTGGTTGTCAATCCAAAATTTTGTTTGTTGTTGCCAATTGTGTTCAAAATGGTAATTCATTATTCAATTAATAAAGTCATTACAGCAATAAAAAAAATAATAATATAAAAGCAAACTGAAATAACATAAAACAGTAATTTAGACTATGTTTATATAACATCAAATTGACAGGTTTTGGCATTAGGGAAGACTCGGGCACCACTTATTACAGTTTACGTATTTTGTTCTTTAACTGAGAGTTCAATCTGTCTGAAAATATTCTTGAATATTCCGTGAGCCGTTTTTTATCCCTCAGAATTTTTTCGGAACATTGTTTACAATACATTTTACAAAAAAAAAAAAAAATCGTATTCATAAAGTGAACCAATGTGCCCCAGAAGCAGAGCACGCCGGGTCACAGTAGTCCACTGTTAAGTATTATTTGAAATACAATATAAATTAATTTTTTGTTAATGTACCTCTTTATTTCCGCTTTACCTTGAAAATGGTACAATAATGCAAATTTGCAAGTAACAATTGGAGAAAAAGAAAGATATTATATATATTTAAACAAGTAAGAAATATTGATGCATCAAGCATACATTATGAAACACTTTTCGACACATTTAGAATAATGTAACAAGACTGTACCATCTATATAATAAAAGCCTAAGTCATCTGCAGACTGTCATCAACAGTTCCGGGTTGCCCACTTCACCTTTTGTATACCAGGTGGCCAATTTGGTAATTTAATGTTAGCCGGGTGCAGGTGATAAATAGCCAAATATTGTTCCATCGCCATCATGTAATCCGTATTATAATAGTCCATTTCATGCGACTGTCATAAACAATTTTTCGCGTGGTAAATTAAACGAAGTTTTGATGTTGAAATTAAATGTCTTGATTTATGATGTTATTTATTAATTTTCTTTTGTTTTATTTTTTTAAAGCAATCTGTATAATAAAAGCCTTAGTCACGTGACTGTCATCAACAGTTCCAGGTTGGCCACTTCACTTTTTGTATACCTTTCGGCCAATTTGGTAATTTAATGTTAGCTGGACGCAGGTGATAAATAGCCAAATATTGTTCCATCGCCATCATGTAATCAGTAAATCAGTATTATAATAGTCCATTTCATGCGACTGTCATAAACAATTTTTCGCATGGTAAATTAAAACAAAGCTTTGATGTTGAAATTAAATGTCATGATTTATGATGTTATTTATTACTTTTCTTTTGTTTTATTTTTTTAAAGCAATAATTGAGAGTCATAAATTTTAAATATTTTAGTTTTAAATTAAATGTATGCATTTTAAATAAAATGAGTGAAAGTACTATATTTTAAATGAAATTAATGAAATATGAGAAAATACGACAGGAACAGTGTTTGGCGATTTATCACCGGCAACATAAAAATGCCGAGTTCATGATCTGTATCAGAATCTTCGGATTTGGCGAAGGATTGAGCAAGTAAATTAAATTATGTATAAAAGTAGCGTGATAAAATGCTTAGCATGCATTTCAGGGAGACCAAACTGGTTGCTAATATACAGAAGCTAATATACAGAAGCTAATATACTGGTTGCTAATATACAGTTTAATATACAGAACTTGAAGCATTTATTTTTTTTATTGTTATTATTTTTTTAATGACATTTTGCATTTCTTTGCAATGATTATAATAATGTAAAATTGCAATGGCAATAATAATCATGTAAAATTACCCTTATCCATAAAACTTAAAGCATTTAAAAGGATTTTTTTAGTCCTATTTGTTAAGTTGTAGCAAAAGTAAATATATTATGTACCTCCCCCCCCCCCCCCAGCCAAAAAATAAAGTTTGAAATTTTTATTAGTTACAACATTTTTATATTATTATACTTTATTTGTTATTTCGAATCATTGGTATTAATTACCACACCCCATCCAACCTGGAGCCAAAACTTAGGAGTATGTGGAAATAGTGTAAAAAAATTCATTTTAACCCCTTTAGTAAACTTAAAACAGAACATAATTTTTTGCATTTAACTTTCAAAACATTGTTTAAAATTAGGCATTTGTTAATATTTTTTACATGGTTTTAAATATGTAAGTATGCAGACAATTTTTGCTTATTGTTTACTTAAAATTTAAATAGCGAGAATTTTTTCCCTAAAAAAATATAAATAAATAAATAAATACCTGCATTAATAATGCACATTTTTAAGTTTTTTTGTTTTGTTTTGTTTTGTTTTAGTCATGCATTACTCAGCAAAGGTAGATGAAAACATTAACTACTTTACCAAGATCAATATTCTTAATAAATATTTATTAATTAAACTTACTAATAAAAAAAAGTGGAAAAATTATAAAACTGGTTGGCAAACGTCAAGAACTGTTTATTTTTGCTTCTCAATCAGTTGGCAAATATTGAAATTTGACTTGCCCAATTTAAGATTCCCCCCCTCCCCCCCAATAAAATCTCTTAGCAATGGCCTTGTTTACATTATACATTGTGTATCAATATGTCATCACATTTTCCTTGTTATATCTTTTGTTTTTTATAATTGAATTTAAATATTATTGATTAATTTAATAAATGTATGCTATTTTTTCACTATAGGGGTCTTGACGTTTTCTAAAAGAGGTTGACTGAATTCGGCTTCTGAAAGTTAGATTTGTTGCCAAATGATATATAAACAGCTTGGTAAACAAACCTAATGAACTTATGCTCGTTTTTCTATCCATTTATGTATAATTATCTAAATATCTTATTTATATATATCTATATATACGTATTATTGTTTTTTATATACCGTAGACTCTTTTAAATCTGCACGGCTTGGAACCAGAGGCTGTGCATATTTTAGAATTTTGTGAATTTCTGGTCACTATTTTGTTTACATTTTTTGGTAGTACTTGATTATTGACCAAAAAACTATTGCCAAACTATAAGATTAAAGGCCAATAATAGATGATCGTAAATATCACATTCACTTGACATTAAACATATTACATGTGTTTGTTACGTCATTAAGTGATTTTTAATTCAACGTTTCATCTGTATTTTTATTAATGTTTTACTAACTAATTTATTTGTTCTTCCGTTATTTCAAATAAAAATTACGAGCACCCGGTTATAACGAGCAAATATCACGGTCCCTTCGCGCTCGCTATAAGCGAGTTCCACTGTATTATACTTGATGTTTAGATTTATCTTTGAAAACCATCCTCAGGAGTTAATTTTCTAAAATACAAATCGGCAAAACATTACTTGCCTGTTACATAATCAAAGGCACAATTAAAACTGAAAAAAGTAATATAAATTTCGTAAAAACATTTAAAACTAAATTAATGAAAATATTATGCATATATGCAAGGATTTTGTTTAAACTTATGAGTAAAACAAAATGGATCCTGTGCCACCTTCATTTTCCTCTGGAGTTTACGAAATACCCTTTAAACTTACGGACGGTACAGATTCTTCATATTTTGTGATGACAAAAGTGTCACCTTTCTGAAATGTTTGAAAGATCATGAAAATGATTTAAAATACAATAAACTTTTATCATCAAGAAATTTCTTTAATGGAAGTATTTCATTTATTGGCTTTGACAATACCAGGCATGTTTCAAAATAGGTCCATCGTTTTAAAGCAATTTTCCTAAAATCTTCAGAGATTTTTTCAAGAAGTCAACGAATGTGTAACGACACTATTTTAATTTTTGTTCCAGAAGTTTGGGTCAGTATTTTGAAAGGACTTTAGTTTTCCATTATTTCCAGTAATTTTGTTTTAATTTATTTTTGGATAACAGATGGTGCCACTGGGGTTATTTTAAATGTTTTTATGAAATTGCTGTTACTTCTTTCAGTTTGAATTATGTCTTCAATTATGTAACAGGTAAATAATTTTTCGCTGATTTACATTTTAGAAAATTAACTCCTGGGGATGGTTTTAAAGTGAAATCGAAATTTTCATTTTTTTTTTAATCTTTGTTTAAAATCTTGAAATAAAGCATATGTTCTATTTCAACTTATTGTTTTTGTTTTCACATTTTTGTGTATGACGTAAAGTCCTTATTTATTATGTAATTTATTTAAGTATTTTTTTAAAAAATGCCAGTGTATAGAAAACAGTGAATAGATTGCCAGAAAATGATTATTCTGCCATGGATTTAATATTGCCAAACTTTTTCTCTCTCCAAGGCTTTTTTCTCGAGAAAAAAAAAACATATTCGGGTACATTGGTGATTTTTCCTTTGTCATCAAGAGTCGGCAATTTTTATTTCGTTATGGTAATTTGACCTTTTCATATCAGGAGCTTTGTTGTAATCTTAAATGAAAGTTGATCTTGTTTTGAATATTTAAAAAATAAATGTAAAGGAACAAAGATGAAATTAAAGGTTTTCATCATTGGTTTTATTTGTGTTTTGTTTTAATAAGGTTTTTTTTTAACATGTTGATGTTTTGGATACTTACTCTGTAGCTGAAGTTTCTAGAGCATATTATCAATTGCTTCTGATGAATCGGTAAGAGTTTAATTTTGTTAAATGTTCTTTGTTTCTGTTATTTTGTTTGGTTAAAAAATAACGTGTCATGTTGTAGATTTATTTGCTGGAAAATGTAAAAGTTACTGTTATATGTACTTTTTGTTTCGAAAAAATAATTTTCGACAAAATTTTAAGTTTGGCGACAAAAAAATTGCCAAATGCACCCGAGTATGGGATTTTAGCCATTTTCTCTATCACGTCAAGACGCATATATTATAAAGTACCAAAATGAATCTATAAATTAGAAATGAATTTCTGGAAACATTAAAATATTTTATTGTTATCACAATTGTAGCACATTTGGAATCGAATGAGGATCCCATCTTTACTGAACTAAATTAAGTTAAATAAAAGTGTGTGAAGGCAAAACACCTGTCTCGAATTAGAGATGTGTCATTTAAAGCTTGGGAGGGAGGGAAAGGTGATGGAACAAAAATCAATGTTTATCGACTGACCTTTTCTAGTTTTTTTTTTTAAGTTTCCAGTTTATGTGGTTTAGTAAAATGAATAAACTGCTGTTGAAACATGGTGTCTAGCCCCCTGGAAAAGTCACGAAAATTTGAGAATTCTGAGAAAGAGTTACAAAAATTTTAAACTTCCAAGAAAAAATATGGAAAACATTTCTTGTTATAAAACTAAGCATTTAAAATTACAGTGCCAGGAAAATCAAATTTTGCTCTTTATAAGTACTGTAAACAGTATAACATATAGTATAACAGTGCCTGTCATGGAAATAATTTTGTCTTTCAATTCTTTCTTATAACTCTGAGATTTTCAACTCCAGCTTCACACTGAAACTTTGTACTGAATGTTGTAGGTTTGATTACATGTTTCAGTTTAGTTAACTTTGTTTGCGAGCTCTGTTAGATTAATTTATTGAATATTTATTATTTGTATTAAAATATGTCATAACAATCTGTATTTATCTGTGACTAATGTGATAAAGAATTTTGTGGCATTATTTATGTTATTCACACCTCTTGATATTTCTTACCTGTAGAACCAATGTTAACTGTAACTTTAGTTGTTGTAGATTGAGCACTCTATGTAATGGTTATTAAATGTGTGATGTTCTAACCATTATTATCTCATATTATACTGAAACTTGCACATGTGCACACCTCTACAATGGTGAATGTTTCTATTTAAGCTCGGCAGTATCTTTTAAGATACATAACACTATATTCTGATCATACATTCTGATTGGTCAAAATGGATAGAACCTGATGTTAAAAGTGTGTATACCCAAGGTTAGAGAAATACACCATTTTACTCACTATTGGTGAGTGAATTTTTAGGTAGTCATTATAAACCACAAACTATACAGATATTCCGAAACTTTTTTTTTTTTTTTTTTTTTTTTTTTTTTACTAGTTAACTGTATTTTGCAACTTTCCAAATGACTTTGATGTAAAAATGGTATTAAGTTCTATTCTATATTAAACTTTCCGCTCTTGTATATATTTCTTAATTTTATAGCAAAAAATAATATGAAAATGCATTGAAGTAACATCAGGGTTGGGTTTTTGACACGACATGTCAACAAACCTGTCGAAAAGTCTCAAAATACTTATACACATTTTTTTAGCAATCATTAGTCCATTAGTGTTATTTTATATTAAATCAAGCAAAAAACAGATTAAATGATAATTTATATTTTATATAAATCATTTTTATTTAGTTGTACTATATTTAAGTTTTAATAATATTATATATCATAATTCAAATTATTTGTCAATTGTCATGCTCGTAAAAATAGCTAAAAATATTGAAACTACTATTAAATGCATTTTTCAAAGTACTATTTATATATTTATTACAATTATATGTTCAGTTTGTTATTAAAAAATTAGAAATCTAATTTATGCTAAAAAAATGCTTGTCTGAAGCTAAGGGGGCCACTATTCAGTAACTGACAATAAGTTACCTAGACTTTTAATGATTCTAAAAATGTTTGTTTGTGTACATAAACATTAGATATAAGCCACAGTTGCAACACAAATATTCTCCGAGTAATTAAATAAATTGTAATATGAAATCAATATAATTAAACATTCTTTAAATCAATAACTTAAAAGTAGGTGGTTTGTTAATTTCAATATTAACACATATATAATATATCTTCACCTTATTATGTTAGGTCCAGTTTAATTATGTAAGACAATTTGTTTATGTTAAATTTTATTTTTATACATTGTAAAGTAGTTGGCATTTTTTTTTTTCTTATTTGAGCATATTATTTCAAGTTTGTAGCTGTAAGTCTAGCCTTAATCCTTAATCATTATTTGTGGAAAAGACATGGAATGGGACTAACGTTAAAACAATATAAAAAAATATTTATATTATATATATGTAATTTTATACATTAAATTATACAAGTATTTTCTACATGTACTTTCATTTTTAAAAAATAAAGTGTTTCATAGTTTGTTTAGTACATATTTTTAATGTAACAATACTTTTAATTATTTTTTATTCTATATTTATAGCTTACAATTATTTTCTACTTTCTAAGCAACTTGTTGAACCAAAAACATGTTTTGAGTTTTATACAGGATATGTGGTTTTTAATGTCTAAAACTGTCAAAAAGTTTATTGTCTAAAACTAAAAAATATGAAAAATTGTAAATTTAATGTTGCTGTAAAAATAATGTTTTGAACTCAATTTTAGGTTTTTGACATGACGGTTAAAACCGTCACAATGTCAAAAACTAGCCAATCCTGAGTAACAATAATTGACTGTTTTTGCAGTTACATAAATTTTGTAAGAAAATTTTTCAACTGTACATTGCATTTTGCTGGCTGGTAAGATTTTCTAGAAATTCCCCACCCTTGCATACCTGAAAAAATATATTAAATGTATGCCTGTAAAACGTTCAAAAATTTGTAAATTTTGTAAAAATTTGATTGGCAGTTCAAAAGTTGTTACTTCAAAAACAGTTGTGAACGTTTTACTCTCAAATTCACAACTTTTAAGAGTTTTTGTGTGTAACATCACAAAATCTCAATATACCTGGAAAAGTCAGGGAAATTTGTTGCTGATCTGGAATACACAACCTGTTTTGTAATACTAGCTATTCGTTTAGAATGTAAAAAGCAAAAAAAGGTTTACTCTAATTAATATTTTTGGCGCCATTGTTAGCACAGTGAATAGGACCTGCCCCAAATAATACACAAGTACCAAACTCTAGAGTAACTTTGCTCGTTTTTTTAAAAAAAAATGTCTTGTAAATGCTCTCTCTACCACTCTTGTTACACAACATTGGCTAAAATGGTGTTTGATCATTTCTTTATACTTTACATTCATGGAAGTTTAGCTATTTCTGTTGGTCGCAGATTTTAACACTCCTATAGTTATAGTATCATTTTGTGACTATATACTATATTTTATTTCTTTAACCATTAACAAGGATACTTTTGTTTTCAGTCCTGTTATGAGAACGTTGGATTAAATCACCTTGATGAGGTTACATCACACGATTGGAACCTTTTTTTGTTCAGCATAAAATAAGTAAGTCGACATTTTAGTTTTTGGAGACATTCAATGAATCAGTCTTAAACTACATAGGTCAGAATAATTGAGAACTTTACTTTGTAATATCGAATAGTAAATGAAATAGAGGTTGTTATTCAGTATAAATATATGTTATATAACAACCTCTATTTTGTTTGATAATATATTAGACAGATTCAAAAAAAAAAGTTTGTGAATTTATTAAAAAAAATTCTACTCACAAATGCTATTACATTTTTAAAAACTTTTGTGCTAACTATACTTTTTAGATCTTTTAACTTAATAGTCTAATTACAAGTTAATTACTTTATGATATTTAATGTTGAAAAAAAAAACTCCTTTTGGACTTATGCTGTTTCTGGTAGGAATAAATCGACGCCTATAGGACCCATTATCCGGAATTCTGAAATCTGTTAACTTTTTTTATTTGAAAATTTTACAGGTTCCTAATTCTTTTAAGTCCATTATTTCAATGTGTTAAGAACTGAAAAGAATGGTTACATCAGTGGCATATGCTAGGAACCAAGGAACACCCTCCCCCATCCCCCTTTCCCAAAATTAAAAAAAAAAATATTTTTTCATAACGTCATCACAGCAATAAATTCCCTTTTTTGTGAAAAATATGACCTCTTTTTTTTTTCTTTTATTAAAAAAATGTAATTAAATGTACTGTTTACGTACTATCCAGGCCATGAGATAGGTCGGAAAAAATGGTTTCCATATCGGTTTCCATATATTTTTCAGAAAAAATAGTAATTTAACATTGTTTAATACATAACATTGTTAAAAATGATAACACTGGTCGGTACAAAAATCCTCTCTTTAAAAATAATAGTCAATTCTTATAGATTTCACTTTGCTAAATAAAAATATGGTAACGAAATTACTGTATCCCCTACCATTCATTTGGTAGGAGTGTTTGCTTTTAAAATTAGGATGTTTTATATCTTACTAAAACATAAGAGGAAATTTTGTAAAACATAAAATGTAGATAATAATGCATATATTACCTGTAAATAAACGTATAAATATGATTACCTGAGTTACAGCGACATAAGGTATGAAAATATATTAGCGGATATCAATTGGTAAATTCGGACAAGAAAAGGCATGGGGATATAAAAAGAAAAATGCACGATACAAGTATCAACAAACAAGATTTTCATGCTATATTTTATCAATTTGATATCTAAGTCATTGAAAACACCTTTCCCCTGATTTCAATTTTATCTACCATTGCAAATTAATATAATAATCCTTCACTATTTGTTGTTATTATAAAACTGTTTCTCGGGAAAATAGTACATGCTGCAGCAACTTGGATAACATATTCAGAAATAGGAATATTAGATCTGTACACGTTACGTATTTTTAGTTTGCAGGGAGGAAATTTTTTTTATTTTTTTGTCGAGCAGTGTAATTAATGACAAGTAAGTAAATAAATAAAATATAATAAATGAACTATAATGCATAAATCAAAAAACAGTAAACCATAATAAATAAATAAACTATATTGCATATTATTATTATATTATAGATTTTATTATGTATGATAATGTTATAAAGTTGTTAAAAAAGAAAGGGTTGCTGTAATTAGTGTAAGTGGCTGAATGCTTGGTGCAGTTGTATCTGACATATATATATATATAAAACATAAGTACCAAAAAAAATTCTGTGCACGGTTTATTTCTCCATAATGGAAACATATTAATCACCCAAAGCTAGATATCCTATTCTGATAATGTTCGACTTTATGGAGTTGAATAAACAAAACAAACTGTAGATAGCCCTCTCCTCTTCTGTAATGTGCTTTTTTGTGGCATACTCGAATTTTAGGTAGATTTCGTAAGAAATCTACCTTTATTACAATCGAGCTATGTTGGAATTTTTGTAAAAGTTTTGCAGATCTATGCTAACCATGACCCCTAGAATCCCAGACCACCACCAGTTCAAAACTTTATCTATCCATCTATCTATGTCACTTTTTTATGGGCACAATAACTTACATAATTTTGCATAAATATCTTCCAAACTGAAACATAAAATCAAGCGCCAGAAAAGTTTTTGACAGGACTAACTCTTACAGCAAAAAAAAAAAAAGGGGGGGGGGGTTGAAGAACAAAAATAAAAATCATAACCTTGTCAATTCAAAAGGTATCAAATCCACTTAAATTTATTTTGAATTTCCTTAATATTATCTACAACTTTTATATTGACAATTTTTTGATAGGACCAAATCTTGCTGCAAAAAAGAGGGGGGGAGGGTTGTAGAAGGGGGGGAAACCACATTTCCGTTAATCCGCCACTAAGGTGATTCAAAAAACGTATCATTGGTGTGATGAAAACTTCTAACAACCCTCAGAAATACTGTATATAGGGTTGCATTATTAAAGGTGCACGCCTCTGAATAAAAAGTTTCTGAGAATTTAAAATAGAGTGTGTGTTCATTTAATGAAACAAAACTTTTGTAGTAATAAGTTTTTGATAAGATGAACTCTAGTAATGAATGAATGATGTTACTAAAAATATTCTGAAGGGGTGAAAAAATGGGGATCGAAGAAAAAATTATTGTATTAACATGATTCTGATAAAACCAACTCATTAAAAACAAATTAAAAACTCATCAAAAGTGGCTGGATAAAATTGTTAAACTGGGTTTTCTCTATTCTTTATTTAGATTTTGTTGTTGAAATTAGTACTTAACTTTGAAATCTACCTCCGACAGTCGGTCAAGCCGACAGGGATTTAAAATAAAATACCTTATTGTATTTTAATACAAATTTGTTACACAGCCTAATTTACTGTTATTGCAACTTGCTGAAAATTTGAACAAAATCTGTCAATGAACAACGGCAATATCATTTCCCCCCCCCCCTTTTTTAACCGTAAGGAAAAAAATATGTTTTGCTTTTCAATTTTTTTCTTTTAATCATTTTTTCTGTTTGCTTGCAGCTCAATCATTTCTTTTACTCACACTCAAACAGTACAAACATGCTGACACATCCACGAAGTCCTTTTTATATGTAAAAATTATAATTTGAATTCTTTCTCTCTTGCTAAACAGGAAAATTTTGCATTCTCACTGCATTTTGAGGGGCTACTTTCCTCATGTGAAAACACCCGCTCCTTAATGTTAATCCTATAGTTTTTTAATCCTTTCTTTATACCTTGACGGTATTTTAAAGTACCATTAATATAACGTGTTATAAAATTCATTTAATACATTGATTAGTAATAATACAGTTTAGAGTGAGTTATAGATACTTTGTCTTATTCCAAAAGCATTATGGGTTGAAAAAAATATTTTTTTTTCTTTAAAGGATGATTTCTTTTGCCTTTGCATCTTTTCAGCTTTCTTGACGTTGAAAGATTGTGGGTAAAAAATTTGTTTGGAATTATTCCTATATTTCTATCTGAATTATATAAGATACTTAAAAGAAGAAGAAGAAGAAGAAGAAGATTTTGAATAAAAGATTTGAGTGAAGCTTTAAATATTACAGAAAATCCCTATAAATTCAAATTTAATTAATTTTAATTCGCAACATCCTTCTGAAATTTATTAAATGATTCCGTCAATCTTCTAATGTAGTTTCAAAGATTCACGAAAAAGGCTTTAGAAGATGAAATTTTCATGAATTCATAATATGGAGTTTAAAGGGTTTTAAAAAAATCTTGCATTTCAATATTTTTAAATGATTTTTTTTTTTTTTTTCACTCGATAGCTGAGGTCGACCGCTGCAAAGACTTTTTTATTTTATTGATTTTGTTTGCAAGGGTGTTTTTTTATGCCAATGTTAAAATATTTTCAAGAAAATTACATTTATAAGCCCCCTCCTCACTTTTGTCAATATTTCATGTTGTCAAAAGAGGAGGGGGCTTATTTTTAGAATTTTATGGTATTATGACATTCGTAAAATGTATTTATTTTTTTGGATTTGACAAAAATTGAAATAGTTTTAAGAAAAATTTAAATTGTTTTAAATTAAAATAGTTTAAATATTATTTAAAACAACTTAAGGTGTCATATATATGATATCATATGTAAAATGTCATGTGTATGATATACGTAAAATGTCATATATAAACATCATATAAGATGTTTATCATATTTAAGATGTCATAAACATTTAAAGTAGTCTTAAATGGTTTTAAGAAAATAGCAATTTTCACTTAATTTTATACTATTTTTTTAAATAAAAAATTAAATTAATTTTTTGTATGTTTATGTCGCATTATTATGACATTTTTAATAATTATTAGCAATTTAAAATTTACAAAATCTCAAAAAAAAATTGCTCAGAAGGCAGATGCCTTAAATGGAATTTAGTGTTTGTTTACGATTTTAAGCTCGTTATAATTAGTGTTACAGAACGAAAAGGTACAGTCGTGGAAAAAAACATTTCCTTCTAAAATTGCAACAAATTATTAGTAGAAGAAAATGACTGGTACCAAATGATTAAAAATAAAGTCTACTTTTAAATGATGTCTATAAAATTGGATTAGGGGGCCATCTACCTATCAAAACCAGACCAAACTTAGTTTTTTTTTAATGGTAATACACAATTTTGGCACTATATTTTAAATCTTCAGTTCAAACTATGGCTAGAAGCAAAATTTAAAGTCATTTGGAAGTCAGTTTTTGATTTATAAACATTCAAAATTGAGAGCTTCTTCTTAAATTTCCTTTTCATGTTTTTATTAATTTCTCCTGAAATTATAATCCTAATGTGATAATTTCTTGTGTGGTTACAGTACTAAAAAAAACCCAAAGACTGAGTTTTTCATTTTAAAATTCTTATAATATGAATTATGAAATTAATATTCGAAAAAAAATATATATGAATTGCAACCTACCCTTTTAAAAGTGGCAAAATGCAACCTGCTTTTTTAAAAAAAAATTGTGAAATTCACCTGAAGTTGAAGCCAGCGATTTCTTGTAAAAAAACTTCTGCATTCCACATTATTTCTAAATCGATGTGCCCAAGACCTTACAAAAATGATAGAACTATATTTCTGTAGAAAAAACCAGGATATTATTAAAGCATGTTGTTATTTAATTGAATTTTTCAATTTCTAATTCATAAAATTATTAAAAATTAATAACAGTTTATATATCATACTAAAAAAATTTATACTTCTTTTTTTCTTATCGTTGTTAAACACATTACTAATATATTTCCTCATGAACTAGTGCCCTTTTTCTAAACTAGCATGCTGCCGCTTTTTCTTTCTAGGATGAATACTAAATTATTAATTATAATTTTAGTAATTAAAGTTTATCTTGTAATTTAAACCAATCTCATTGCAATTGTACAAACTGCTCGAGAAATTTCCTTCTTATTAAATAAGCTTAGCAAGATAGTCTTTGAAAAAATATACAGCCCCTTTATCAGCAGATAAAGCCTCCCCACTTATGATAATCTGACAATAACAAATTGTTTTTTAAAATGATCTAATCATCCTTCACTGGCAGTAAATTCTGAATCTTCCTCCTTCTAATAGTCGGGAAAATCACAATGATTGTTCTTGCAATATCGGCCCAGTAACAGTCAAGCCATTTCTTTTTAAGTGTTGATGCCACCAAAAAAATTCCTCAGACTTCTTTATGCTCACCTTTCAGCATGGCTTTTCTTTTTTTCATTCCACTACCAGTGGTTTGGGCAGCACACCCCTTTCCAATTTCTGCTTAATTTTTCTTTCAGTCACCCACTGAACTTTTTTAAGCTCCTAACTCCGAAGGTATAGTTTTTGCCATTATCTCAGACTTCAGTCGATTTATAGTGGTTTCTCCTCCATCGTCCCAAAAACCATTCTTCGTTTATCACCCATTTGTTTATTCATGAATAAATAAACACAAAGCCCACCAAAAGTCTATACGAACGTAACCAAAAAAACAGCAAATAACGTCCGCACTTATTACCATACGAAGCAGAACTGATGAAACAGGTTATCAAG
Organism: Maratus speciosus; assembly: GCA_963932465.1. Classification (NCBI taxonomy): domain Eukaryota; kingdom Metazoa; phylum Arthropoda; class Arachnida; order Araneae; family Salticidae; genus Maratus; species Maratus speciosus. The sequence continues at coordinate 82,639,377 of OZ010794.1, forward strand.
CCGTAACCCCTTCCTTGTTGCCTGTCATTGCTCTGCTATTGCATTCTAAAATCCCTTCTTGTCGAAAGGAGCACTTTTCCACTCACGGAAACCTCCCTGTCCCGTCTGCTTGCAGCATCCCTCACCGGATAGTACAATGGGCCACATAGTCTGGTGTTTACTGTAACAAAGTCACTAGCTCACCACGTTCAGCAGAAGAAATCTGTCCCACTTGCTTTTTTCTTTTAGAAACTTCTATTTTTGAGGTTTGTTGGCAGTAGTTATCCCAGTTTCATCACAATTATTAACACGGTCTGGGGTGACACTGTACCACTCATAAACACTTTTTAAATTTTTCAGAAATGTATCCACATTCACTTTGTTGAAGTGGGTGGACCTCTCTACACTTGTGGCTTCAAATGTTCTTAATGAAAGCGTTGGATGACGATCTATGAAACCATAGTACCAGTCATTTCCAGCACAATTTGTTTTCATTCATGCTGCAGACAATTTTCCTTTTAAGGCATTGCCAAATTCACATGCCAGCAAGAAAAACTGTTTCTTGTTTAGACCCTAGTTCATATAACTCACAGTATGTCTTCTAGCTTCTTTTCTTCATCTATTCAGAAAATCATTCCACATGTTAGATCAGATCTAAAAATTAGATCAGCTTTCTTCTCAGTTGATTTAAATTTTATCACGTTCCTTGCAAGAACTGATTTGGAAATATTCATAGCTAACGCTATTTCTGTGATACTTTTCTTTTCTTCCACAACCATCTGCACAACCTGTAGCGTGTGTTCATTGGTAAGCATTCTTCTGCCTTGCTCAATTTTCTTCCATTTTTGCGGCATTATCCGCAAAATAAAAATAATGTACAGTCGTGGAAAAAAAAAAGTAAACACCCCCTACTAACTCCTCAGCAAATCATCGTAGAAGAAAGTTACTGGTACCGAACGATTGGAAATAAAGTCTACTTTTAAATGATGTATATAAAATTTTCTTAGGGGGGGTCATCTACATATTAAAACGAATCCAAACTTCATTTTTTTCAATGGCAATGCCCAATTTTAACGAGATATTTCAAATCTTCCGTTAAAACTATGCCTAGACACCAAATTTCAAGTCATTTGAATGATAAGTTTTTGAATTATAAACATTCAAAATTTAGTGCTTCTAATGTTAAATTACATTTTCATATTTTTATTTATATCTCCCGAAATTATGCTCCTAATGTGCTAATTTTTTTTGTAGTAATAATACTAATATACCCAAACATAAATAAGCTGAATTTGCAATTTTTATAATTTTATGATATGAATTATGAATTATGAAATTAATATTCGAAAAAATTATGAATTGCAACCTACAATTTTTTTGATGGATTTAGATTTATTAAGTCCTGCTTTATGGAAATTCAAAAATTTCACATTTTTATTGCAAGTAGTTTTCAAATTATGCTTAAAAAACGGCAAAATGATGGTTTAAGGGGCCGTCTATGATCGAAGTGAGTAGACATTTTGAAATTTATTCTGCTGTACTGTAATCTAACACGCTTCATTGACTCCTTGAGTGGCGCTTAAGGTGCCTTGATCAAGGAAGGGGCTCTCTCGGTGAATAATCCAGTACGGAACTTCAATTTGGATACAGCCCTTAAAATAAGCTCGTTTTAAAATAATTAATTTCTCGGAAACTTATGGTACGAATTGCATAAAAATTCGTTTTTAGGCTAATTGAAGGGTGTAGAGTTCATTTATGCTGTCAGAATTGGGTACTGCTATTGAAAAAAAACAAAGTTATGGTTCGTTTTAATATGTAGATGGCCCCCTAAGCAAATTTTTTATATATCATTTAAAAGTAGACTTTATTTCCAATCGTTCGGTACCAGTAACTTTCTTCTACGAAAATTTGTTGAGGAGTTAGTAGGGGTGTTTACTTTTTTTTTCCACGACTGTACTTTTACATACCTTCCTAAATAGTGTATTGCCATGTAAAAATAAAAGTTCAATAATTATTTCAAAACAGTAATATTTTATTTGAAAAAAAAACTAAGGAAATTGATATTATAGAAATAAATATAAATATGTAATACTAATCAATATGTAATACTAAATCGATAAATAATGCATAAGTTAGAAAAGAAAATTTGCACTGCTTTAATTTTTCAATGAGTATTTGTTTAAATAAATTATGAAAGTATTTAAAATTCCAATTTTACTTGCAAGTTTTATTTCTTACACTATTCATCTCCAAAACAAGATAGTCTTATAAAATACCCAAAAATTGTAAATAATTAAACATAACTATTTGGATGGAGATATAATTTGGGAGATGGGACATGTCCCATCCCTCCCTTAGAGCAACATTTAAAAAAATGCTTTTTACAGCAGACATGTGGCTTTTAGGCTTAATTATTCAATAAAATATATATTGCTGAGATTACAAAATATTAAAAACAATTAAGATAGCAACAAAGAATGAAACTGAAACTTTACATTTGAAATCTGAGTAGTTACTTACTTGCTGGGATGAAATTCTTCCGACTTTATGTAAAGTTTTGAGAAAAATTTCGACTTTTATCTGTAAAATAAAAAACAGACTTTGCCTTTTTTTTCTTTCTGGCAACGGAAAAACTGCGACAAATGAAACACTTCTCGACAGCATTGCACTCTCATAAAGTTGATAAGCTGAGAAGACCTGACAATCTCTTCGATTCTTTAATTCACATTTTTTCTGCGTTCATTTGACAAAATTTGCGATGGGTTTTTTTTGCGAATTTTTGACAAAATTCGCGCTTCTTTTGCAGCCGTTTGTTGAATCGCGGTTTTTCAGTGGCCCTTTTGCGAAATTCGCGATTTTTTTTCGGTCTTTTGTCGAAATATGCTTTTTTCCGCATTCATTTGACAAAATTTACGTTTTTTCCGCGATCTTTTGACAAAATTCACGTTTTTCCTTTGATCTTTTGACGAAATTCGTGTTTTTTCTGCAATCTTTTGGTAATTTTTGCTTTTTTTCCCACGATCTTTTGAAAAAATTCGTATTTTTTTGTGGCAATCCTTTGGCTAAATACGCGTTTTTTTCGCGGCCCTTTCATAAATTTCTCATTTTTCTGAATCCTTTGACAAAATTCGCGTTTTTCCGCAATTCTTTGAAGAAATTTCGCGTTTTTACCGCTGTCCTTTGACGAAATAGGCTATTTTTTCTGCGAACGATTGACGAAATTGATTTTTTTGTGACCATTTGTTGAAATTCCCAATATTTTTTATGTCCGAATTTTTGGGCTGATCTATTTTTTAAAAAATTGGGAAACAAATGCCTTAATCTTTCGGAATAGAATTACCCCTGTCAGAAAAGACCAATAAACGGAAAATCGAGGATCCATGGAAGAATCTCATGTCTGGTTTGTGCAAAAAAATGGTTTTGTGCACGGTTTTTTAGCTTTTTACAAAATTTGAGTTTACGTGTATTTTCACACTTCTTGTTCTTTCATCACTCTGATGCCTGCTTTCGATATTGTCCTTTTTAATAAATTCACAAACTCATAGCTGCTTGCAACAAAAAAGATTTATAGCAACAAGTAAGATGCAGTGATTACTCCATGTAGTGGAAGTGTCTTAAATTAAAAATAATGCTTATTTTAAGCGTTATTGCCGATGTCCTATCCCTTCCTAATATGCCCTACTGATGTAAAGAAAAAAAATACCAAAAAAGGAAACTTTGTTTGGATCAAAAATGATAATGATATAAAAATAAAAATCATCCTTGCCCTCCCCATACAGATATCTTACAATAGAGAGAGCCAGAAAAAATATTGGTTGAACAGGACCAATACTTCTACTTATATATATACACATATGTATCAATATCTATATTCGAGTTAAGTTATACCTAAGAATATATAATGTGATAATTCGATGCATGTATTTTGTACTGTTTAAGGAAATGAAAATTGTCAAATCAGCTACTTAAAGGGCTGTTAAAATTTAATGCAGTTTATTAAAAAATGCCTTGTTTCTTATTTTTCATTCTGTTTTTAGATTCAAAGGTAGATAAAACATTATCACTGAACTTCAATAAGTCATTTCCTTGGATGAAAATTGCAACAATCTCTTCATACTGATATTTTGAAGGAATTTCTGTGATCATCTGAAACAAAACTTTTTCGCTTAAGAAAATGTCCTCGATTATAAAAGGAAAATCTTCTTCTAATAAACAGCCCTTTCTTCCTCAAAATGGTGATAAAGAAAAACTTTCCTCCATAGATACAAAAGAAAAAGTCTTCATTTGTGAAGTATGTTCCAAAGCATTTTCTCATAATATTGATCTAAAAAAACATCTCTTGACACATGCAGGTGAAAAACCGTTTATTTGTGAAATATGTTCCAAAGGATTTTCTTGTAGTAGTAAACTAAAAAGCCATCTCTTGACACATACAGGTGAAAAACCCTTTATTTGTGAAATATGTTCCAAAGGATTTTCTGATAAGAGTAATCTAACAAGCCATGTCTTGACACATACAAGTGAAAAACCCTTTATTTGTGGAATGTGTTCCAAAGGATTTTCTCAGAATATTCATCTAAGAAAACATCTGTTGATTCATACTGGAGAGAAACCCTTTGTTTGTGAAATATGTTCCAAAGGATTTTCTCAAAAGAGTACTCTAAGAAGCCATCTCTTGACCCATACAGGGGAAAAATCTTTCGTTTGTGAAATATGTTCCAAAGGATTTTCTCGGAATAGTGATCTGAGGAAACATCTCTTGACACATACAGGTGAAAAACCGTTTATTTGTGAAATATGTTCCAAAGGATTTTCTCGTAGTAGTACACTAAAAAGACATCTCTTGACACATACAGGTGAAAAACCCTTTATTTGTGAAATATGTTCCAAAGGATTTTCTCATAATAGTAATCTAAGAAAACATCTGTTGATTCATACTGGAGAAAAACCCTTTGTTTGTGAAATATGTTCTAAAGGATTTTGTCATAAGAGTACTCTAAAAAGCCATCTCTTGACCCACACAGGGGAAAAATCTTTCGTTTGTGAAATATGTTCCAAAGGATTTTCTCAGAATAGTGATCTGAGGAAACATCTCTTGGCACATACAGGTGAAAAACCCTTTATTTGTGAAATATGTTCCAAAGGATTTTCTCTGAATGGTAATCTAAGAAAACATCTCTTGACACATACAGGTGAAAAGCCCGTTATTTGTGAAATATGATCCGAAGGATTTTCTCAGAATAGTGATATAAGAAAACATCTCTTGACAGATACAGGTGAAAAATACTTTATTTGTGAATAGTGTTCCAAAGGATTTTCTCAGAATATTTTTCTAAGAAGCCATCTTTTGACCCATACAGGAGAAAAACCTTTTGTTTGTGAAATATCTTCTAAAGGATTTTCTCAGAATGGTCATCTAAGAGCCCATCGTATAAGAAAGAAATTTTAAAGAAAAGAAAACCTTAACTTTGTAAAATATGTCCGAAAGGATTTTCTGATAACTGATATCTATAAACGTATAATTTGTCTCAATACCAAATAGACATTTCCTGAAAATATATATTTGTATTTCCAAAATTAACTATGAAACCTGTATATGTCATTGCATTTACTATTATCAAATCTCTTGTGTTTTAGCATTTAGTAATAAATTTAAAATGTAAACTATTTTTCCTAAATCGTCAAAAATTCTTTTACAGCATATTGTGTTTTTGATAATAAGGAAATAACTCCTGACCAATTAATTAGGTTACAGTGAAGAATCTTTGGTAGTTAGTTCTCATTTTTTAAATTTCACTTTAACCCTTTAATACCCGGTAAGTTTTGGTAGAAATTGCTTGTTAACCCTAATTAACAGGATCCTATAAAAATATGTATGCTAATCACTTATAATTAAACAAACCTAAAAATGCTATAAAAGTGATATAATACCTTTATTTAGATTAACGCTCATTTCATCGCACAAATTTAATATCTGTCTTGTTGCAAATTCTTCCATGAAATTAAAAAATATATTATGCAAGAAAATAGATCCAATTGAATCAAACCAGTTATCAGGAGTATATGAAATACCTTTCACCAAAGAAGATGGAGCAAAGCAGTTTTTTATAGGTATGACAAGCAGAAACATAAAACTAGAAACAAAGAACGTATTCAGACATCAAATACAACAGGAGAACCACAATTTTGGCCAGATTGTCAGAAAAGAACCTTTACAGATCGATTTTAAAAATAGCAGAATAGTTTATCCATCAAGATTTTATCTACCATTTATTATCGAGATATATTTACACAACGAGAATGTTTGCAATGATTTAGTGCCCTTTGAATTACCTAAAATTTGGAATAACATGCTTTGCTGTTTTAGTAACAATAGTAAAAATTAATCCCCGCTCACAAATATCCAATTTTATTTTATATTTGCGCCGATTTTCATTATGCATAAAGTCGCGTGGGATATTACTTACCAAGTTATTGTTTTTACTTTCCCATCATACTTAATATAGGTTAAGTCTTGTAATCGTTTTAAAAATCGAAATAAAATTTTTGACGGATTTACACGTTTCAGACACTGTTTCAGATTCCAAAAAACATATTTTTAGAAGAAAAAAAAATTTGCCGTCCGTCTGTATGTGTGTGTATATATAAATGCTCTATCTCCCGAACAAATTGAGATAGAGACTTGAAATTCGATGCCTATTTAGGGAGTAATAATGGGAAGAAGCCTATTGAATATCAGTAACCTCGATTATCTGAAACTATTTTTTCGGACTCTCGAAATATTCGTTCTGGTAAAAGGTATACAAAAATTTTCGTAATTGTTTATTTGAAGGAGTGGGTATAAAAGACAATAAAAAAACATAAATTTTGCATCATGAATGAACTCGATCGAATAATTAGTTGCCGAGATATTTGTAAATCTATTTTTCACACTCTTCGATTTTGCATGACCCTGTATTTCATTCAAATTTCAATTCAAAGATATATTTTAATTGGAAATGAGACACTTAATCCGACGCAGTAAACTGTTAGTTAATAGGATTGTAATTTTTCGAGTTATAAGGATACTTCTTTTACGCAATTAGGTACTACTCGATTATCCCGCCAACCAAAAAACTATCGCCAAACTATAAGATTAAATGCCAATAATGGCTTATCGTAAATGTCAAGCATTCAATGCCTCTGCATACCTATAAAAGGATTTACCATAGGGGGGACCCTGTTCTGTCGCCAAATACCGCCAAGTTTGTCGCCAACTTGGCGACCGAAATCAGTCGCCACATTGGCGGTATCTCTAATATTTCGCCAAATTCCCATAGGCTTCCATTCTAAACCAACAGCGTTTACTTGCTTACAGAAATCAACAAGTTAAGATATTTTAATGCAACAAAAAGTAATATTAGTTTAATGGGTTATATTAATTATATTTAAGGGAGTCCAAATAAATTAAATTAAGAATAAAAGTAACAAGGTACAATGCTTAGCAAATATCAGATGTTTTATTTTCATACTTTATATTATCTATATCCATGATGGGTAAGTATTACGGTGGCCCCCAACGACTAGTTAAAATTTGTTTGCAAAGATATTTCAATCATTAATGATTTGGAAAATGTCGCCGTTTGTGTGTTGAAACGAGTGTTAATCTAAATATAGGCATATCACTTTTTTAGCATTTTTCGCTTTGTTTAATAGGATCCTATTTGACTGAAAAATAATAATAAAAAGAAATCTGATGCCAGGTTATGTCAAGGGAAGATCCACACAATTGTGTGGTGCAGGCTCGACTTTAAACCACAGAAAAAGAAGAAAATGTATTTTCTTTTTCCTTAGGATCATCAACACAATTGTGTAAGTCAGGTCTTAACCCTTTGAGTGCCAACATGATTTTTAAGGAATTAGCTACAAGTACCACGCTCCTAGAGGAAAGTAGAAATTAAAATATATTGAATATATATTTCTTAGTTAAATTCGGAACATTTTATTTCCGGAAAGTATTTCAGAAACAAAAAATAAATGTTATAATTCCAATAAATTTTATAGTTTCAACATAAGTGACAAGAATCGACGAGTATGAAATAGAGATCGTATTAGTTAATGCGTCAGCCAGGAGCGCGATCACGTTCCTGGCATTTTCGGCCAGTGTTTTGAGGTGCGGGATCGCGTTCTTGGCATTTTCGACCAGTGTATTGAGGACGCGCGATCGCGTTCCTGACGGTTTCGGCCATTGTATTGAGGAGCGCGATCGGGCTTCTTGGCACTCAAAGGGTTAAAGGGATAAACGTATATTTTCCAAAAATTAAATATTATTCTGATCTTAAAGGATGAATCGTACTTTAATATCTTAAGAAATAGAAAAGGCATTATTGAAGTAATACTTTTGAAAAAATATGAGAAGTGTGCTAAAAATATATTTGTGTGCAAAAAGAATCTTATTCATTGGTTAAATTTTTTTATTAAAAAATTTTCCCAGGATTTAAGTGAAGCTTATCCCATTATCATGTGAAAAGAAATTACAGGGTTTTTCACCAACCTCCCCCCCCCCCCCCCCAAAAAAAAAAACTCTGCACAACCTGATTGCTTACTTGGAGTACATAAGAAATACCCGAAGAACTATACATCAGTGATCTATAGGTTCTTGAGAAAAAATGTATGACATCATGTCAATCACAAAAAATACTTTAAACACGAACATTGGTATCTGCATATATTTACCAAGGAAAATATTTGAAATGTCCAACGTGCTTATTGAGGCATGCATGTACATTAGGGTGGGTCGAAAAAACCGAAATATTTATAATCGAAACGTAATAGCGCGGAAAAGTTGCCTTTTGTAAAAAAGATAAAATACGTAAAATATTACACCGATTGGTTAATATCTTTTACCGCCGCAAGGGGTCCAAATTTCGAAAAAATCGCAAAAAACATACTTTTAGCAATTTTTTTTTTTTAAATTATTCAAACATACTTATTCAATTTCTAATAGAACGCAATAGCCACGCCATGATATTAGTAATGTAACTTTAACATTTCATTTTTGTGACATCGTTGCTTATACCGCCACAACCGGGCCAAAATTTCTAAAAAATGTTAAAAATTAAAGTTTTTCATTTTTTAAATTTTCGTAACTTTTGTAATGTTTTCAGATTTTTTACATTTCTAATAGGCTGGGACAGGCATTTTATGTTGTTAATTTCATGCACATTGTTAACCATGATCACTGTAATTCTATAAAAAAAATTGCTCAATGATAGAAACATTTACAACTGCCTGTACGTAAAATTAATTTCTCGCTGCTAGAGGTCCACGTTTCACTTTGTTCGTTTTTTTTTTGTAATGCACTCCTTTTACTCTATACTTTGATGGCCCTAAAGATAGAAACATCTGCCAGGTTAAAGAGGTGGCAAAGTTTCATCTTTGCGAAGTCAAGGAGGAACATATCTCTTTATACTAGAACCAGGTCTGAATTATTTTCGTCATTTGACCCCATCGTCTGGCAAGGCGACTTCAATATGCAATGACATTATAGATTTTTTGAAGAAAAATGAAATCTCGACTGTAATAAAAATTGCAGTTGAATTTCGCCGAACTGTCTTCAAAACAGGATGCAAAGGTGGTGTTATAGTAGGATTAGTTGAGAACAAATTAAAAAAAAACCACTTTATTGGCTTCCTTGACCTCACTTCAATGAGCTTCCACTGAGACATCTTTTCAAACATCTTGTTGACAAAAAACAGGTTCTCTATCACATTGTGGCCCAATTGGTTGATGTCTTGCGATTTGCGAATCATTACCAATTGCAAAATTTAAGCCAATTTAATCTGATCACCTAGCTGTTGATAAAGATGATTTGTCAACTGACCAGAAGTATATGTCTGAAATATTGCAAGCTCTTTCAACACGCATGTATGCAATTGACCTTTTTTGCTGAGTCCCTGGACAAATATTTCACGCAAGGTGGATCATTACTGCTATTCGAATTTTGTGACTCTACGTTGGAACAAAGAAACCCTCTTCTTAACTTGTCATACTCTTTGAGTACATCCTGAAAATGTACTGCATCAGTTGGTTCACAATTAAAATGAATCACTCATGTTTTCCAGAATCTGTGCACTATAGTTAGTAACTTACGTTACTTGACAGATAATCTACGAAAGATTATAGTTCCTGTATTTTCATGAAATGACTATTTCGCAAATCATACAAACAGCCTCTTTGGAATGATAGCATATGAAGAGGAGAACATCAGGGCCCCAGCCATGAAGAAAATTGCAAAAGCACGAAGTTCTGTGGACAAGAATAGTGCCATCCGTCATTTTATCATAGCAGACTTCAACACTGAAGCTTAAAATTGTATGGCTTTAGTCTACTGACAAAACTGAAAACTAACGGAACCACCTGTTATGGTTTCTTTATCGACTAAAAACGCTGGTGAGTTTAAAATGTTCGATTAAAGATACCAGCTATTATAACTTTCCTTGTCCCACTCAATCACTAGAAAGATGCGTGAAATTATTCATTGAAGCACTGATAAAGTTTGTTTACTAGAACAGAGGGAAGATCACATCTGATCAGTTTTGGCCTCTCGAGAAATAATGGCTTCATCTGAAAGCAAGTTATATTATAAAATTCATTTACATTAAATTCTTCTTCATTTTAACTTTATTTAACCCGTTTCGGTTAAACATCTCTATATTTTAATTAATAAAATACTAAAACATTTTGCTCATTTTATATAATTTTTGTGGCATGAATTGGGTGTTATGAAGTAAAACATCAGTAGATGAAGCGATCGTCAAGAAAAATGAATGATTAAATTTATTTTCAAGTCTATTACAAATAGTTATAAAAAATTATGATATATTAATAGATATAAAGTAAAATTATTTATTTCTAGACATATTATAGAAATTATAAAAATTTAGAAAAAAAATGAAAAATTGAAATTTTTGAAATTTTTACAAAAAATATGGTCTTTTTGCGGCAAATAAAGATATGATTTCATCATAATGAACATTTACCAGGACATTTCTCATATCTTCATGTAGCTATTGCGTTCTATTAAAAATTGTATTGGTATGTTTGGATAATTTAAAAAAAAATGATAAAAAAAGCATGTTTTTTTGCGATTTTTTGAAAATTTGGCCCCCTTGCGACGGTAAAAGATATTAACCGATCGATGTAATATTTTAGAATTTTATTCTGTATTACAAAAGGCAACTTTTCTGCGCTATTACATTTCGATTATAAAAATTTCGGTTTTTTCGACTCACCCTAATGTACATGGAGCAAATGGCTGATTGCAGCAGCGTGTTGTCTACAAAAGAATAGCTACTAGATGCTGCCTTTTAAATATTCAAATGAGGGCTTGACATCATTTCAAGGCACGTGCATGCATGTACGTACATGGAGTAAATGGCTGATTGCAGCAGCGTGGTGTCTACAAAAAACAGCTACTAGATGCAGCCTTTTAAATATTCAAACGAGGACTTGACATCATTTTAAGGCACGTGCATGCATGTACATGAAGTAAATGGCTGATTGCAGCAGCGCGGTGTCTACAAAAGATTAGCTACTAGATGCAGCCTTTTAAATATTCAAACGAGGGCTTGACATCTTTTCAAGGCACGTGCATGCATGCCTCTATAAGGGTAGTGTATATTTTGCGTATCTTCATCTGCAAACGTATACAAATACCAATGTTCCCAGCAAGTTTTTTTCCTTGTGTCGGATATGACATTATACACTTCTTTCACTTTAAATCTGAATTTTTAATTACATGAATTTTTATTCACAGTACTAACAAGGGGTAAAGACAACAAAGTGAAAAAGCATCCTGGCCAGTATTCATATCTGGGTGTTTGGTTCAGCTTCCCCAATGCTCTGCCATCCGAACGACGCACCTAGGCTGCCACGTTTTACTCTATATGTTTGGTTAGGCGGCTACAGCAAGCCACTGTGGTACTAGTTGTCGTTTATGACTTATCCTATCTTGTACTGTGGTTCACATTATGTCTAGTCACAATAGACTCGAAACTGCCAATGGTCGTCTGTTGGCTTCAGGGTCCTGAGTCTAACCTGTCCCACTTTTCAATGTCTTTCATTTAATGAATTTCACTGTCCAGTGACATCCTTTTGGTTTTTTGTCTGGCCCAATCAAATGTCTGTATATTAAGACTAATAATAGTATAAGTTATAATGCAATAGATCTTTCAGAAAATAGTGTCAAAGTGGGCGTTTTAAACCGAAACTCCGCGCGGAAGAAGAATAACCACTCAAAAAAGGGATAAAAAGGTCTTTGTCACGTGATCAAAATCGCCTATAACTCAACAGTAAATTATTGATCAAAAAGTGGAAAACACAGTTTGATTCCAAATCACTTCCATAGTCACGCCATCCTTGTTTTATATCTTTCCGTTAAAAAATGAATTTGTAAATGTGTTAAAACGTTTTGCTTTTGTTGAGCAGAGCAGTTTAGAACAACCTTAAATTGCAGAATGCTAATTACTTATTTGGAAATATAATTATTTGTAAAAGTTGTCAGTAGATGACAGCACTAAAATAATTATTTTTAAATGCCATATTATAGTAATTTATTTTTTTTTCGTCAGCTTTATATTTAATTTATTTTGCACTGTGTTTATAAAAGGGGGTGAAAGTGTATATATGTTCTTAAAACTAAGGAAGTAACTCCTTTAAATAGGCAATAATTAATAAATAATTGCAAAAATAAATCTTAACCCTAGATCTACCGGGAATTTTATTCAAGTTTTAATAAAACGTTCTACACCAGAATTTTTATTTAAAACTATTTAACTTATTTATTTACCTTATTTTTGTCTGGTTTATATACTTAGTTTATTTTAAAGAAATTTCTGGTTTGAATGAATATTTTGTATGTACCTGTCGGGTCCAATGGACCCGTCTGGTAGACGGAGGGTTAAACAGTATAATAAGTTCTTTCAAGGATTGGAGAAAATTTCTGAAAACCAGCAGCAGATGGCAGAACCAAAATGAGTATTTCAAACAGTCAAAATTTCACTAAAAATAGTTTATATATCTTTCGTCATAAGAATATTCAATTTCTTATTCTGTGTTTGTGAAAGAAAGAGGAGTAGAAATCTTATTTAAGAAAATGCTTTTGTAAATTAAAAACTAATATGTTTGTATTTTAGCTTTCTATGCCTTAAAAATGTTCATGAATAAAGCACAAAGTCTCGTCCATTTAAAATTACGGTGCTTTACACGTGTTATGGGAAAAACTAAGAAAATAATTCGTTAAAACTGACAATAATTAATAAATAATGGATAAAACAAGAAAGAAAAAATGGAAGCATAGATTATGAAACAGTTTCTAACACAATCAGAATAATGTAACAAAACTGCACCGTTTCTTAAGTTGAAATATTATGTCTCATTCAACCCTACTATGGAAACGCATAGCCCATTTGAAAACTACATTTCAGCTGTCCCCGTCTACGATCGAAAAGTGATTCAAATTGTTTGGACAGCCCTGTATAGGATATAGAGATTTGTATCTATTCACGACATGCATGTCAAAATGGAGTTCAGTTAAGAAATGCATAGACATCAGTTGAAAATTCCCCTTTCACTCGTAAAGGGAATGGTACGTGAATTCTTTTGTACAGCCCTGTATAAGAGGTATAGAATTTATAGACAACGAATCCCATGCAAAAATTGAGTTCAATTTAAAAGCGCCTACCAAAATGGAAAACGCACTTTCAGCTATTATTTCTCAGACACAGTACTGTTACTGATTTCTTTTGTGTATCCCTGTTAAATGAACGACACATGCTATAAACGCCCTATAAGGAAAGGGCATGTTTACAAACAAACACTTCCGTCAACCAATCTACCACTACATTTTTATCATAGCGATCATTGCAGGAAAGCAACTTGGCGACGTAGGCCAATCATATAATAGATCTATTAAATCAATCTGTTAAAGACCAATCAAATTCCCGGAGTTCATGTGTATAGTAGGAGTCATAATGAATAAACAGGTTTTTCTTGCAAACCAACATTAATTCGACCAACAGTGACGTCAGCTGCCCTTTCCTTATTCTATCGTCATCATCTTGTAGTGAAATTTAGTGACTTATATCAGTTTCAGTAGATTTGAAATAGAGAATTCATTTGAATTAAGAACTTGAATTAACCGCCTTAAAAAAAATTCCCTCTAAACTTCAGGCTAAAAGGGAAATTTCACCTCAAAAATTCTAGCCCTGAGGGGCACGAGTCTTCATTTGACCATTTTGCATACGGATAAGACGCAACTAATAGAATTTTTTCACACATATATTTTTAAAATTAGCCAAAATACTGATTAATGATAAATGTCTCTCCTTAAGAATGTTGGAATAGCAAAGTCTGTAGAAAATATTTTTGATAACTATTAGTTTCTGTGCTTTAAGTGCTTATTTATTGAAATAAAGTCTGGCAAGAGTTATTTTGCTTTTGAACAATTTTTGAAAAACTTTTTGAGTCTGACCTGTGATGACATATAAATTTTCTGAAATATCAAATTCCTTTGGGGGGGGGGGGGGGTCTTCTTCAAATGGCGCCCCCAACGCCATACTTTTTAATGTCTGTTATAAGTATATATTTTTCAATTATAATCGTTAAACTTTGATACAGTATGAAGTTTATTTATATTTAGTTATATTTTTTTCAATGTTCTCATTCGAGGGGTAAGTGAGATATTTTACGGGCGAAAAGACAATGGCCAACGGCTCAGTTGCAAAAGGAGGGAATAAATAAACAGGGCGTTTTTAAAATGTTTTAAGCATGGAAACTTTATCAATTTTTTAATGATTTATTTTTATTTAATTAAAAAAAATGGAACAAAATATTTCTTACTGTAACTCTTCTGTAAGTCTCTACTTGACCAACAGTTAACGGTAACCCATTAACTGTGTGGAGGTTGCGATTTGGATGGCTAGCGATGCCGGATGTTCGCCAAGCAAGTACGATATGGTGTGTTGTATAATAAAGTATCTTATTTAATTAACTAATTGTAGTTATGGATAAATACCAATTATTATGACACCACAAAATATCACCATAAAATATTTATGAATTCAACATGGTATCAAAATAATAAATCCGATTAAATCGGATTGTCGAACTCATATCTTACAGACTGCTTGGCAGCAGTGAACCTTAGTGTGTTTAATTTTAGTGTGAACTTTTGTGTGTTCAACTATTTATTACATTCAAAACGGAAATGGAGACTTTCAGACCACCTGGTGTTATGATATTTAATGGAAATTTGAAAGATAACATTGTTGAAATGAAAACATAACTTCAATAATTTTCTCTTAGCGTCGGAAAAAAAGTCAGAACCAGTTAAAATCGCCATATTGCTATACCTTATTTGAAATGAAGGAGAAAATATTTACAATAATTTTACATTTGAAGGTGATGACGCAGCAAGGACACTTGACGCAGTTATCAAGAAGTTTAACAGTTACTGTTTGCCCCAGAGTAATGAAGTATTTGAAAGGTTCAAGTTTTTTGCATGCTCGAAGAAAGAAGGTCAGAATATCGACTCGTACGTAACGGAATTGAAAACGCTTGCAGCATCGTGCAACTTTGGGGACCGGGAAACCAGTCTCATTTGCGACAGGATCGTTCTAGGTGTATAAATGACCATGGATTGCAAGAGAGACTTTTGAGAGAACCCAAACTAACATTGGAAAACCCAGGTAACACACGGATATTGGCCGATGTTCCTACCAATATCGACCAATATTTTGAATGTCAATGTATGTCGTACATCGAATTCACGACATTCGCCGATATTTACTGACGTAACTTAAAATTACTGTTTAAAATATAGCATTTAAAAGAATTGTTTGTATTATCTATAACATTGTAATACAGAAATAATATGCTAAAAAATAAGATTTAATAAGTTTCCCGTATTTTTAAGAAACATAATTTTTAAAACTTTATTTTGAATAACGGCCAATGTTGTAAAAGTAATATTGCTTTTACAACATTCAGCGATATCCAGCGACATTCGAAAGAACAATCGAACATCTACAAATATCCGTGGGCATCCATATCTGACGTAGTTTTAAATGTGAACTGATCTGATCGGATGGTCTTGAGATTTCCCTTCGCTTCGCCTTTTGTTGTTGCATTGACGACGAGTTTTATTTTTTCATTTTTATTTTGAGAAAGAGCTGTCTCTACAAGATCTTTAAAAAAGTTTTGTAAACGGTTAGTAATATCACCTTTCCTCGTTTTTTTTCATATAATGCATGTGTACATAATGATTGTTCTTTGAATCAAGTGTAAAGTTAATTCTGTGTGACATGAATTCATTGCCTATATGCCAGTAATGGACACCCTTCAATGTTTTTGGTTTATAAAAATATAACCAATTAAATTTTTCTTTTATTATTTTTTTTTTCATAACTTCCCTTTGACTGGTTTATAATCTGGGTTATTGTTGACACTCTTAATCAAACTAAACAGGAAATAATGTTTCGAAGCTTCACTATTTTGCAATAAAAATCTTAATGAACATGCTATGATCTGACTTCACTAAATAAATTTATTCTTTATTTTCTTGCAAAATGTGCTTGTTTTGATAGTTATTCTTTGCATGTTTCGGTAGCAATAGAAAATTTTGAATTTCATATCTACTAATGGCCCTTTAGAAAATTTCATTTATTTTTAAGGTTTTAAGATTCGTGTCCATAACTGAAATGCTTAATTAGTCAATTTCCAGTAATTGACACCCATGTATACATTGCTAAAAATGCAATTTCAGTAATGTTCATAGTGCATAAAATCTTTTGACTTAATTGAAGAGCTAAGTTATCAAATTTAATTTTTTAGTGAACTTACCATAACTCTGGCTTGCATAGTTTGTAGTCCGGCAATCAATAAAATAAATCAGGAAGCGGAGAATATTGTTTAAAGCATAGGAGAAAGAGGGGCTCACCCCTCCCCATTTGAATAAAAACAATTAAGTTACAGAAATTGTTAAAATCTATTCCTGCGCCTTAAATATTTGCTTATTCATTTCTCATTCCCCCCAAAATTGTAATGTTAATTCCATTTATAGCAGTCCCGGCAGCAGAAAATTCAAGACAAAAGACGAGCGATGCAAATTTTCTTTTCGCAGATTCTTATTTCATAGAACCTTCATTTTACTTTATATATTTATCTCTTTATTATTTAATACAGAAACTTAAGATTATTATTACTAAAAATGAATACAATTCATAAAAAGGTTACAGATATGTGATTGTTTGATTAATTAACGCTTCACTTGTAAAATAATTTACCTACAGATTTTTCTCCGCCCCTGAAGTATCTGTCGCAGACACTTTGAAAATTTTCTGCTATTGGGATAGTAGTAATGAAACATAGTAAAATTGCATTACAGTGGCCTCAAACATCAGTTCTTCAGTTTTATTTTAAAATTACTTTATTTGGTATTTAAAACATTCAACCTAGCAGTATTCTTTCATTTGTAATACTTATTACTACAGGTAATATATCAAGTAGTTTCGAGGAGTTTAATTGTTAAAAATAGCAAGAAACATACCAATCTATGCACTAATATCCCAAAATTTTAAGATTTTTTACTTATTATCCCTCTAAATCCCCTACTATCTCAATAATTTGATAGCTGTAATTGCCTGACATTTAATATTTTAAACCATCTATCTAAAATAATTAAAAATTTTGATCTTGATCACAATAATTAATTTAAACAGAGAATAATTCTCACAAATATTTAATTAATTATTGATATTCTAATTGTTAAATTTATTTGAAAATAAATATTTTGTTTCAGTTGGATGCTTTCATAAAATACTGGTTCTAAATACAGTCATAAAAACAATTATATATTTTTTGTGGGGTGTCCATTACTTGAAATATGAATGTTTTTATATATTTCTGTTATTTACAATAAAATTTTGATTAATATTGAGAAATGAGACTATGAGAATGGTTGAATATTGTTTTGTTGATAGATTAATATAATATTGAAAACTGGAATATAATAATTATGACTATTAAATTGTTTTTAAAGAAATTCCTTAAGGGTGTCCATTACTGGTACACATACCCCCTTTTTTTTTACTTTTAAATTATTTTCATATTTAAGATAAATATGTCATTAATGGACACCTTCCAAAAAGCTATATATAATTATTTTAATTGTATCAAAAGTTAATGAAAGCATACTAGAATTACAGTGATTTCGTTTGGCTATTCAAAAATGAGGACTCTAACATTTTTTTATTATTTTCCCACAAAAGGTTTTTGAGAAATAGAGATTTTATGTATTTAATACAAAATATGCTTTTTTCAAATCTTTCAAGATAAAAATTGTGAATTTTAAAGGATCCATAAAATTTTATTTTATGCTTCAGTTCTCTGTTTTGTTTAAATGATGCCCTATACACTGTTAAAAATTTTGCAGCATTCTGGCAGGTCATTCGACCGTTTTTTGAAAAAACGGTTTCATAACCATAATTTAACTATATTCTGACCATGAAATGGTCAATAATATGGTCACAATAGTGTTAAAATTACGGTTGTGTAACAGTTTTTGGAAAAAAGGGTCAAATGACCTGCCAGAATGCTGCAAATTTTTAACAGCGTACACTATAGTGTATCTCTCTAAATTTTGTTTTATTATGATCTGAACCTAAATGGAAATTGAACTATTTTTTTTTGGGGGGGGGGAGAGGGGAGTTAGTAAATGAATGATTGGATTCATCACTCTGAACAGTCTAAAATTAAATCAATCCCACTGCTGCAATAAAATTGTGTTGGGAGAACTCAATCAGGGCATGGAAAATTAATGTAAATGATAAACTTTAAGGATTTTTTTATTACCACGTATTTTATTTATTATATATGCATGAGGTTCGGAACTACATTATTGCAATTGTTAATTGATTTCACTAAGTTTTTAAGTAAAAAATAAAATATCCAAGATGTGAAGTTATTAT
This sequence comes from Maratus speciosus, assembly GCA_963932465.1. Classification (NCBI taxonomy): domain Eukaryota; kingdom Metazoa; phylum Arthropoda; class Arachnida; order Araneae; family Salticidae; genus Maratus; species Maratus speciosus. The sequence continues at coordinate 82,658,363 of OZ010794.1, forward strand.
TTTTTTATTAAAATATTTTTATTTCTAAAATCCTATTTTTATGATACTAATTGTCAAATAATATGAAAAGAAAAATAAAAAATATGCTTTCATTAAGATTCACTAAAATATAGAAAAAAATATATAATTTTTAATGCACTACCATATACGATTCCCATACATAGCACGGACAAATCACGCTGGGCGAAAATATGCTGATGTTATGAGGTACGAGCAAAACGGCTAAGCGATTAAGTAGTGTTTATTCTATGTCTTTCAAAAACGAAGGATGCTTGGGGATAGCCCCCCCCCCACCCCCTTAGGAGTTAAATTTCGAAAAATTCCTTAACAATTGCTTACTAAGTTTAGTTATACTATAAACATTCCAAGTTTCAAGGTTTTATTTCCCTTGATTTATGAGATATGATTTTTTTTTAATGTTATAAAAATCAATACCAATCCATGTATTGCCTCGCGAATACACCTATATTCCAAATTTCAAACTCTATTTTGAGAAGAAGTGAAAAATGAGTAACTAAATCTGCCACATACAGGGTTGTAAGTGGAAAGAAAGCATGTAAAAAAAGCACAACTTTTTTATCAAGTATTTGTAGTTTTGTTACTGACCAGTGAGTAAATAAGTTAGTTTTGACGTATACTTAAGGGTGTATGTCGAAGACATCTTTTCTCAATAGATGGCGCTGAATGTTGCAGGGTCATTAGCGGGAAATTCAAATGATGGGAGGGGATTTTTTTAAATAGAAGGAGCGGGAATCCGCCTTTCAATGTGACTGACCAATAATTATGCAGTTCTTACCTTCCTTTTATTTTTTTACTGACCAATGCATAAATCTATTCCAGAAATCTTATAAAATGCTATATCCAAAAACTAAAACAGCAAAAAGAGCGTTGATTTCGAAGCGCTTTTCGAAGTCCGATTGCGATTTTCTGAAAATCAAGAAAACTAAGGAACCGGTTGACTTTAAAATTTCAGATATTTTATAAAAACAACGCTTACAAATTTTAAATATTTCTAGTTGAATTTCAGGGGGGGAGGGGAGGAGTTCTTAAAAACGTATCGTTTTATACAGTAAATATAGTAGTTTCAGATACGGTTTTTTGACGGATACCTCAATTAAATATTATAAGTATAACCTCGATTATCCGAAGTAATTGGGACCGACCCTCTTTCGCAAAATCGAAATTTTCGGATAATCGAGAATGCTTCAATTTTAAGATTAAGGAGAAATATATGCAATATTTCTTATTATGGTAACAAGTGTTTAATAAAAATAAAGCAGTAGCAAAATAGAAACAAGAATAAATTACCTGAATTTTAATTTGGTATTAAGTACCTTTACATGTATCACAAATATTTGAAAATATATTTTATTTGTCGCAGTTTCGATTGCCTTTGCTTTGAAGCCCTATCGCGGAGTTTTTAATATTATTAGTTCACCAGTATCACAGTCTTTCTGCTGCCCCAGCCATGCCAAGCATTTTGCCAAACATTCAAAAGCTTCAGAATTGCTAATTTGTTCTTTTTCTTCGTTCCACTCCGCAGCTTACTGGAGCTCAAGTTAAATTCAAAGAAACTCTAAGAAAGAGGATGGAAAATATTCATATGTACTCGTACTTCGGAAAGGACAGCTTGCAACACAAGAAATGTGATAGTTAAAAAAAGCTTTCAAAATGGATTTTGTACATAAGGAATGTGATAGTAAAAAAAAAAAAAAAGGCTTCAAAAATGGATTTCGGTTAACCGAGAGTTTCGGATAAAAGAGGTTCTACTGTATATATATATAATAATTTCAAAGAGGGGGGGGATGAATTTCGGGTCTATTCCGGGGGCGCAAGAGTGGGGGCAATTTTTTCCGATTGGAGGGGCTCAGCCAAGGAGCAGGAATGGAAGGGATCGCAGCCAAGGGGTGGGTCGCCTCCCCCCACCCCCACCTTCGCTTCCCGAACAAACCAATTTTCAGAAACTTGGATACAAGGCAGTAAAAACTGCTAAGACGGAATTACAAATGACCTGTAAACTCCGTCTTAGACATGTTTTTGTCTTAATAAGTATAATTTCAAGGTACTCCTTTCGTTGGGACTGTGAAATGTTTTCGTATAAAATAGAAATTCGTTATAAATTTGTACAATCGGGCATGTACAGATGGGGGGGGGGGAAGTAGACCCGGTACAAATTAACGGGCCGGTCTCCCTCAGCAGATCCGGCTTCGGTTCTTGTTTTTAAAATAAAGTAGCAAAACAGTACAATCGCACTTTTTTACGTAAAATTTGTAGTAAACTAGTTCCAATCCTAAGACTTTCTTCTATCTCATTCATCTTAATATTTCAAAAAGTAGTTACAGATGTTAATACTGCAATATTATTAGTTCCAGTGGCGTACCCAGGATTTTATTTCGGGAAGGGGGGGAGGGGGGCTTGACTTAAATTTCCTTAATGTTCTCAATCTTACGAAACACGTCTAATTGTGTTATAAACAGAAATCATTTTTGCCGAAAAGGCCATAGCCAGAGGGGGGAAAGTGGGAGGGGAAAGCAATGACTTTGTTCCGAATTTTCCGAAAATTTGAAAAATTCGGTCATCAGTCCGAAAATTCGGACTTAAAAAAATATATCAAGATTTTTCACGAGTGATCGTCGAAAAATATCAATTTCGTCAATCGTTCGCAGAAAAAAAAATCTGCAATTTCTTTAAAGGATCAAGGAAAAAACCGGAATTTTGTCATAGGGCCGTGGATAAAAAGCGAAGTTTTTCAAAGGATCGCGAAAAAAAAATCAAATTTCGTCAAATGATTGCGGAAAAAACGCGAATTACGTCAAATGCTCAGAGGAAACGCGAATTTCGTTAAATGATCCCCGAGGAAATGCTAATTTCGTCAATGAACACAGAAAAAACCTGAATTTCGTCATAAGGCCTCAGAAAAAACGCGAATTTCATCAAAAGGTCGCGGAAAAATCGCAAATTTTGAAAAATGATCGCTAAAAACACGCTTTCCGTCAAAGGGCTGCGAAAAAAAAGCTAATTTCGTAAAGGATCGCAAAAAAAACGCGAATTTCGTGAAAGGGCCGCGGAAAAACGTGAAAAAATTGGTTCAATTCCATGCATAACTTCATACACTTTTCGATGATACAATATTCAAAATCGCACAAAAATCGCTATTACAGCCCCCCTTCCGGCGATTTTTTTCATTAAGGGAAGACCTGCTTGCCATAGCCAAAAACTTAAAAAAAAAAACATTGGTTCAATTCCATGCATAACTTCATACACTTTTTGATGGTACAATGGCGACGGACACAAGGACAGACAAACATTTTCTATAAACATGTTTTTCGGATCCCTGACCCCTAAAACGTGTAAATCCGTCGAAAACCGGAAGCCGAAAAAAATTTCGCTTACAATACTTTCTTCTATTGATGATAGAAGAAAGTAAAAAGTTAGAAACTTCTGGTTGTTTGCGTTTCGTCTTAGCAGGTTTATTGTGTTATACTCGTGATGTGGGTGGAGGGCGCCGGATTGGAATTACTACCCCGTGACCGGGCACCGCGGGCTTTCTGTACGGCTCTGGGTACAGTTTACTCAGGTTAAATTGTGTATATGTAGTAAAGCTTCTGAAAAAGCAATCGCAACGATACGAAAAAATATTTCGCTTTAGATAGATTTTTATTTTCATAGGTGTAATTGTACGATCATACTTCCGTCGGGAGCATAAAAAGTTTCCATTTAAGACAGAATTCTGCTATAAACAGGTTCCGTTTCGATTAGGTTTTACTGTATATATATATATATACATACATATATATATATATATATATATAACCATTAATTAAACATAACCTCCCACCGTCAATTATTATGAATTAAAGCTGTAAGTATTAAAAAAAAAAAATTAATATAAGAATTATTATGGAAGAAAAAGAAAAAAGTGGACACCGACAAAAATTGAAAAGCTTATACATTGAATTACGTTATCAAGGGCACAGAATTCAATGATATAAGCAAAATGGTGTTTTCTGTGGAAAAAATAAGCTAAAGCTAAAAATTATTTTCCCCTGTGCCCTAACAACCATTAAAATCAAGTGAATTGATTAAAAATGAAAGCAGAATAGAAACAAATAATATGAAATGGAAGAATCAGTAAAACGTATTTAAATATTTATAGGATATAAAATATATATAATAAACACCATACCGATTAATATTTCAGTATTTTACAAAAATCCACGCGCACATGGCAGCCAGTATATCAAAAAGATTAAGGTGAATAAAACAGTTAAGAAATCACAGTAAATGATACCAAAGGATGCAGTTAATACATTTTGAAATAAAATTTGAAATACCTTGTTAAACACATTTAATCTAATATAAAATAAATAGATATTAATTACATTATTTAAAATGCACAATTAAATTAATTAATAACAGTTTAACAATATCGTCAAAATTTAGCTAAAAATACCCCCTGGTGTATTAAATTATAACTGAAATGGAGCTAGAAAAATTAAAAATTAGAGCTATCTAAAAGAGACAAATTTAGTGCTACCATCTAGTATTACTTCTATTAAACAACTAACGCAAGATAAATATTTGTAAGCAATTGAATGTAAATAACTGTATAAATAATTGTAAGCATTTGAATGTAAATAACTATATAAACAGCAAAACCAAACAAATCCTTATATATAGAGAATTATAAACCGAATATAAACCACACAATGTATTTAAAAACTATTGAAAATAAAATTTAAAAGCATACAATATATTCTATTAGCTAACTTATTTAAACTAAACTAAGAATTTAAATATTTCTAGAACATTAATAATATATAGCATATAGCTATATGCTATAAAACATAATAAATTCAGTAATAATTAATATAATTAATTATTAAAAATAATATAAAAATTATTTTTTAATGAATTATATATCAGATATTTATAAAATGAACAGGAAAAAATAAAAAACATGTGGAAGTAAATAGAAGGTTAAATGATACTTAAAAACCCATTACTTAAAAAGCACAAATATAGAGTGTGGACTATTTTCAGACATCCATAAAAAACCATAAAGTATGAATGTGGGACATTCAAAAACATTAAACCGATAATAAATATAAAAAAGAATAGAGTAATAATAATAAAAATAATATCCCAATTTTAATGCATACAGTATTACTATATTTATATTAAACATACTTATATGTATATTATTCACTATAAGAATGGCATACTATTAGTAATTAATATGATATTGTCCTTAGTAAATTTAAATTTTAATAACAAATAATTGTAAATTAGATTAATCAATAATTAGGCTAATTATAATATCAATGAAATTCTCCAATTATATATAAAATATCAAATCAACATCCATATAAAATACGTAACAAAAAAATAATAATAATACAAGAGCCCCCATTTTTTTTTATATAATTAACCATTGCGTATTATCCAGACAACACCACCCTCCTCCGTACTCTAACATCTACCCACCCAACCAACCTATAATATTTTTTTTATATTATTTTACAATTTTTTAATTTTTTATAGATATTTTTTTTATTTTAAAATTTTTTTGTAATTTTGTTTACGCATGTGTTAATATGTTTTAATAGATCATGTAAGAAAAGTACTAATTGTATATTAATGAATATATGAATTTTTTTGGAAAACCATGATTTAATGCATCATAAATTAGTTTTTTAATATTATTGTTAATTAGAGGAGAAGAACATAAACTTTTTATTCTATATAAATGATTAAGTATTATATTCCGAAATACAGAATGATGTAGACAAGATTTAAAATTTGTAAATGTATTAACTTTGAATTTAAAATCTTTACGTTTGTCATATAAATCTATGATTGTTTTATTGTCTTTTATTGTAATTTTAAGATCTAAGAAGTTAATTGTATTGTTAGATAAAAGGTTTTCCGTTAATTTCAAATTAGTGGGATAATCAACTGGAAATCGAGTAATTGCAGATTGATCAGTATCAATTAAAATGATGTCATCAATATAACGATATAAATGTAGATTATTATTAGTAAATTTACGTTCATAATGATATAAGTCTGAGAGTAAACTAGAAGTACAACCGCCTTGTGGTATACCGACATGCTGTAAATATAAAGTATTATTTTGCAATATCTAATTATTATAGATAATGAAGTTAGTATATATATGTATATATATAATTTATATATATATATATATATATATATATATATATATATATATATATATATATATATATATATATGTATATATATATATAATTTATATATATATACAGGGTGATTCAGCTCGTCGGTGACAAACTTTAAGGATCGATAGAGCACACCTAGACGAACATTTTTGAATAGGGAATGTAGGGTCCCTGACGCGATGGTAAGGCGCTAGGCGCTTTCGAAAATTTGGGTGCCGAAATTCGAAACGTCATAAAAACTAGGGAAATGGTTAGATTTTCTTGCTTGTTGCGTCGAAATGATTCTGTTTGTTTAGACTTTCTTCAGTACCAATTTGATAAGCGTATCTCTTAAAACATGGATAGGGGGCGCTGCAGACTTTGGAGAGCTAGACAACAACTTTAAGCCCGTTATTTTGATAATTTAACACATGCTCGCCAAAGTTTATACTCTAACTTAAAGTTTGAACCCAAAAATAGAGCCCTGCAAAAAGCGTAAGAGCCGGAATAAAATGTCAAAGTACAGGGTGGTCGAAACTCGAAGGCTCCTAAGAGATAAACAAACAGATTTCTTGACTTATGGCATGCATTTTCATGATTCTGTTTGCTGGGGCTCTCTGAAACTCAGTTGAACGGTACAAAAAGAAACATCGATAGGGGGCGCTTTGGGCAAAAAACATAATTCGTTGACATTTCGGACGCTAACTGGAAACGGGGCGCTACGATCAGTTAGTAATAATGAAAACACATTTTCTACCTCTGCTCAACACTTCTGAATAAATTTAGACCAAAAACATCAATGATACTGGAAATTTATTTACAAAAAATAACACTACAGAAGATGCTCGAAATTTCGACCTTGGGCCATGATGCAGGCTTCGCACCTCCGTCGCATTGAGGAGTGTGTGTTTCCAACAATGCCAGGAGTATCTCTGATCTGCCCTGCAGCTGCCACAATGCGCGCCACAAGTTCTTCAGCACTGCTGACAGGTGTATGGTATACCTCGGCCTTCAGGTAACCCCAAAGGAAGAAATCCAAGCAGGTGAGGTCTGGTGATCGGGCAGGCCAGTGAACTGGACCCCCACGCCCGATCCACCGCTGGCCATACCTTGCGTTTAGATGGAGACGCACGTCGTTCGTGTAATGGGCCGGAGCTCCATCGTGCTGGAACCACATCTGGCGACGCGAACCTTCGGGTACGTGCGCCTCATCCAGAAGCTGCGGCAGCACTTGATCCAGGAAAATCAGGTAATTTCCACCTGTCAGCCGTTCAGGTAACAAATAAGGGCCAATGAGGCAATCCCCCAGAATGCCGGCCCACACATTTACTGAGAAACGCTCCTGGGCTGCTCGGCTTCTGGTTTCATGTGGATTTTCATCACACCACACATGACTGTTGTGGGCGTTCCACATTCCCTCCCGGCTGAAGGTGGACTCGTCCGTAAACAAAATGCTGTTTACAAAACGGGGATCCCTGGATCTCATCGCCAAGTACCATCTTGAGAATTCCACTCGAGGGCCAAAATCCTGCTCTCTGAGCAACTGCACCCGCTGGATGTGGTAGGGGTGCAGATTCCGGGAACGTAAGATGCGCCACGCAGTTGCTTGCGAAATGCCAACATGTCTGGCGATATCTCTCGTGCTAAGACCTGGGTTGTCCTCAACCAGGTTAAGCACAGCCTCTTCGTTGTCGGGGGTGCTCACTGATCGCTCCCGTTCAGGCCTGCCTCCGTCGAAAGATCCCGTTGTGGACAACCTCTGGTGTACTCGAGCGAAGAAGGCATCGCAGGGGATTTGCCTGTTGGGGTAACGCTCGGCGTACAACCGCTGAGCGGCTCGTCCATTACAACCAGCAGCGCCATACGCCAAATGCATGTCAGCCAATTCAGAGTTTGTGTACCGTTCCATCCTACTACCGATCTGCAGACAAGTAACCCGAAGCTTAAGTAGGTACCGCACGTTCAAAAGACGTGTCTGCGCATACAACTACGTCATCTCGCGTTGTCGTCTACGCATTACGTATCTTTTGCATATCGATATGGTACGATATCTTTTGCATAAATCAGCAAAAAGCACCTTATGTAAATTTTATTGCGCGCATTGTGCATGATTGAAACCAGCTATGTTTGTTAAAAAAAACAAACAAACTGCAGTTTTAATAGCTTCTTATGATAAGTAAATTACTCTCTTGTTTTTTTTCTAACTGATCGTAGCGCCCCGTTTCCAGTTAGCGTCCGAAATGTCAACGAATTATGTTTTTTGCCCAAAGCGCCCCCTATCGATGTTTCTTTTTGTACCGTTCAACTGAGTTTCAGAGAGCCCCAGCAAACTGAATCATGAAAATGCATGCCATAAGTCAAGAAATCTGTTTGTTTATCTCCTAGGAGCCTTCGAGTTTCGACCACCCTGTACTTTGACATTTTATTCCGGCTCTTACGCTTTTTGCAGGGCTCTACTTTTGGGTTCAAACTTTAAGTTAGAGTATAAACTTTGGCGAGCATGTGTTAAATTATCAAAATAACGGGCTTAAAGTTGTTGTCTAGCTCTCCAAAGTCTGCAGCGCCCCCTATCCATGTTTTAAGAGATACGCTTATCAAATTGGTACTGAAGAAAGTCTAAACAAACAGAATCATTTCGACGCAACAAGCAAGAAAATCTAACCATTTCCCTAGTTTTTATGACGTTTCGAATTTCGGCACCCAAATTTTCGAAAGCGCCTAGCGCCTTACCATCGCGTCAGGGACCCTACATTCCCTATTCAAAAATGTTCGTCTAGGTGTGCTCTATCGATCCTTAAAGTTTGTCACCGACGAGCTGAATCACCCTGTATATAAATTATTTTAATTTTATTTTTAATATCTATAATTTTAGCAAAACATCTGAAAACGGTATCTTCCTTAAACGGAAAATAGTTTAGTCCCGTTAAAAAGAATTTCGTAGAATTAATTTTACCTTCTAAGACGGCAACCTGTCTAAAAAGAAACTTTTTGATCTGTGCTTTGAAATTTCGTTCAAAACAGGTTTTACTCTTTATATATTACGTGAAGGAAAATTCTGTAAAATATGTGTGCACGCGTTTTTCAGTGTGGGATATAAAGATCTATTATTAAATATTTTTTTTAACAGTGTTTTATTGTGTAATCTCTAAATTTCTGAAATCACCCCCTCCCCCCCGCCTCCATACAAAATTTTCTAGATCTGCCCTGAACTTTTATTTCTAATCAAGAGTTCCTCAGAAAAACCTGAATCCTAATAAGTTTGTGTTCAAAACTGACCAGATAACCCTTAGAGGAGAAATTGATTATATTAGAAGTCTATGAGACACTCCAATCTATTTCCTACCTATTCAGTCGTCATCCCCTCCAAAACTTGCCCGAAGGCATCGACAACGGGGAAACATACAAAACTGGTCCGGTCCGCACCTACACCTACAAGTTTTCTTGCGGGGTACTTAGAAGCTGGGATGGGAACGGCATTCACACCCCGAGTTCCCGGAAATAGACCAAATGTTCAAATGAAAATATAATGATATGCGAGTCAACTTTCTTTTTTCAACATTACTCGAGATTTGACCGAGTACGATTGCTAGTATTTCTTTCAGAACATTTGAGCGAATATAAGTTTTTTACTAATAACTCTTGAATTAAATAATCAAATTACTTATTAAATTTTTCATTTGAAGTATGGGGAATCGACGACAACAGAATCCGGGTTATTCGGCAGTTAAAGATTATTTATTTATTTATTATTTAGAAAACGGAATGCAAACAATTATTTTTCAAATAGCTTTTATAAATCTCTTTTCATTGATAAAAATTGCCATTATGTATGTGGCAAATAACCAACACTACAGGCAAGTTTGTATTTTTATTCATACGGGCTTGCATTTTATTCATTCGGGGTATCTTCTGCTGTACAGATATTTTGTAACTGATTTTTTTTAGGCTATTTTAAAGATACAAAAAAAAAAAAAAATTCTTTCGAGAATTTTCCATTTTATAATGGTTTTATCGCAGACAAAAACAAAACCATTAGAAAAAAGCTCTATAAATAAGCAAATATGTGTATATATATATATATATATATATAGAATATATATATGTGTGTATATATATATATATATAAATAATTATAATTTCTTTGAAAATTAATATGTATAACAAACCGACACATTTTCAAGAGAAGTAAGAAATTCATGTTACAATGCGGGAAAAAACTAGCCAAAGTATAAGATAAAGGTATGTACACAAAAGTCAGTGTATTTTGGGTCGGTCAGTATATTTTTGCAGATAAGTCTGGTGTATGTTAAATATTACATAATAATATCCGTTTTGCAAACTGCGTAGAAATATGTGTAAGAACAGAATATTACACACAAATCTGTGTAACTTGCCTATTTCACAGTAATATGCGTTTTTTTGTAAATTAACAAAAATATGTGTATTTTGCCTATTACACAAAAATATGTGTAAGAAAGGAATGTTATATAGATATATGTGTATGAATGTTACACAGAAATATGAGTATTCATGTGCAATTTACACATTAAAGTGTGTATTTTAAGCGTTATCAGATTTTTTGCACATTAAAATGTGTATTTTGAAATTTAGACACTAAACGTGTATTCCGACAATTTACACATCACTTCACAAATTTAGAAAAGATTTTTGTATCATCGCTTGTGTTTTCGTGTGTAAATTTACACATTTATTTTTTAGAAGAGGAGCTTTCCGACCTCTAAGAAACAAAAAAGGTACCAGGTCCAAATAACTCGTCGGTGATGTGTGTGTGTGTGTGTGGTGGAGGTTGTGTGGTAGATGATTTTATAATTTTGTTACAAATGACCAAACCAGAAGTATCTGTAGAAGTAATGAATATAAAGGAGAAAAGCTTTTGGTCAGGCAATAAAGCTGAAAGCTCTGTTTTTCATTTAAAAATACTTAATATTTAAGTTTAAAAATATATAACCATTCAACACTGATTTTAAGTGTAGTTAAAGTTAGTATCACTGGCCCGTGCAAGGTCAGGCTGGTCAATTAATAAACTATATAGATTGTTTTCCCAAAATAGATGATAAATATTTCATTCGTAAATTGTAATTTGATCAAAAATTAATAATATACCGACCATATTTACAACTAAAAGGGATTTATTGTTAATTATTATGAAATGGGCATATGTACTGTTATTTTAAAAAGAAAAAAAATGATAAACTATTCTAAAATGCATTATATGCTAGTAAAATAATGTTCACGAAATTTAAATAACATAGTAAAGTTCTTATTGCCCAATACGCATTGAATATGTAATTGGATAAATACTAAACATGCTAAACGTTTTATTTTGATTACCTAAATAAATGAAGTATATCTGCATTGATGATAAATCTCCAGAATAGAGAACTTTCTATTTATATGCAATCTGCAGAACGATTCTTTTCCATGAAAATAATTACCGAAAATTTTGTAATCAAATTAAATTAATATTTGAGGGGCTACATCACTGCCGTGAAAACACCAGCTTGTTAATGTTAATCCAATGGGGCAATTTCTTAAAAAAAAATATCTCGTTTGTTTAAATAATTTTGCATTGGTTAGCTGAGGTCGATCTTTACAAAGGCCCTTTTTAGGGTTTTGTTCATCTGACGAAACCATGTAAAGTCGTCTCGCTCCTCTGTCTGTCTGTCCGTCTGTCACAGAGCCCGTTCTCAGAAACTATACATGTTGGAGACTTGAAATTTTGCATACTTATAGCTGAACACCACACATGATACGACAAATCATAAAATTTTGAAAAAGTAGTACATTTAACCCTTTCGGCTCCTACATGTGTATTTTAAACATTTCTTTCTAGGTGAGCCCCTAAATTAAAATAATTTTTTGCCTATTACTTAGTTATATCAATTCAATAAATCATTTAGAGAGCAGCACGAAAAATCTGGAGTATATATATCTGTTTACTGTCGGAAATAGGCGAATTTAGAATTATACTATATGCGTTTCGAACTCATATAAATTTTAGCATACTATCTAGTGTAGCATCTACAAATCTATAAATTATAAACAGGGCTGCACAGAAGAATTTGTATATTTTTAAGACTATTGATGGTATAATTCTTGAAATTGGGTTCTTAATTGTGTTTATAATTTTCTAAATTGTTTGTTTATGTACCATCTTTCACTTTATTAAATCGTAAAGTTTTATTCAAGTATTATGGAATTGATGGAAAGTGTTTCATATTCTATACTACGCATGACTTTTTTTTCTTCTTTATTTTTTCTGCTTAACCGAGATAAGTGCCAGAGCTTGTACGGGTAGAAATTTGCATGCTCGAGCCCAACTTGTAAGGGGAAAAATTGTTCGCCATATCCATGTAAAAGTTAAAAAGCTCGTGCAAAATAATAATATTCTTTTCGCATGTATTATATTCATGTTGCATGAATCAACATTCGTGTATTTTTTGGATTTACTACATCTTTTTTTCGCTTCCATTCTTCTTGTAGCAATAGTATAATAAGGCATTTTTTAATTGGCTTACTTACACACTTTTATATAAAAAATACATGCAACTTTAAATAGAATTTTAAATGGAAAATAAAATCGAGACACATTTGATTCTTTAGTTTGTCTATACAGTCCCACATAAAAAAAGATATATCTGTTCTTCCGAAATTTTCTTTTATTGGTATAGATGTCGTAGTCTAATTGAGAAATCGGGCTCTTTGCAAACAGTTTAGGCTCTTTGCAAAGAGACGGGCTAATTGGAGAATCCATCTCCCTTTTTCCAATTAGCCTGATATTTTTCAGGCTTTTTGCAAAGAGCCTAGAAAGCGTTAGGCTAATTTAAAATGGCCACTTATTATTCGATCACAGTAATTTTTTAGGCTTATTGACCATAACCCAACCGAACCCGAAAAATAAATTACAACAGATCGTACCCAGATCCGAGCAAGGCAAAATAATTTCAGTCTACATGTAAGCCGACCCGAACCTTAAAGTTCCATTTGAAAAAACCTGAAATCTAACCCGAACCAAATCGGATAACCGACAAAAATATTTTAAAGCACCATAACCCGATCCGATTAAAACAAAATGATTGCCGTAGACGCGCAACCCGATCCGAACCTAAAATATTTGTTTGAAAAATTCCGAAATATGACCTGAACCAAATATGATAACCGACAAAAATATTCTAAAGAATCATAACACGATCCGGGCAAGACAAAATAATTTCAGCCTACATGTAACCCGACCCGAACCTTAAAGTTCCATTTGGAACAACCCGAAATTTGAAAAGAACCAAATCTGATAACCGACAAAAATATTTTAAAGCACCATAACCCTATCAAGATTAAAACAAAGTAATTTCCGTAGACGCGCAACCCGATCCGAACCTAAAATATTTGTTTGAAAAATTCCGAAATATGACCAGAACCAAATATAACCGTCAAAAATATTCTAAAGAACCATACAACGATCCGGGCAAGACAAAATAATTTCTTTGGACACGCAATCCGAACCGAACCTAAAAATTTCATTTGAGAAAAACCTGAAATCTAACATGAACCAAATCTGAACTCTACAAAAATGTTCCGAAGAATCATAACCCGATCCCAGCAAGACAAAATAATTTCCATGAACACGCAACCAGACCTGAACGTAAATATTCTATTAGAAAACACCCGAAATCTGACATGAACCAAATCTGAACCCGACAAAAATATTCCAAAGAAATATAACCCGATCCGAGCAAGACAAAATAATTTCCGTGGATACACAACCCGATCCGAACCTAAAAATATTGTTTGAAAACAATCCGAAATATGACTTGAACCAAATATGATAACCGACAAAAATATTCTAAAAAACCATAACCCGATCCGAGCAAGACAAAATAATTTCCTTGGACACGGAACCCTAACCGTACCTAAAAATTTCATTTGAAAAAACCTGAAATCTGACATGAACCAAATCTGAACCCGACAAAAATATTCCGAAGGGCCATAACCCGATCCGAGGAAAACAAAATAATTTCCGTGAACACGTAACCAGACCCGAACCTAAAAAATCCATTAGAAAAAACGTAAAATCTGACACGAACCGAATCTGAAGCCGACAAAAATATTCCAAAGAAACATAACCCGATCCGAGCAAGACAAAATAATTTCTGTGAACACGCAGCCCGATCCGAATCTAAAAATTCAGTTTGAAAAAAAAACACCGAAATATGATCTGTACCAGATATGATAACCGACAAAAATATTTAAAAAAATCATAACACGATCCGAGGAAGACAAAATAATTTCCGTTGAGACGTAACCGGACCCGAACCTAAAATTTCCATTTGAAAAAAAATGAAATCTGAACTCGACAAAAATATTCCAAAGAACCATAACCGGATCCGAACAGATCAAAATAATTTCCATCGGCGTGCAACCCGATCCGAACCTGAAAGTTCTACTCTAAGTTAACCCGAACAGTACTCGAAATAAAAGTACATCAGGCCGTACCCCAATACAAGCAAGGCAATAGTTTCTGAACAATAACACCAGCTAGTTTCATGCATTTTCGAACAAAAATAAATTAAAACTTATGTCAGAAAGTTGCCCTTTTGGATTTGAGAACACCCTTAAAGCAAAATAAGTATAAACGCACGAAAAGCAAAGAATTTAATACATAATGATGAATATCATACACAAATGCAAAGCTTATCAGTAAACTCTAATTCGAAAATGACTTTCGAAGTGAAAGATATTTTCTACACATGCAGCGAAATCGAAATAAACAAATGAATTAATTTTTCCGACTATTAGCTGTGTGGGTTACACATGTTTGCAAGTCAAAAGATTTTCACGTTAAAAGATTTAATCTCTTTGAAACATATGTAAAAAATACTTGGGATACATATTCTTTTTCAATTATATATAAATTTCATAAGAATTCCTTCATTTTTTTCCAAAATCAAAAGTCTATAGATATATTTTGTAATTTCAGCTGAATATAAAAAAAGACAATCCCGAAAATCCCGGGATTTGTCAGAAAACATCCCGGGATTTTCGGGATTAAAAATAAAGCGGGATCCCGGGATTGTAATACCTGGTTTTCGTATGTAAATTTACACATTTATTTTGTAGAAGAGGAGCCTTCCGGTCTCTATGAAACAAAAAAGGTACCAGCTCCAAATAACTCGGCGGCGGCGGTGGTGGTGGTGTGTATGTGTGGTGGTGGTGTGTGTGTGTGTGGGGGGGGGGGAGTTGTGGAGGGTTTTATAATTTTGTTACAAATGACCAAACCAGAAGTGTCTTCAGAAGTAAAGAATATAAATGAGAAAAGCTTTTGGTCAGGCAATAAATCTGAAAGCTCAATTTTTCATTTAAAAATATTTAATAATTAAGTTAAAAAATATATTCAACACTGATTTTAAGTATATTTAAAGTTAGTATCACTGGCCTGTGCAAGGCCAGGCGGGTCAATTAATAAACTATATAGATTTTTTTTTCAAAATAGATGATAAATATTTAATTCATTCGTAAATTTTAATTTGATCAAAAATTAATAATATATCGGCCATATATGTACAACTAATAGGGATTTATTGTTAATTATTATGAAATGGGTATATGTAAATGTTGTGTATATTGTTATTTGAAAAACAAATTGATAAACTACTCTAAAATGCATATTCTAGTAAAATAATGTTCACGAAATTTAAATAACCTAGTAAAGTTCTTATTGCCCAATGCGCATTGAATATATAATTGGATAATTACTAAACATACTAAACAATGCTTTATTTTGATTACCTAAATAAATAATGCATATCTGCATTGATGATAAATGTCCAGAATAGAGAATTTTCTATTTATATGCAATCTATCAGAACGATTCATTTCCATAAAATTTATTATATAAAATTTTATTATGAAATTAATAAATTAATGTTTGAGGAGCTACTTCACTGCCGTGGAAACACCAGCTCGTTCATGTTAATCCAATGGAGCAATTTTTAAAAAAAAATATCTCGTTTGTTTAAATAATTTTGCATTTGTTAACTAAGGTCGATCTTTACAAAGACCCTTTTTTACTTTTTCGATTTTGTTTGCACGTTTTTTTTTTTTTTTTTTTTTTTTTTTTTAATGAGGACATTTTTACTTTCGGATCCGGATTCTAAAGTGACAATGACCTACTAAAAATTCTGCAAATAAAATCGAAAAAAGTAAAAAAGGGTCTTGCATAGTTCGACCTCAGCTATCCAATGCAAACTAGTCGGATGTGCCAATCCCAAAACTTATACGTATAAATAATTCAAAATTCGCTGTCACAGTGCCAAAGTTAAATGATAATCTATGCCCATCATGCGGATTGTAAAGGTATATAGGTTCGTTGAAATGAATGCATTTAATAAGGAGATATAAATATTACATTGTTCAAGTTCAAACAAATCATTGAATTTCGGAAGCCACTTTCTTAGATGCCCGCAACTAAAATTTACAACTCAAAGAGTATAAAATCAACACCTGTTCTTCAACATACACCCAAGTCTATTATAGAACTATTTATGTGAAAATGTAACTGAATATGAATTTGATTAAATTTCGTGCATTAGTTTTTGAGATATAGTTTTTGCAAAAATCGTGAAAAATGCAGCATAGCTGCACCACCTGTTGTGCGATTTACACCAAAACCTAATGAGCAGCAACCTAAGTCAACTTGTAACTGAATCTGAAGTTTGAAGAAAATCCCTGAGTTAGTTCTTGAGATAGACATATTGCGAAAATCGAGAAAAATGCAGCATAGCAGTGTCACCAGTTGGGCGATATACACCAAAAATCAACCAGCTCCAGTTTATATCCAAGTCTAACTGAATTTAAAGTTTTATTAAATTCTGTGCATTAGTTCTAGAGATAGAGTGCTCACAAAATTTTTGTCACACGCAGAGAGACAGAGTGACAGGCCCGTAGCTAGTTGGGGGCCAGGTCGGGCTTTGCCCGACCTAGTGCGAGACTGTGCATTCCAATCAGAACAACATTACTTTTTTTACCCTCCTATTTTTATGCAACCTAGCATAAAACTTGACATTCCGATCACTTTATCGCCCACTATTTCACTTTAAACAACTTTTATGTAATACAACATTAAATTTCCATTTTTTCCCTCTTTCATGCCAGCCCTAACCAAAAAGAACCCCTCCACTTAACCCACTACCCCTCAATTTCGTATTTAGACTGGGAACAAAAATTTTATCTTTAAAACTTTCCTTTCTCTCTTTAACAGACCGGTCGGAGATTACGACATTGGGCATTCCTGGCTTTTTTCCTTTGTAAAAATTATCCCATAGCTTATATCCGTAAAGCTTGCATTCTTTGTACAATTGTCACTATACAAAATTTATCGCAAGAATTCGGTATTGAAACGAAAGGCTTCTGAAATTAAAAGTGAAACAGCCTACAATAATGTTTCCTTAATTTGAATTTGCTGTACATGAGTTAGCTGCTTGTGTCATGGAAACTTGGTCTGATTCTATGAAACAACAACTATCAAGCGTTGCGATTTTTTTCTTTCTATTTTGTAATTTTTACTTGTTCCATTCCTCTGAAAGTTATAAAAGTTGGCGCTAGAGATCTGCACGGGCCGGGCCTTACTTTTTTCTGAAAGTTCGAGCCGGGCCTAGTGACTACACTTTACGGGCCGGGCCGCGTTCGGGCTTTACTTTTTTCTTAGAAAATCATTGTCTTGGCGTGGCCTGTCCGTTCAAAGGTCAGTAAAATTAAGTCTGGCCTAAAGATTTTTGCAAAAAATGCATACATTTTTAAACCGCAATTATTCTGCAATTAAACATTAACATTTATTCTTTTTTAAGAATAGTAAATTTCTACGCTTATTAAAATGTAGTAAAGTGTGTGAAAAGAACCTGCCTATGACGGAATCTGTTTTAA